>OY743221.1:14959559-15366226 GCA_963555745.1 Cardamine flexuosa | reverse complement strand
ACCAAGCCCAACCCAATATTGACAAAGCTAATATTAGCCCACATGTTTAGGGTTTTATCACAAGTAGTTTCATATAAAACCCTAAAACATGTGGGCTAATATTAGGTTTGTCAATATTGGGTTGGACTTGGTTCTTGATGGCATTTTTATTTTTGAGGAGATGAAAAAAATGAAAAACGAGAAAGCTAAGTAAAATCTTTGATTAATTACCATAAAATGGTTCAGAAGAAGGGTTGCACAAACCCAAAACAAAGTGGCTGGCAGCTAGGTTGAATTCAATGTTTTATGTGCATCTAATGTAAATATTGAATTCAACCTTGCTTCCAGCCACTTTGTGCAACTCTTCTTCTTAACCATTTTATGATAATCAATCAAAGATTTACTAAGCTTTCTCATTTTACATTTTTTCATCTCCTCAAAAATAATAAAAAAAAGCCATCAAGAACTAGAAAATAAATTTGAAAATAGTATTAGAGAGACTCATAACCAAGCCCAACCCAATATTGACAAACGTAATATTAGCTCACGGAAGAGGTTCAATGTATGTAATTAAACATGATTCAAATAATTCATATAATTACAGTTAAATGCGAGAAATACACATATTTTTATATATCTCTTCATAGATATCTGCATTACAATTCTAAAATAAGTTTTCAAGTTATATTACCAGAAATTACAAAAATACAATCACGATTAATGGTCATTATCATTAGTAAGTTTTGAAAACAGATGAAAACATAAAAGAAAAATGGTTAAAACTTAGCTTCTTATAATTATCGGTGTAACTTGTCTATCAAGAACTACTACTTAGCATTGCTAATCGATCTTAGTTTTGTTATACTCAACTTTATAATCAATCAGTTATATATATTTGCAAATATTTCCATCAGTTTCTTTACAGTGAGGATATTTTTGTAATCTAATAATTAATACCTTTCTCAATTCTACACTTGTTGTTCCATTGTGATTTTCCTTAACAGGTGTGGAGAGAGGCTCCTCTTGACGGATCAGTTCAACCTCTGACTTTCACAAAGTTTGCCGACAGTTGGATGAAGATGAAGAAGAACAATTGCATGCCCCCTATAGGTATATCCTCGAACTCGCTTGCATCATGGATCCTTTGGTCTCTGTGGACATCAAGAAACACAATTATCTTTCATAATCTATTCACCTACATAAACCATTATACATGCTAGGCCTGAAATGGATCCGGATATCCGGTATTTTTCACGGTATCCAAATCTGGCGGATCCGCAATTTAGTTATCTGGATTCGGATATGTAAATCCTGGATATCCAAGATCCGGATATCCGTTAGGAAAACTGGATATCCGCTGGATATCTAGATCCATTTTTTCTTTAATTTTTTAAATAATTAAATCAATTATAGTTATTATTTTGATTATTTTTACCGGATCCAGATATCCGGTCCAAAAGTTTCTCAGGATCCGGATCCCAGATCTGTCCTACCCAGATATCCGCCAGATCCAAATATTTGCTCACAGGGATAATCACTTACGGTGCCAAAGAGTGGACAAAAGCCCAATCGTCGATAAGTAGATCAACAAAAAGAACAGATCAATCAATTCAAAGGACATAGATCGAATCGATTACCTACATGGTTGATGCAACATGTCGAATTGATCTCTAAGCAGGTACACTAGGCTGAAACTTCTCAAGGGATCAAGGAAGGTTGATCTCAACTCACTCTAATGCAATCACTTAGGTGATTTCCCCTTTGATGCCACAAATTTTTGTATTTCGATCAGCTCTAGAGATAGGGCTGGATTCCAATTTTCACCGACTCGCGATCGATTTTGGTTTATCTCAGCTGAATATTTTTTCCTTGGGGTCATTGATGTATAAATTTATGGTATTTTAGCATATATATTAAACACTATTTGACCTACTTTGATTTTCCATCATTTAAGTGTATTACAGGTCTTAGGCCTTCTCGATGTAAGCCCATTATCTATTTAGAACATACAAAGTATTTGTTTCAATATTATTTTGTTAATCACAACTCATTTATCTATGATAGCTTCTAGGTGATTCTAGAAGCTTTAACATAAAGAAAAGGTAAACTCCTTGTTGGTGAAATCTTAGGGAATCATAAAAAATCTTAGAGAAGACTGATCTCAACTCACTCGGATGCATGCCTTAGGTGATTTCCCCTTTGATGGCAGAAAGTTTGGTACTTTGATTAACTTTAATGACGCAGGTAGATTCTTGATTCCACCAACTCACGATAGAGTTTGATTCATCTCATCTGATAAGAGTTGTATCCTCGAGATTATTTTTCTCCAAAATTATAGTATTTTAGAGGAAATTAAACACTATTTGACCTGGTTTGATGTTCTATCGTTTAAGTGTATTACAAGATATGAAAATGATGTGCGAGATCATTGTGTGAAACATGTATTTCTCGATGTAAACGGTAAGCCCATAATCTATTGATAACATACTAATAATTTTATTTCAGTATTATGTTAATCACAACTCATATATCTAGCTTCTAGATGACTCTAGAAACCTTTACAGAAAGAAAAGGCAAAACCATTATCGGTGATGTCCTAGGAAATCCTGTTTGTGTTACAATATATTTTTAACAGAAATCTAAAATTTATTTTAATGACCTTTTTTCCAAATACAAAAATAAAATGCAAAATCAAAGAAAATTGGTGAACAGAGAAGACTTCAGAACAACGATGATGGTGGTTATTCTTTCGATCTAAGTTTACTCAAAGAGGCTATCAACGATGCAAGCAACAAGTCTCTTTTGGCTAAAAGTAATGTCTCAGTGAAGAAGAAAAATCCATTCGATCTAACATCAATGTCACACGCATTGCCATCTTTGGATCAGATTTGAAATTGTAATAATCAAAAACTTTATATTGGGAGAGCTTCCGAGATGAAAAGACATTTATTGTCAGCACAGTGGGGGGGGGGGGGGGGGAGAGGGAAGCTATGAAGCAGCGATTGTTAACTCTTCTTGTGATATCCGACAAATACTCATGTAGTAAGTCACTAGAATTTAGGTTCATTTCTTTTAAATTTTAGGTTTATTTTTGCTATCTTTTAAGTGAGTTATATGATACTTGTTTCCTGTTTAATTTCTAGTATCTATCAAAAAAAGAAAATAAATCTAGTATATAAGTATTTATTGTGATTTGTGAATTTAGAGGCTTAATGAAAATATCATGAGTCTGCATTTGCAATAACAAGAGTCTCTATGATTCCCTCGATGACTCTGCCATACGGGTTGCCTTTTTAAACTCATAACTAAGTAGACAAGATGTTTGAATAGAAACAAATAAACTGAAGTAACTTCACTTCTCTTGAAATATTTTGACGGAAACACACTGAGGAACATCATGAGCGCATTTCTGAGTAATAAGTGTGGCTGCCACTTATCTCAAAATAGTCTCCAACAAATACTGTGAGATGTGTCAAAATAGTAAAAAATGGAGGTAAATTACTTTTACAAAAAAACAAAAAAACACATTATGGGGTTAGCACACACCTATATTGGTGTGGTTTCTTTGGTTTTTATTTTTAGTTATAAAATTTTTATAAACTCAAATTCGATACTGAAATATATATTATATTTTCTATCACTAAAATTGAGGCATTGAATGAGCAACTCGTTTCTGAGTAATAAATTAAAGTGACCGAAACATGTCAAGGCCTCAATTTTAGCTATAAAAATATAGTATTTCGGTTATCAAATATGAACTGATTCAAACAATTAATTATCATATTTTCTCTAACTTTTATAAACTTGTTTCAGAAAAAAAAAGAAACAAAACATAGTAACAATGTAACAGCATTGTGTGTACTTTTGTAAAAGTGATTTGTCTCTACTTTATTTATTTTATTTTAAAACGTTTCAAGATTCAGTAGATTTGGTGGAAACTATTTAGTGAGAACCACACTTATTACTCAGAAACATGTCGCTCATTCAAAGTCTTGATATTGTTTTATAAAAAATATAATAGTTTAGTTACCTTAATTATCACATTTTCTCTAATTTTTATAATCTTTTTTTCCAAAAAGAATAAATAAATGAAACAACACATAATAACACTATAACCATGAGATGCGTTCTTTTATAAAAGTGATTTGTCTCTATTTTTATTATTTTATTTTGAAACGTCTCAAGATTCAGTAGATTTGTTAGAAACTATTTAGTGAGAACCACACTTATCACTCAGAAATGTGTCACTAATTCAAGGTCTTGATTTTTTTATAATAAAAATATAATATTTAATTACCTCAAATATGAATTGATTCAACCAATTAATTATCATATTTTATAAACTTGTTTCAAATAAATAAATAAATGAAACCATGTATATTAATGATGAGTCTTTATTTTCACTAGTTTTTACTACTGTTTTACATGTTTTATTGAGTGTAGAGTTAGGTTTTGTGTCCTTCTGACCGGTTTTGGTGTCTTTACAGGTTTATACTTCATTGGAGCTAAAATGGACAAAATGGAGCAACTTTGTACGTTTTTACACTTCATTGGATTTTAGAGACACTCTGGGATCGACCGATCCTGAAAAGGATCAACCAAGCACGAAGAGGATCGACCGATCCCAAAGCAGATCGGTCAGTCAAAGGAATCTATAAGGTGGCACGAATCAAAGGAAGGAGATCGATCGATCCAACATGATCGACGATCCGGATCGCGAATATCCTCCAAATCGCACATTAACTCTGATTTTTGACCTAAAAGACTCACTATATAAAGGAATCATTTCCTGAGCGGCCAAGAAGCCCTAGACATGATTTTTCTCAGTTTCTTTGTCATTTTCATTTCATTTTCAGATTTGTAAACTTTTACATTGGTTTTTCTCATATCTATAATATTATCCATTGCATTTTCAGATCTACGTTCTGTCTTCATCGCTTTCTTTGGATTTCATACCATACAACATCATGATCTATCAACCCATTAACATGGTTAAGTAGATCTGCATGTTGGAAGATGAGATTTATTCAAAGAGATTTAATGTTTAATTAAGTTATTGTTATAGATAAGGGTTATGATTAATAGATCTCTACTTCTATGAAACAAATGTTTTTGTTGGGTTGATGAATCTATAATACAGCTAGCGTTGGTTATTCTACCCCGAATCTATAGTTTGTAGGCTTGATTTTCAGTTTCCAAGAGTTGAGGCTGGATCTACAAGTGAACTTTATCAAACTTGTTAATATATGCTAGCATAGGGTCCTAGCGGATTTATGCTATAATTGTATTCACATTTAAAAGGTGATTTTTTTTGTTACAGTGTTTGAGTTCTAGATCTACATCATTAAACTGCTAATCCGGTTAGATATCCTTTTTATTTATTTAAATCCCTGCGATTTCCCAGATCCAAACATTTGTTTTAAATTGATTTTGTTTTATTTTATTTTTATTCGGATTTTCAGTGAAAAAAACTTTTCATATTTTTTATACTATCTCTAATTAGATCTACAGATCTATAGTGCACTTTACTCTCTGTGGATTCGATCCCACCATTATACTACTACGCACAACCGTGCACTTGCGGGGACTATTGTTTTGGGTAAAACCTGATAATAACCAACATCAAGTTTTGGCGCTGTTGCCGAGGAGTAATTGTTGCCTCTAGATCTAAGTTTTAGACCTAGTCTAGGATATTTTATTTCCTGCATTTTTATTTTTAGTTTCGGATTTTTGTCTCCAAGATCGACCGATCCGCATTAGATCGATTGATCCTAATTTTTGCACGATTGACCGATCCCTTTCGAGATCGATCGATCCTACTTTGTGCAACATCGATCAATTATGTTTGATCGATTGATCCTACTTCTCTCGAGATTTACTGATCCCTTCCAAAATCGATCGATCTCATAGCCTCTTAATCGGATCTGACTTTCAAACTTCTTATACTTCTCAGGTGTATGCAATTAAGCAAGGCTTCTAAAGATCTACAAGGCTTGAGCATAGAGGAGTTGACAAGGAAGTTCTCATGGAAGTCCACAAGGAAGATCAATGATACAAAGAAGAACAAAACCACAAGGAAAGGAAAAGATAAGCTTAGTATGGCTGACCTTAATAACTTAAGAAACATTCCCCCTGTTGTTGATGGTGAGGATGCATAAGCAATCCGGCAGAGAGAAGGTCAGGTTAATCGAGGACCTCTCAATGATGCTGGAGCTCCTGGGGTGAGAGTAGATGTTGTGCAGGGACAGCAAGTCCCTCTGCAAAGGGTTACCTTAGGCAAGCAAGATGCCTTGCACGCCTATTATAGGAACCAATCTGCTATCATACCCCCTGCTATCCAGAGGCAAGACTTTGAGATTAAACCTCAAATAATCGCCCTGGTAAAACAGAATCAATTCCATGGACTATCTAACAAGAACCCCATGATCACATTGATATATTTGAGGAGATCTGTAGTACCACCAAAGCCAACGGAGCTCCCCAAGACTACCTCCGTTGTAGACTATTTCAAGATGGCTGAAATCTTGAAGTCCTGGATCTATCACAAGCTGGAGTGAATGCCGAGCTGCTTTCTTACAGTAGTTCTTCACCAAAGCTAGATCCGCAACATTAAAAAACAAAATAGCCACATTCCGCCAAACTGGTACCGAGTCCTTCTATGAAGCTTGGGAACGCTATAAGGAATACCTAAGGGACTGTCCCCCTCGAAGCTACACCGAGTCGGACAGGATGAACATTTTCTATAACGGAGTAGAAATGAAGTACCAAATGGCTATGGACACAGCTAGTAAGGGAGACTTTATGAGCAACACAATGGAGGAAGCCATGGAGCTCATTGAAAACCTGGCAGCAAGCAACTCTAACAGATCTTCTGACTATGATAGAAGAGTCAACCCCACTTAAGCAAGTAATAAGATCATAGAGGAGCTTAAAATGCTAAGGTGGACATTCTGATGAGAGATCAAAAGAGATCTGTCAATCTCTTGGAAAGTGAAGAGTTCAATAATGAGAATGAACAAACTGAGGAGATCAACTTTCTCGGTGAATAGGGAAACTATCAAAACCGGGGTTTCACCCTGAACTTTAGGAACCATCTTAACCTGTCCTATCGCAGTACTAATGCTGAAAACCCAAGAGATCAGTTTTATCCACCTTAGAGTACTCAAAACCAAGGGAAATTCCAAAACAATGCTAGTTATGGTAAAACATGATTCAACCCCCAATCTGGGAATGCTGGTTCCATGGGAAGATTGAGTTCTTATTCCAGAAAATCATGGAAGGATAGAAGAAATTTGCTGGAGAAATCAACCTAAAAGTTGATAATATGTACAATGATCTTAATGGGAGGCTTGATTCCTTGGGTGCTCATGTGAGGATATTGGAAACTGAGGTAGCAAGATCAGCCGAATGGTTAAGGCATTACCAGGGACTCTCCCAGGAAAGCCTGAAACCAATCCCATAGAATATCTAAAGTACATTGATCTGTTCGCGGATGAGATATTTATTATGGAAATGTCCGCTGAGATTGACCGATCCGAAGGTAAGATCGATCAATCCGAGTATGAAAGCCACTGCTTTCTCAGTGAAAAGATCAATCCAGACTCTATCAGGATTGACCCGCAAGGTGAGATCGATCAATCATACTCGTCCGATGAAAATTTAAAAATCAGAGAGGATCGACCGGTCCGGGTTAAGATCGATTGATCCTCGCGGACACGATTTCGGGATCCCCTTCTTAATAAAAACCTAAAAAAATTCAGAAATCACAAAGAATTTTGAAAATCAATTGTGCAGCCACCTAAAGGGATGAACTCTGCTGAGAACATGAAAACTAATGAGGATCAAGGAGGGATTGGAAAAGATAACCCACAACCACCTGAAAAAGCAAACCCTGAGATGCAGAAAATGATAGATCAAGTAATCACTAAGATGAGAGTGAGATTGCTCTTCAGGGAAGTTAAATCAATGACCCCTCAGATCATGGAATACATGAGAGATATCATTGCTGGAAGGACAACTCTGCAAGAAGCAGCTGATTTCCTTCAAGAGGAGTGCAACAAAAAGATGCCAGAAGAATTTCCTCAAAAATTAGAAGACCCTGGAAGGTTTAGTCTCGCGGTCACTATAGCGCAGTATCGCTTTAAGAACAGCCTAATTGACATTGGTGCCAGCGTGAACATGATGCCACTCAGCCAAGCTAAGAAGTTAGGATTGATCACCATGAAACCAATTACCATGGATCTTGAGATGGGTGATGGAACAACAAGGAAACCAGTAGGAAAACTCTTAAACATTCTCGTCCAGCTTAAGGGAAGTTATATGCTAGTAGACTTCGTTGTTCTCACCTTGGATGAAGAAGGGAAAGAAATTATACTTGGTAGACCTTTTATGGCAACAACTAGGACCTCAATTAGCATCCACAAGAGAAGAATTAAACTTAGGTTTAAAAAAACCTCCATGACCTTCTACGTCGAGACCGTCGACAGAACCCCCACCATAAATGGTCAAGCTTCCATTATGAAAGATGTGGAGTCTGTTGATGCTGGTCATCCATGAACATGACTCCGGGAAGATATGGTGGTAAAAATCCAGCATAAATAAACTTTGAAGCTGCTGAAGAAAATATTGAGTACATGATGAGAGTTGTTACTGAAAAGCCCAAGATCAAGGCACACAACCAACCACCAGATGAGGAAGATACCATTCCTCCAATGAGCCCAGACCCCAATTGAAATAGAACCAAGTAAAGCTGGTGACTTTGCAAAAACAAGCGCTGGTTGGGAGGCAACGTAACATGTTTTTTTAATTTCTTTTTGCTTTTGAATTAATAAAACTATTTTGTTTTATTTCTCTTAAGTTATTTTATTTATTTTTCAAAATAAGATATGATGATGTTTTTGTGTTGAGCTAACTAAAAACAGGTGCAAAACGCAGAAAATGCAAATTTCAAGAAGTGTTAGGACGCTGAGATCGATCGATCCTCTCGAGATCGATCGATCCTTGAGATGAAAAAAAGCTGAAACCAGTTCATGAACATACCAATGCTCCCTTTTGGTCGTAAAACTCCTTTCACGGTTTATGGTTTGCTTTCTTGTTCACAATTCATTATCTCCAGTGTTGTTTCGCAGCACCTTTTTTCTTTGATTTTATATCACAGCAGGACGCAGTCTAGGGGAAGGGGTGACTGCTTTCATATGTTACTAACACTGTGTTTTCTTTTGTTTCCTTGTCAAAAATGTTTTTTCAAAAATGTTTTTTTTTTCTTGAGTCGTTATATTGAGTCAAAACATGGGAATTTTATAACAATTTTCTTGGTTTCCATTTTATGTTGAACTTTATTGGAATTAGTTCAGGAAGATTGAAAACACCATCAGTGGATCAACTTTACCAGAAGCGACCTATCCTTTGGAAATCTGAATGATCTGGCATTGGCTCTATCTACTAGGACCTTTAACCGGACTAATCTTCTCACTTAGGGGCTCGATATTGCATAAAGGATCATATACATCCGGAGTTCACCCCATTCTTATTAGAGCTCCGGATGGCCAAGCTAATTTTTAACTTGGTTCCACACCATTACACCTTTTTCATTCAGACTCCAGTCCTCTTCGCAACAATTATGAGCATGTGCAACCAAGTGCAAAAACTACGGAGTATGGAGGCCGGTACAGCCAAATGTTCCAAGGATATTCGAGTAAGCTTTCTAGTATCAGTACTTCATCTATATTAGTTTGAGTTTACTATTGGTGCAGTTTTTGTATATTGATGTACATGTTTAGGACTGGTTCCAACTTCCCCTTCTCAGAAAAGTGCTCTGGGATCGACCGATCCAATCTAGATCGATCGATCATGTCTCATCCCGAGACTCTCTTTAAAAAAAAAACAAAAAAAAAACCAAAAGAAAGAGATTATTTATTTTAGCACCAATATAGAAGCTTACTTATAGCCCAAGGTTCAGGAGGTTGTGCACCATCTTTGGTTTCCATCTCACTGTGATTTTACGCATTGGCTTGCACCGGAGTTCATTTGGCATGCCTAACCATCACCCTTAAAATGGCCCCCATTACTAGCTTTAGCGATTGAGACTCTCTTTGTGAGACTGCACGCAACACTTAATGAATGTTAAAGGGCCAACAAAGGAGATTTCAGAAGTTCCTTTGGATCTCGGATGCTAGAGTACGGTAATGTTTGCTATGCTTATGGTAAAGTACATGTTGTACTGCTAAAGTTCAATTAACCTTTCACAAGGTTTCTTTTTTATTTACTTGATCAAGATGGTGGATTCTAAAACTAAGTGTAAGCTCCCAATTTTTAAACCTATACTTCTGAACTTTGATGAGTGTTTATTTTCACTAGTTTTTACTATTGTTTTTACATGTTTTATTGAGTCTAGAGTTAGGTTTTGTGTCCTTTTGGCCGGTTTTGGAGGTTTATACTTCATTGGAGCTAAAATGGAGGAACTGTGGACATTTTTACACTTCACTGGATTTTGGAGACACTCTGGGATCGACCGATCCTGAAAAGGATTGACCAAGCCCGAAGAGGATCGACCGATCCCAAAGCAGATCAGTCAGTCAAAGGAATCTATGAGGTGGCACGAATCAAAGGAAGGAGATCGATCGATCCAACAGGATGGATCGATCCGGATCGCGGATATTCTCCAAATCGCACAATAACTCTGATTTTGGACCTAGAAGACTCCCTATATAAAGGGATCATTTCCTTAGCGGCCAAGATACCCTAGACACGATTTTTCTCAGCTACTTTGTCATTTTCGTTTTATTTTCAGACCTGTAAACTTTTACATTGGTTTTTCTTAGATCTATAATATTTTCCATTGCATTTTCAGATCTACATTCTGTCTTCATCTCTTTCTTTGCATTTCATATCATACAACATCATGATCTATCAACCCATTAACATGGTTGTGTAGATATGCATATTGGGAGATGAAATTTCTTCAAAGGGATTTAATGTTTAATTAGGTTATTGTTATATATTAGGGTTATGATTAATAGATCTATACTTCTATGAAACAAATGCTTTTGTTAGGTTGACAAATCTATCAAAGAATTCATAGCGTTTTATAATACAGCTAGCGCTGGTTATTCTACCCCGAATCTACAATTTGTAGGCTTGATTTTCAGTTTCCAATAGTTGAGGCTGGATCTACAAGTGAACTTTATCAAACTTGTTAATATATGCTAGCATAGGGTCCTAGCGGATTTATGCTATAATAATACTCAAATTTAAAAGGTGAGTTATTTGGTTACAGTGTTTGAGTTTTAGATCTAGATCATTAAACTGCTAATCCGGTTTGATTTCCTTTTTATTTATTTAAATTCCTGCGATTTTCTAGATCTCAACATTTGTTTTAAATTGATTTTATTTTATTTCATTTTTATTTGAATTTTCTGTGATAAAACTTTCCATATTTTTCATCCTAACTCTGTTTAAATCTACAGATCTATAGTGCAATTTACTCTCTGTGGATTCGATCCCACCATTATACTACCGCGCAACCGTTCACTTGCGGGAACTATTGATTTGAGTCAAACCTGATAATAACCAACATCAAATAAACATTATAACCACGAGATTTGTTTTTTTTGTAAAATTGATTTGTCTCTACTTTTTATTATTTTGTTTTGAAACGTCTCAAAGTTCAGTAAATTTGTTAGAAACTATTTTGTGAGAACCACACTTATCACTAAGAAATGTGTCAGTCATTCATCAAGGTTTTGATCTTCACTATAAAAAATATAATATTTCAGTTACCTCAAATATGAATTGATTCAAACAATTAATTATCATATCTTATCTAATTTTTTTAAAAAATATAAAAAATAAAAATAAAAGAAACCACACATAAAATAACACTATAACCACGAGATGCGTTCTTTTGTACAAGTGATTTGTCTCTTTTTTTATTACTTTATTTTGAAATGTTTCAAAGTTTAGTCTTGTCATAAATACTTAAGACTATGAAAGCCTTCTGGCTTCCGTCAGCTCGCACAGTTTGTAGAGAAGATCAAGCTTAAGAACCTCTTTGCTATTTGTTTCATGGAAGACAACAGTGAAGAGGAAGAGAACAAAATGAAATCATCACCTTCAAGCTCTTACGACAAAACCTACATTTTCCCGAGCTGCAAAGTCACTCTCACCAACACAATGTCCCTTGTGGCACTTAGCTCATGCGGGAATCTTTTCTGCAAAAAGTGTGGTGAAACGTTTATGCATATCGACAAAGAATGTCTTGTGAGTGACAAACCTTGCAAAGACAGGAACTTGGTTGGGTTAAAGAAAAGAGGCACAGGTTTTGCTGAACACAACGATCATCTTGACGCAAAGGAATACAAGCATTTGGCTAGTGGGTCTGGTTTGGGGCTTGGGAGGCCGGTTAAGATATGATTAAACCACATCAAATGTTGAGTTGAAATTACAGAAAACATCAAATCTTTTTCTTTTTTTCGATTATGGACAATCTCTGTCTTGTTTTACAGTCAATATAATTATCATCGTCACCTTCACCTTCCTCTTCGTCATCATTGTCACTGTTTCCACCATCTTCATCACCATTGTTGAACCAAAGAAGTTCAATAATAAAAACTAGGGTTTCAAAGACGATTTAGAGTAGAAAGTAAGATCTTTATTGATTGATTGATGAGCAAGTTACAAGAGTTTGAGTAAAGAGGAGACAAAAGCTATGAAATCTAGGGCTTAGGTCTTCTCTTGAGTCTCAATGATTTTTGGATGGATCTCAGTTTCTCTGGAATCCTCTATTTATATCAAATCTATGACGGTTTGTGGTCGGTTCTGGGCCTTTAATTGGACTTTCCTTATTTCGGGTAGACTTTCCTTTTCTAGTCGTCTTTTCTTTTCTGGTCGTCGACTGGACAAGTCAGCGATTCACAATAATGGACCAAAGTCAATTTGGGCTTTAAAAATGAATGGATAACGATTTGGATCGGGTTTATGGTAGGGTGCTAAATCTGGTACCAACAACCATCATCATATCATCATCTGTCTCCACGTTTTCATCCTGCGTTAACTAAAAAAACAAAAAAACAAAAATATATATATATATATATATATATATATATATAATAGTTAATACTAATCAATCAATTAATTACATTTGAATTCAACAATACTTCATTTCAATCAATCAATCTTAACTTCACTAATGCTTATACATATATGTATACATATATGTAGAACAATTGTAAGTTTGATAATTATAAATTTATAGACAGTAGTTTGTAAGTCTGTTTAATAATCTTTACATCTAAAAACAAATTAAGAAGGAACCTCCTAGAATAAGATTTCATTGCAAGTCATATTAAAACTTTGACATATATATATGGAGCAACCAGCTAGCTTTACAAATTACATAGTATAAAACCAATGCTTCAAACTGGTTTCATATCCAACAACTTAAATAAAATAAATGAAAATCACTTGAATCAACTCAGCTTCAATGCACTTTCTTTAATATTCAAAACCACAAAGCAAAACATTATTGAGAATATTGATCTCCTCATAGTTCATAGTTTCCACAACATCTTCAAACTCCTCTCCTATTCTCCTCAATGAAAAACTTGATCATACTCTTAGACTTCTCAAGCAAAGCATTTTTATATTTGGAGGAAGCATGTGTTTACCACGTCTGATGACTCTGATCCTTGCGGCAGTTTTGATTCTTCATGAATCAAATTTGTTGATGAAGATCTATTTTGTTTTCTTTTTCTCCTTGGCTATCTCCACTTAACTAGTTTACGTGAGCAAAATCTCTAACGAAAATGTTCAACCTTAACTTCAAATTGTGGTTTAAAATATAACTTTTAACTTTGGTTCAACTTTAAGTACTTGAGCTTGGAACCTGATTGTCCCTATGTCTCTCTTGATACGCTTCTTCACTTAGTAAGTCCACAACAGCGTAAAATGATACATTAATCAAGCCGGATACTCGTAGCTCTCAAGGGCTTGCGAAAATTAGAACAAATAACCATCTGATCCTTGCAGAAATTTGGATATTCATAGTTACAAGAATGAGACATACTGTCCAGAAGCTGCCACCATCTGATTAATTGTTTGTTGCCACATTTTGTAGTTGTAGCTGGACTTGGTGTCTCTTGTTTTATAAAGTTCAATTCATTTATCATTGCATAAATATTTATAGGAATCAGCAAATATCTTTTTTTTTTCCTCAATGCTACTAGCAGAGCCATCATTGACAAAAAAGAAAAAAGAGATAAGCCTAGCTTTCATGGTAATTAATACTGATTTTTTTATAAATAATTGATAGTAAGTTTGTTTGATCAATGGTGTTTTAGGTTTATGCTTTCGATGGAGTTTCAAAACCCTTTACATCAATCAAACAAATTTACTACCCACTATTTATAAAAAACTTTACCATCAATTAGAGCTTGGCTTATCTCTTTTCTTCTTCTTCTTGATAATGACACTTTTTTGGTAGCATTATTGAGGAAGCAAATAAGATAACTGCTGAATCCTTGGAATATTTGTGCAATTTAAAAGGGAAGGAAATTTATGACAAGAGATGTCAAGTTCAACTACGACTACAATTGTTGCAACTAACCATTCATCACATGGTAAAAGCCCGGAAAGTATGCCATTCTTTAAACTTGCAGTTTGAATATCCACATTTCTACAAAGATGAGATGGTTCTTTGTTCTTATTGTCGCTAATGCTTGAGAGCTACTGAGTATCGAACTCCATCAATGTCTTATGTTACTCTTCATGGAATTACGAAGTGGAAAAGTGGCTCACGAGAGAGAGAGAGAGAGAGAGAGGGGGAGTCATCAGTGCCAAAAAGTTGAAATAAGTTTAAACCAAAAGCTAAAGTTAAAGTTAAACCAGAACTTGAAGTTAACATTGAACCAAAGGTTGAAGTTAAGATTGAAAAACGTTCATTGAGAGATAATGTTCATGTAAACCAGTTATGTGGAGCTAGCAGAGGAGAAAGTAAATGAAAGAGACATCCTTCCACACATCTGTTTCATGTTCCTCACTTTAGAAGAATCAGAAAAGACGCAGGGATTAGACATGATAACTCGTGCTTCCTCCAAATATGCTTCAAAATGATTTTCTTGAGAAGGCTAAGAGTTTGAAAATGTTGTGGAAACTATGAACTATGGAAAAGTGCCCAAAGATGCATGGATATCAATATTCTCAAGAAACCCTGTTTTTTTTGTTTTCTATGGATTCGATTCAAAAATTGCATTGAAGCAGAGTCAATATCAATATGATACTGATTCAGTGACTTTTATTTTTGTTTTTGAAATTTTTTGGATGTTATCTTGAGTATGATTGTATCCTGAAACATGGTTATCAGATTGAAATGAGACTTTGATCTTATATGTCGAAGTTTTAGATGTGGTTTGCAATGAGTCTTGTCTAAGAGATTTTCCTAAATTTGCTATATGTTTATGTATTTAAATATAACGGTTTTTTTAATTTATGTTCATATTTCAGGAATGTTACGTTGCTTAGAAATATAGGTCTTAAGCAATCACTAAAGAGTGTTGTGCTTTTTTTTATAGCTAAGACCATTTCTCTATGTAGCTCTTTTTTTGGGTGACTTCGAAGAAATGATTAAAAGTTATTATTGTATGTAGACAAGGAAGAAAATGTTTAGAGGCAAACACCAAATGTAGTCTTTAAAGAGGTATTCAAGAACATGAGGATTAACAGTTATTATCAAAATCTGCATCAGTTTTAAGGTAAATCGATATTACCATTTTAAATTTTCAATCTTCGTTCAATAGAAAATTATATTGAATTTCAGTTTGTTTTTGGAGTAAAGGATTTTTTTCGTGTGGGATACAAAGAAACTATGATTAAATTCAGAAACGTTGTACCAAATCATAATACTATTCTATTGTTTTTTGTTCGAAGCTACTGTTTACAAATTTGCAAATATGATATTCTATCACACAATCAAAAGGAATCCTATCACACAGTATATAAAAGTAACCAAAGAGAAACAATTCAAGTTTTTAGTTTATAAATTGATGAGAAATGCAACCTAATATAAATTTTGCTTATGTAATTGCTTAAAACTAAAATAAAAAGAAATTAAAAATTTTAACACATAAATAATCAGTGATCTGACCTCTTTATTTATAAACTTCCTCCATTTACTGTTATGCTTTCATTCATTTTAGCAACAATATACTCTTCTTTTGATGAAATCTGTTTAACAACAAAAACAAGTAATTTCTTATATTGCATCCACTGAAGAGGTTCAATGTATGTATTTTTATTGCATCCATAAATAATCAGTGATTCTTATTTTTATGTATATCTTCATAGATATCTGCATTACAGTTCTAAAATAAGTTTTCAAGTTATATTACCAGAAACTACAAAAATACAATCACAATTAATGGTCATTATCATTAGTAAGTTTTGAAAATAAATGAAATTATAAGAGCAAAATGGTAAAAACTTAGCTTACTATAAACATCAGTGTAACTTGTCTATCTAGAACTACTACTTAACAATTTCTAATCGATCTTAGCTTTGTTATATTCAACTTGATAATCAATCAGTTTTGCTATATAATTTTTTTTGCAAAGATTTCCATCAGTTTCTTTACAGTGAACCTATTTTTGTTATTCTATTAATTAATACCTTTCTCAATTCTACATTTGTTGTTCCATTGTGATTTTGCTCAACAGGTGTTGAGAGAGGCTCTTCTTGACGGATCAGTTCAACTTCTGACTTTCACGACGTTTTCCGACAGTTGGAAGAAGATGAAGAAGAACAATTGCATGCCCCCTATAGGTATAACCTCGAACTCACTTGCACCATGGATCATTTGGTCCCTGTGGACATCAAGAAACAAGGTTATCTTTCATAATATATTCACCTACATAAACCATTATACATGCTAGGCTTGAAACGGATCTAGATATCCTGTCTTTTTCATGTTATCCAGATCTGGCAGATCCGCAATTTTATTATCTGGATTTGGATATGTAAATACTGGATATCCAAGATCCGGATATCCGTTAGGAAAACTGGATATCCGCCGGATATCCAGATCCATTTTTTTCTTTCATTTTTAATAATTAAATATATACTTATTATTTGATTTTTTTTACGGATCCGGATTCCAGATCCAAAAGTTCATTATCCGGATCCGCCCTACCCAAATATCCACCGGATCCGCCCTACCCGAATATCCACCGGATCCAGATATCTGGTCACATATGCAATCACTTACGTCTATAAGTAGATCAACAAAAGAATATATCAATCAATTCAAAGGACATATATCAAATGGATTACCTACACGTATGATGCAACATGTCGAACAGATCTCTAAGCAGCTAGACTAGGGTGAAACTTCTCAAGGGATCAAGGAAGATTGATCTCAACTCACTCTAATGCAATCACTTAGGTGATTTCCTCTTTGATGGCATAAATTTTGGTACTTCGGTCAGTTCTAGAAATAGAGCTGGATTCTGATTTCCACCGACTCACGATCGAGTTTGATTTATCTTAGCTGAAAAGTTGTTTCCTCGGGATCATCGATCTCTGAAATTTATGGTATTCTAGCATATATATGAAACCCTATTTGACCTACTTTGATTTTTCATCATTTAATTGTATTACAGGCCTTAGGCCTTCTCGATGTAAGCCCATTATCTATTTATAACATACAAAGGATTTGTTTCAATATTATTTTGTTAATCACAACTCATATATCTACGACAGCTTCTTGATGATTCTAGAAGCTTTAACAGAAAGAAACGACAAACTCCTTGTAGGTGAAATCTTAGGGAAGATTGATCTCAACTCACTCTGATGCAATCCCTTAGGTTATTATCCCCTTTGATGGAAGAAAGTTTGGTACTTTGATTAACTTTAGAGAAAAAGGTGGATTCTTGATTCCACCAGCGAGAGATCGAGTTCGATTCTTCTCATCTGATTAGAGCTGTATCCTCGAGGTAATTGTTCTCTGAAATTTTAGTATTTTAGCAGAAATTAAACAGTATTTGACATGGTTTGATTTTCTATCATTTTAATTGTATTACAAGATATGCAAATGATGTGCGAGATCATTATGTAAAACATGCATTTCTCGATATAAACGGTAAGCCCATTATCTATTGATAACATACTAAGAATTTTATTTCAATATTATGTTAATCACAACTCATATATCTGCTAAAGCTTATAGATGACTCTAGAATCAAAACAAAAAAAGCAAAGATATTGTCGATGATGTCCTAGGGAATCCTGTTTGTGTTACAATACTTTTTTTTAATAAAAATCTAAAAATTATTTTAATGACTTTTTATTCCAAATTATAAAAAAATAGAAAACTCTACACAACAATTTTCTCCCCATTCATGGTCTTTATCTGAAAACTAGAGCAAAAAAGACTCGAAATTTTCCATTTATTTAGATATACACCATTTTGTTTATCTCCACCAATTTCATTAAGGAATAAATGTTTTCAAACCAATTTTATTGAGTCAGTTACTCTATTTTACAAACAAAAACATAAAAAACATTTCCTGGGCCTATTGTGGCCCACAAGGGATAACATCGTCTATAAATAACTAAATATCATTCATGTCTCTTTAACCTATTATTTACTTTTCTTTCGTTTTTCTATTTCTCAATGAAACGATGAAGCCAAAATCAAAGAAAATTGGTGAACAGAGAAGACTTCAGAACAACAATGATGGTGGTTCTTCTTTCGATCTAAGTTTACTCAAAGAGGCTATCAATGATGCAAGCAACAATACTCTTTTAGCGAAAAGTAACGTTTCAGTGAAGAATATAAATCCATTTGATCTAACATCAATGTCACAAGCATTACCATCTCTGGATCAGATTCGAAACTGTAATAATCGAAAACTTTATATTGGGAGAGCTTCAGAGATGAAAAGACATGTCAGCACAGTGGGGGAGAGGAAAGCTATGAAGCAGCGAATGTTAACTCTTCTTGCGATAAGCGACAAATATTCATGTAATAAATAATTCAAATTTAGGTTAATTTCTTTTAAATTTTATGTTTGTTGTTACTATGATTTGGTGATTGTTGTTCGTGTTCTCATCATGATGATTCTCTTTTAGATTTGGGGTTTCTGTTTTCTTCAGTGAATAAACTTTTACTTGTTTTTGGTTTAACTTCAAGTATATTAGTATTTAATTGTGAATTTAAAATAAATAAAAAGGAAGAAGTTTTTATTGTGAATTTAGAGGCTGATGAAAATATCATGAATTTTCAATAACAAGAGTTTCATGATCCCCTAGATGAATCTGACATACGAGTTGGCTTTTTAAACTCATAATCAGATGTCAGAAAAAGAAACTCATAAACTGAAAGTAACTTCACTTCTCTTGAAAGTTTTTGATGGAAACACACTAAGGCACATGATGGACGCGTTTATGAATAATAAGTGTGGTTATAAATAGTCTCCAACAAATGTACTGTGAAATGTTTCAAAATATTTTAGTAAAAAATGGAGGCAAATCAATTTTACCAAAAAAAAACACATAATTGGGGTTACAAAAAAACCACAATTTAGTTTTTTTTTAAATGTGGACAGGGTTTTGAAGAGATGGATTGAATTCAATGAACCAGTGGAAGCATCTCCATGATCGGTAATTATTAAAGATTGGCGTGATGATTGAGTTTCTAGGAGAGTTATTTTTTCCCAAAAATTGCAAAACAAAATTGAAAAAAAATTGACAGGTGTCAATCTCTGAAGTGCTGACGTGTCGAACTGTGGGAGAACCCCCTTAACTTTCATATATATGATTTGATTATATATAATTTTAATAAATTGTTTTTTATGAACAATTGAGTTTTTTTTTAATAAACCGACTTGTATTTAACAATTATAAACTATTTTAATATCTGTTTAGATTAATGAGTGATTTTTTAAATTGTATTTGATTTGAATTTTATAATCTAATATTCTCTGTATGAATGTGTCATATGTTGTATACTAACCAGGAACATATCATGTGTATCAGAGCTGCATCGAGAGTTAAGTGATTTTACAGATTTTTTGTTTAAATTGTCATAAATCATTTGTGTGTGATAAAATCGTGAAATCAATTGAATCTGAACCTAGATTAAATCTAGTATTTGTTAAAATTAATTTTAGAATTTTTGAAGTTGATTTGATAATTTTTTGGGATCAATCTTATAAGACAGTCGCGATTAGGGTTTATCAGAAGTTGATAGGTCATTTTCGTGCTTGCTATTTTCGATTGATTTGCTTTCAAAATAACGTTTTACTGGTGTATTGTGGTGTCAATCTTTCAGGTAGCCATGTCAGAAGAAGTGGAATCAAGAAACCAAGCCAACAAACGTTTGATCGAAGCTGTTAGAAAAACATTCGAGGACATGTTGAACGAGAAAACCGGATTGCTACGAGCAGAGATCGTCCCTGTATTTGCTGATGTGATGTCTAACAATCCAAGACATGACCCTATAAGAAAAAATGAGAGAGTGGCTGAAAGAAACGAGGATCTACAGAGACAACAAGGCGACAATGTAAGGAATCGTGAAGATGATCTTTGAGACTTGCCGAGAGAGTTACCGCATGAGCACAGAGATAGAAATACTGAAGAGTACTACAGTGGCTCATCAAGAAGCAGCTATAGCAGAACTAGGCGAAACCATAATGATCGGAACCAACGACAAGATAACCTTGGAGGTTTAAAGCTTCATATCCCACAGTTCCAAGGCAAAAACGACCCCGATGCCTATCTAGAATGAGAGAAGAAGATTGAAATGGTTTTTGAGTGCGAATAATATTCCGAACTAAAAAAGGTTAAGATATTTACTGAGTTTAGTGACTACGCTCTATGCTGGTGGGATCAGTTGGTAACGTCCAGAAGAAAAAACCAAGAATGTCCGGTGAGAACTTGGACTGAAATGAGGAAAATTATGCGAGGAGGTTTGTGCCCAGCTATTACTATAGAGAGTTGCACAATCAGCTAAGAAGACTTGTTCAAGGAAGCAAGACGGTGGAGAACTATTACCAAGAACTAGAGGCGCTTATGATCAAAACGGATGTACAAAAGGATAGAGAAGCAACAATGTCAAGGTTTCTCAGAGGATTGCAACAAGAGATACAAGACCGTTTGGAAATGCAACCCCATGTCGATCTACAGGAAATGCTACATCAAGCCATCCTCATTGAGCAGCAACTGACAAGAAAAAATTCTACACAAACTTATCATGGAGGTTCTTCTTTTACAAGAGGAAACTTGACGAAGGATGACAAGTTAAAGATGCAAGTGAATAGCAACCCGTCTAATGCTACAAGAATTGGTGCTAAGTCGTTTGGGGCTAAGCCGGTGGAGAAAGCTAAAGTTGATACCATAACAAGCAAAATCAAATGCTACAAATGTCAAGGAGTTGGGAACTATGCGAATGAATGTGTCAACAAGCGTGTGATAATACTTAAAGAAGAGGGAGAAGTTGAATCGGAAGAAGAGAATGTTAGCACTAGGACAAAAGAAGAGGAGAAGGAAGTAATAGAGTCTTAAGTAAAAGGAGAATTGCTAGTACCCATGAGAACTTTGAGTCTCAAAACCTAAACCGAAGAACAAGCACAAAGAGTTAACTTGTTCCACACGCGATGCTACGTTAAAGGGAAAGTGTGCAGCCTTATCATTGATGGTGGGAGTGGTACTAATGTAGCAAGTGAGACGATGGTTAAGAAGCTGGGTTTAGAAGTTAAGAATCATCCTATGCCTTATGATCTTCAGTGGATAAATGAACTAGGGGAGCTAAAGGTGAAGCATCAAGTAAAAGTACCCATAGTTATCGGCCAATATGAAGATGAGGTTCTATGTGACGTTTTGCCTATGTAAGCTGGACATATTTTTCTTGGAAGACCATGGAAATCTGATCGTAGTCATGCATGATGGATACACCAATCGCCACACCTTCGAGTTCAAAGGATGCAAGACCACTCTTGTACCAATGTCTCCGCATGAAGTATATCTTGACCAAATACAACTTAAAGGAAAGAAAGGCTCAGGTAAGAAACCTAATCTCTTTGCCATGGCTGGAAAAAAATTATATAATGATCCTGTTAATCCTAAGGCATTTGCTGGTTCAAATATATTTTCTAGTTACACTAACCAGTGTTACTGAGTGATTTGCAAGCATTGCAGGTTTTATCTAAGGATAATCATCAAGCCAAAGAGGAGAAACATCATCCTAGAACTGACCTACAAGACAATCAAGAGAGTCGAACAACATGTTATTTCCAAGGACAATTAAACTAAGCCAGGTGCCAGACACTTTGCTTATGATGGCGAGAAGACTCTTTTCTTTTTTGAGGTCTTGGATGAGCACCAAACCAGAACCAAACTATATGTGTAAGCCATTAACATCTCCAACCTATCATGATATTCTAAACTATTTAAAATAACTTCTAATGGCTTTAAGCAGATGATAGTACAACCTGGTCCTGTTGTTGATTTCCTTTATGCTAACCTTGGGAAGCTTCATTGCTTAAAACTCAATAGAAAATTTTATGATTGTATAAAATCAAAGCTCCATTCACAGAACATGGATCCGCCTAATGGATTTCTCAAGAAGAAGAATGCTCTTAACAATCTTCCATAATGTTAAGAATATTGAGCAAGAAAATTTGGCTTAATTACAAGCTTGGAAAAAAAACTACTTGGATCAATATCAACTACAATGCTGAACCTCTCCTGAGGATTTCCGATCACCTCCTTATTCCTTCATATTTTTTATCCTTATATATGTTTAATGCCTTTACTATTTGCTGCATCTAACTTGAAGTTGTTTATGGCAGGTAAAACAGATTTGAGGACAAATATTTTTCAACCCCGGGAGGATGATATGTTCCTGATCAGCTCTAAGGACACAATATATGAAGATGACAACATCTTAGGAACAACATGTATCCATGGAGTAAAAGGAGCATGGAAACTGACAAAAAGAGCATGGAAACTGACAAAATGAGCATGGAAAGGATGCTTAGTTTATATGGAGTATCTTCAAGCCATGATGTTTCACCAAACATTACAAGTTTCACTACACCTAGGGGAAACTCAAGAGGATCACTTGGACGATGAGTTTTGTATGGAGGTTACACCGATCAACATGAAAGTCCAAGATTGCTAAGGCTTTGGCCATATGATCCACTTGCACTCTTTTTCCCTTGGCTCGGTTTTGTCCCAATAGGTTTTCCGAGCAAGTTTTTGAATGAGGCTTGTGGCTCATAGGCTCATCTAAGCCAATTCTTAGTCCGATCCATCACATGGCCCGTTGCATCACCTTAGGCGTGGCCATTATCTTTTGTCTAATTTTTCTTTTCTTGTTTTTGAATTTGAACGTTGGAGCTTTTACTTTGCATGCTTCGAGTATGAGTTTCGAGGCATGTTTTGAACTCATCTCTGTCTTTATTGCTTTGTCTTTTGATCTCTCGCCTCCTCACTCTTTATATTGAGGCTGAAATCCTTTTGTCACACTTATCTATCTTTTAATCAAAATCTTTTCAAATCATAGATCATTGTTCTCTTCTTTCGTGTGAATCGAATCAAGAAACTCTTAGATAATTTCGTGTGAAGCGATTGATCACCCTTGTCTTATCAATAGGATTTTTCGCATCTTTTTGTGGTGACATTTGATCCATAAATCGCAAGGTGCTTGTTAATCAGGTCTTGCAACCCCTTCACTGTCACTTCAATCTCTTGGTGTCGAAATTGGGATTCATATCCTAACCAGGAATGTATCGAGTACTCTCTCCTCGAGGATTTTTGTCCATAATATTTCTTGATCTGAATGCTCCAAGTGAGATAATGTACGAAGGAGAGTTTGATAGCATTCATCATGTTGCGAATTAAGAGCACAGAGTCCAAGAGCTTTTATTTTGGATTTTTGTGATTTCCCACAATGACTCTGATACCATGTAGAAAATATAACTCGTAGAATGTATTGTATTGATGCTAACAGAGATGGAGAGTAACTTATATAGATCATTAGGAGATATGCAAGTTTATTCTAAGGTATCTACACAGCAAGATATAGACTGAGAGAGATACAAATATATAGTGTTCATCAAGAAAACACTAACTATACATAAAGACGTGAGATTGCTTTGAAAAGAGGAGACAAACCGATTTACACGTTAAGAAAAATAAACAATCATTTTATTAGTTGATAATAAATATTTTTTTGCAGTCTCTTTAAATTAAATGAGGTTAATCGAGATTTTCATAAATTAATTTTCTAATAATCTAGTCGATGTCTCGTCCTGGTCAATGCAATGCAAGCTTGTTATGTGCTAGATACTTTGTGGAAGACTTGAACCTTTTTAGTTTTTGTTTGTTTTTTTTTGACAAGTGGGAGATTTACTATAGGAGTCTTCATCTTGGGATAACGTTTTTCTCCAGATAATGTTGCCATGTTAGTAGAGATTTATGAAATAGAGCAAGTGGGACCCACGATCTCCGACAGAAATATCCTACGTGGGTCATTGTCGGAACGACAACAACAAACAACTTCTTTTTTTACCGTTGGATCAAATCTCCACATCATGCAAATTCGTTAGTCTGTTTCCTAACAGATACACATATTAAAAATAGAAAAATAGAAACAGCGATATTTTCTGAGTTGTCTTTTCCATAGAATCTAGGGCTTCCTCTAATTTCCCGCGACACAAAAACCAATCCATCTCCGCTGATTCCTAAAACTTTCAATATCACAACTAACAAAACTCTGTTGGTTATTTTTTTTTTCACGAATTTTCCGTTATCAGACGAAGTTTGCTGCAACGTTTTGTCCATCTTGCAGTGAGATAACGGAAAAAAAAAAACAAATTTTTTTGAGTATTTTTTGTTTTTGTATTGTAGCGTTCTTCATCATTATCTCTCTTGTTTCTTGATTCACAAGTCTTATCTTCTGTGATTTCCTTATTGTATTTGGTGTTTGGATTTCTGAATTTCGCTATTACTTTGCCTCCAAAATTCCTCATTGTTTCTCTCCTTCCTCTGCCACACATTTTTTCCTGAAATTTTACATATTTTTAAAGTTTTAAACGATCTCTTGTTTCTTGCATCACAAGTCCTCATTTCTGTGATCTCTTGTTGTAATTGGTGTTTAGATTTCTTAATTTTGGCTATTACTTTGCCTCCAAGTCTTTGATTCCTCATTGGCTCTCTCCTTCCTCTGCCTAAATTTATACACTTTAAAGGTTTAAAAAAAAATTCAATTAATTTGGGATCATAGAAGATCCTGGCACATTACATTTGAAGACACTAAGGTTAAAATCTTTATCACCATCGTCTGATTCTAGCTGATAAACCTGAGATTCCTGGGTTTTTGAAGCTTGGGGATCTCATTCAAGATAAGATTTGTTCTTGATGCGGATAAGTGACACGCAAAGATTGTGAATCTCCTGATTGTTATGGGCTGCATTTGCTCAAAAGGAACAGCAGAAGAAGAAGTTAATGAACAACCTGAGAAACCTAACGAGAATTGGAATAAAACATCCTCAGTTCAATTGATTGCACCTGTAACCTCCAAGAAAGAAGATTTTTCACATAAATCCGTTGATGGAAGCTCTGGTGGACGAAAAGCTGAAGTGTTAGCGCATAAACCATCCGCTAAAGCCAGCGGATTGATTGTTCCTGTAGATGATAGTGATGGTAAAACAGTAATTGTAGAAAGACCCTCAAGGTCTCATAGGAGATGGCCAACAGCAGATGTTGGGACAGGAGGTGGAGGTTTAAATATGTTTCAACCGAATAATATCATTAGCACAAGTGTTCCACATAGTCCTGAGGCTGAGCTCATTGCTGTTGGATGGCCTTCTTGGTTAACTTCTGTTGCAGGTGATGCCATCAAGGGTTGGGTTCCACGGCGTGCTGAGTCCTTTGAGAAGCTTGACAAAGTTAGTTTTTTTCTCTCTTTTTCTACACATAACATAAGCTCTAGCTGTTCGGTTTGATCATTATGTGAACATTTTCTTTTGTAGATTGGACAAGGGACTTATAGCAGTGTGTACAGAGCCAGGGACCTTGAGACTGGTAAAACAGTAGCCATGAAGAAGGTTAGGTTCGTAAATATGGATCCGGAAAGCGTTAGGTTCATGGCTAGAGAAATCCACATCTTGCGCAAACTTGACCATCCTAATGTAATGAAGCTTGAGTGTCTTGTGACCTCAAAAGTCTCTGGTAGCTTCTACCTTGTGTTTGAGTACATGGAGCATGACCTTTCGGGCCTTGCTCTTAGACCCGGTGTAAAATTTACTGAATCCCAGGTACGTTCGACGATTTGAATGTGGCTGGCATATTAGGTAATCATGGAGTAACATAGAGACAAATCTTTTTTTCTTGTGTGTTTCTTGCAGATCAAGTGTTACATGAAACAATTGCTTAGTGGGCTTGAACACTGCCATAGCCGCGGAATACTCCACCGGGACATTAAAGGTTCAAATCTGTTGGTTAACAATGATGGAGTCCTCAAGATTGGAGATTTTGGTTTGGCGAATTTTTATCAACCAGAACCAGATCAACCCTTGACGAGCCGTGTAGTTACCTTGTGGTACAGGGCACCCGAGCTTCTACTCGGAGCTACAGAGTATGGACCCGGAATAGATCTTTGGAGTGTTGGTTGTATTCTCACAGAACTGTTTTTAGAGAAACCAATCATGCCGGGAAGAACAGAGGTGAGTTACTTTTAGATTCATTAGCCAATCAGTTTTTGTTTTTTTCTGATTCAAGCAATGTATCTTAGGTGGAGCAAATGCATAAGATCTTCAAATTATGTGGTTCACCATGTGATGATTATTGGCAAAAGACAAAGCTACCACTTGCTACAAGTTTCAAGCCACAACAACCTTATAAGCGTGTCCTTCTTGAGACCTTCAAGAATTTGCCATCTTCTGCTTTAGCTCTTGCTGACAAGCTTCTATCCTTAGAACCAGAGAAGCGTGGCACAGCTTCTTCGACGCTAAGTAGCAAGGTAGCCTTGTAAAGTTATAGATAAAGTTCTTGATTTGTCTCCTCGATGCAAACTCAATTCTTGATTCTCTTTTTTTTTTTTTTTTTTTCTAGTTCTTCACAAAGGAACCACTCCCTTGTGATGTATCAAGTTTGCCTAAGTATCCTCCAAGCAAAGAACTTGATGCAAAGGTTCGCGATGAAGAAGCAAGAAGGTACGTGAGAACAGTTTTCTATACTACAAAGAAGATTCATGTAGATTCATTTCTAAACACATGTTCTATATAATATTCAGGAAACGAGCTGAAACTGTAAAGGGTCGAGGTTCAAGAGACTTCAAGAGTACTGCTACAACACCCGAGTTCATTGCTTCAGGACATTCAAAAGATACAATCACCACCAAGACGTTAAATCCTCAAGAAGACAGTAGAACCGGACTGAGAGGAGAGATAGGAAGAGGCAATAGAGAGAAAGGCTTTTCTCATACTAATTCAATGATTCATCCAAGCATGACAGCAACATGGAGTAAAAATGAGAGCTCTAGGAACAATGTAGTTGAGCTCAAGTCTACAAAATCTACCAACGTGCCCATGACTGGGAGATACTTGTCTCCTTCACATAAAGAAGATGTAGCCTTAGAACCAACAACGGTAATAAAATAACATATTAGCTAGGTCTTAGTTTTTTCACCTTTTAGATTATGGATCCTAAGATGTTTTCTAATGTGGTTTCAGAAATACATAAGGAAGAAAAACAGAATGCACTGTTCAGGTCCATTGATGCCTCCTGGTGGAAACATTGAGGACATTCTAAAAGACCATGAAAGGCAAATCCAAGAAGCTGTAAGGAAATCGCGGCTTGAGAAATCCGCAACAAAGAAAAACAACAGAACATGTGCATAGTAGAGGAAAGACATGGATGAAAAATTCGCTAACACCAAAACAAGGAAAGCATTACTTGAACTGGAAGAAACGAAGATTAACCATGGATACCAAAACTCTTCAACAAATTCTAGCAAGCCAATGCCACAGCTATGCTTGTGCTAGTAAAATGTGTTATTATGTGGTCCTTGTATATGGTAATTCCTGTTTTCTCTGTCTAAGACACATTTCTTGTGGTTTAGGGAAGCAAACAAGTGTGTGTATATTTAGCAATCGTGTTTAGTTGTGCAAAGAGATAGAAATTTTTTCCTGTAATTAACTGCAAAACGCAAAGAGATTTCACAGAAAGCGTATCATTTTCATATATAAGCTAACTAAGTAAGCTATGCACTTGGCTTAACATATATGACAGAAGCCTCGGATCTATGAAAAACATATATATTGACTCTATCTAGTTTCTTCCACAGTTCTTGGTTTTTCTTGGACGTTTCTTGAAACTGTCGTTTTTTCCCCCATTAAATATTTGATTGGGTTACCTAAATTAAACCACTGGCCAGTGTAGCCCAACCAGAGCCGTTTCTAAGTTGGAAAGACCATAAGCGGTGGTTCAGTAAGAAGGCCCTACTTCTGCTATGAAACTGGCTAGGTATCACAACCCAAAATCAACAGAGAGAGGTTAAGAGTGTGATAGGATAGTTATAGACCCGATTAACGAGCACCTAGAGGTTTGATGGATTGATTGTCGCCACAAGAGGATGCAGAAAGTCCACTTGATAAGACGGATTGATCACTCGCTTCACACCAAATGACCTAAGAGTGTTTGAATCCGAATCACTCGAAAACAAAGACAATGATCTATGATTTAAAAGAGCTTTTATTGATAAAAAGATAGATAAGAGTTTACAAGGATATCAGCTTCAATATAAAGAGAGAGGAGGCGAGAGATCAAAAGACAAAGAAATAAAGAGAGATCAGTTTGAGACATGCATCGAAACTCATACTCAGACCATGCACAGTAAAAACTCAAACGTTCAAATTCATAAATGAAACAAGATAGAAAGATAAGAGATAAATGGATAAGGGCCGAGTCTTGAGATGTTGTAGAAGGCATACGAGTGGATTGAACCTAGCATAAGGCAAGATGGAGCATGACACCCAATACACCTTGTTAAAAACCTTTCCCGAAAAACCACATGGGAAAACCAAAAATAAGGGAAAAAGAGTGTGCATGGACCTCATGGCAATATGCTAAGCATCTTGAGCATGTATCTCGACATGAGAAGTCTTGACACATCCATGATAGCCCAAGAAATCCTTCAAAGTATTCACCATGTGTAGTGATACTCTCAAAGCTTGATAAAATATCTTGATCTGAAGGTAACTTATGACTTCAATGCATGCTTTCTATGCTTCTTTTGCTCCAAGTTCACTCATGGCTTCCTTGTTGTTGTTGAATCTATTTTCTTGAATCTTGATGCTGTCCAATATCATATCAACTTCATATAATTATTTTTTCGTAAACAATAACCATCATCATTCATGAGAAAAAAAAAACACCGCAAGAATTAAAAACCAAAATATAAATTCTAAAGCACAATTTTTCTATCCTTCTTCCTTAGAAAAACACTAACCAAACTCTCCACACTTTTAACCAGTCCTGTTTGATATACAAAATAGTTAAGTCACTCAATTTAAATTAATAGGGAATTGAGTTTAGAGAAATGGCTATGAAAAACAAAATTCATGACAGTGAGAAAGAAGTTAAATTAGTTATTATAATTTTTTGTTATTCTAGTTTCTAACTTTAATTAAAAATATATTTAGTAGTATATTTCTTAAACAAAGATGATTTTAAAGGTAAAAGGCTTAGTAATATACTAATATTTAAAAAATTAAAGGCCCTAAGAAATCTTTCACAATATTGGGCTCTAGGCGAGGGTTTCTTTTTATTACATACTAGGATAAGGACTCCCCACGATATTGCAGGAGAAGAATTACGTATTAAATAAATCTAGTTTTGTTGTGATATGTTGAATTTGTGTTATTTTTCTTTAATTTTGATATTTATTATATAATTTTGGTTATGTTATTGTACTTCTGATAAATAAAATTTGTAGTTATATTTTACCATTTTAATTATATAGCTGCTTTTAATTTATTACTAACATTTATTTAACTATATAACTAAAAACTGTTTAATAATATTGTTTAAATATAAGATAAAAACATATAAAAATTAAAGGACTATTTTATAAACAAACAAAAAAATTACTCTATAATCGAATAATAAATAGGATTACTCCAAATATAGAGTAAATTTTAAGAAAACTCTATTTTAAAGTGAGATATAGAGTGAGTTTGGAAAATATTTTACTCTATTATAGAGTTTAGAAGAGAAAATAGAGTGTAGTTGGAGATGCTCTTAAACAAAGCAAAGAAAAAGCCAAGGAAGATTCACTTGAAATTTATTTGAAACTAATAGCAAATTGAAACAATTGTCACAATGTCATTATTATATTCACAATGAAATTAAAATGAAAACACTTTTATTATTATATTCACAATGTTATGAAACAAAAATCTATTATAATAAACCTCACAACAAACACAATAGCGAATAAACAACAAAACAATTTATCAGTGAAAAGAATTATTTTCGCATTTGGACACATATGGCAACTTTCTAGTCATTTCACTATACACTTATCTCTATATAATTATTTGAGCAAGGTTGAAAAAAGTTTAACCACCAGTCATGTGGCATATTACAAAAATTGCTATTAAAAAATAATTATTTTTAATAAATTTTAATAAATCATTATGGATAATTTAGTCAAATTCAGTAAAACATATGAGTCTCACTCATTTTATGTTTAGCATCAAATTAAATAAATACCATAATTTACATTAAAACTAAATTAATAATATAAAACGTACAACAACTAACCAAATCAGTTTTCTTAATTTACAGATTACCATTATATATTCTATTCTATACATTCATTTTAGATAGGTTCTATATATTCTTTTTAATAAATGAATGCAATATTTATTAAATATGCAACATCAAAAATTTGTTGTTTTTTAACTAAAACAATAAAATTTGTAACATAGTTTTTAAGATTGGACAATGTAAATGGGCTTGGCCCAACACACTTTTGACGTTTGTATTGTCGTTCGTGTTCCTCGCTCTCCGCCGCATTTACTCCGTCTCTCAAAACTCCCAAAAATTTTCCGACCCAAACCTTCTCTGAACTTCTTCGCCTAAATCTCTAAAACTCAAAGTTTATCTGTAACCGTCATCGATTTTTAGATTTCTGAAATCGAAATTCTAGTTCTGATGTTTTAGGTAACGGAACTCAGTGATGGAATTCAAACCATTGAATCGAATTGATCGTTGTGAAATAGTTCAAACCCTAATTTCGTGGGTTTAGGGTTTCTTATAGCAAAGTTTCTCAATGAAGAAAAATCCAGAAGAGAGTTCGTTAGAGAAGCTAAGTACTTGGTATCAAGATGGAGAGCAAGAAGGTGGGGAGAGAAGTGAGAAGAGAAGATTGAGTTTAAAAGCATCAGAATTTGAGACTACTTCTCGAAGTAAAAGCAAAGAAGACAAGTCTGTTGTTGATTCAGAGCATCACGATCGCGATTTGAAGAGTTCTGATAAGAGGGATCGAAGTCATGGATCTTCTTCTGATTCGAGTAAAAGGAAGAGATGGGATGAATCTTTTCCTGTTAAGAAAGGTGAAGATAATGATGGTGATTATAAAAGTAGTAAGCTTTCTGATTCTAGACATGATAGTGGTGGTGAGAAAGGTTCTGTTAGTAATGAATATGGTGAGGGTAAGAGAGAGTCGAAGTCTGATAGGAGTTTGAAGTCAAGTAGTAGAGAAGAGAAGAGTAAGAGTCGAGGTGTTAAAGAAGATGATAGAGGTAGAAGTCCTCTTAAGAAAAGTTCCGAAGATGATAGAGGTCGTTCTAATAGGTCTAAAACACCAGACAGAAGTGGAAAGCGTCATCAAGAGTTAGAGCAGTCGGAGGTGGATTATGAAAAGGAGAAATATGGGAGAAAGGATGAAAGATCTAGAGGAAGGGATGATAATAGGGATAGGGAGAGGGATCAAGAAGGTTGGAAGAGAAGACATTTGAGTAGTAATGATAAAGATCAGAAAGATGGGGATGTACTTTATGATCGTGGCAGGGAACGGGATTTTCCGAGGCAAGGACGTGAAAGGAGTGAAGGTGAGAGGTCTCATGGTCGTTTGGGTGGTAGGAAAGATGGAAATAGAGGTGAGGCTGTTAAAGCATTGTCAAGTGGTGGCGTTTCAAATGAGAATTATGATGTAATTGAGATACAAACCAAGCCGCTTGATTATGGTAGAGGAGACTCAGGACCAAACTTTGCTCGTACCAATGAATCGAGTCAGCAACCTTCGAAAAAGCCTAATGACGAAGAGTGGGGTTACAACCAGGAGGGTAGACAGAGAAGTGAAACTTTTGGTTTTGGGTCTTATGGGGAGGATTCGAGAGATGATGCTGGTGAAGCCAGTTCTGACTACTCAGGTGCTAAAGCAAGAAACCAGAGGGGTGCAACACCTGGTCGAGCTAATTCTGTACAACCCCCGAATAGAGGTCCGCATAATCAACAAGGCATGAAAGGGAACAGACCTTTAAGGGGTGGGAAAGGTAGACCTGCAGGTGGCAGAGAGAACCAACAAGGTGCCATTCCAATGCCTATCATGGGGTCACCATTTGCCAACCTTGGAATGCCACCACCCAGTCCCATTCATTCTCTTACTCCTGGCATGTCACCGATTCCGGGCCCTCCTGTTGCCCCTGTCTTCATGCCTCCATTTCCCCCAACTCTTGTCTGGCCAGGGGCCCGAGGAGTTGATGGTAATTTGTTACCTGTTCCTCCTGTTCTCTCGCCTCTTCCTCCTGGACCATCAGGCCCGCGATTTCCTTCAATTGGCGCTCCACCAAACCCGAATATGTTCTTTAACCCACCAGGTTCTGATAGAGGAGGGCCTCCTAACTTCTCTGGGTCTGCATTCAATGTTTCTGGACAGATGGGACGTGGAATGCCGTCTGATAAGAATCCAGGGGGATGGGTTCCTCCTCGTACTGGGCCTCCTGGTAAAGCTCCTTCTAGGGGAGAGCAAAACGACTATTCCCAGAACTTTGTGGATACTGGAATGCGGCCCCAAAATTTCATCCGAGAGCTAGAGCTTACCAATGTGGAAGATTACCCCAAGCTTAGGGAACTCATACAGAAGAAAGATGAGATTGTAACTAACTCTGCTTCTGCACCAATGTATTTGAAAGGCGATTTGCATGAAGTTGAGTTATCTCCTGAGTTATTTGGAACAAAGTTTGACGTTATTCTTGTTGACCCACCGTGGGAAGAATATGTCCATAGAGCTCCTGGTGTTTCTGATAGTATGGAGTATTGGACATTTGAGGACATTATCAATCTCAAGATTGAGGTGACTGTTCTCTACGCTCTTCAATTACTCATAGGATTTTAGGCTACAAACATTCCCTCTTAGGTTGTATCATTTACTTAGCGCTAGGTCTAATAGTGGGGTAGCATATATCATTTGTCATCTCTGTAATAACTAGATGAAGTATTGGTACTGAACATATAGTATTTTTACTTGTGTGTAGACTTTGTGGGTAAGGTTAGTTGGGGTCTTTGTTATTCCGGTTTATAACAAAGCGAAATCTTTTATGTATCTGTAGGCAATAGCTGACACTCCCTCCTTTATCTTCCTCTGGGTTGGTGATGGTGTTGGGCTTGAGCAAGGGCGCCAATGCCTGAAAAAGGTATAAGATTCAGACCCATTTCTCTTTTTCTTTATAGTTTTGGGTTTTTTTGTCTTGTCAGTATTCACTTCATCTATATTTATTTTGTTTGGGTGTCACAGTGGGGTTTCAGAAGGTGTGAAGATATTTGCTGGGTGAAGACCAACAAAAGTAATGCAGCACCAACATTGCGACATGATTCTCGTACTGTATTTCAGCGTTCCAAGGTCCAGTATGGTCTGCCATTGCCTCCTCGTTTGATTCCTGTGTTGCATATCTTTTACTTAATACTTTTTTATTGGTTTCTCTTCGTATAGGAGCATTGCTTGATGGGAATAAAGGGTACTGTTCGCCGTAGCACTGATGGACATATAATCCACGCTAACATCGACACTGATGTAATAATTGCTGAAGAGCCTCCTTATGGTTAGTAAAAATGTGTGTTCCTGATAAAAACGATAAATTCGAGAGCATCTTACTTGCCATATCTTGTTACTTCTCTCTTTTAAAGTGGGACTGTTAAGATTGTATCAACCTTGCTACGGTAGCAATTAAATGAGTATAAAAAAGATTGTTGCTTCATGTGATTAGTTTGGTGAATTAGTCTTGGATTCTCCACTGGTTTCATTGAGAAATATGTAAGATTATGTAGTTAGATTCTTCACAAGGCCACGTCTAAATAATAATGAATTTGTATCCTTCCTATTATTGCAACCTGTTTAGCTTAATTGCATCTCTTTATACTGCAAATATGCAGGTTCGACTCAGAAGCCTGAAGATATGTATAGAATTATAGAGCATTTTGCACTTGGTCGTCGGAGGCTTGAGCTTTTCGGTGAAGACCACAATATTCGATCTGGCTGGCTTACTGTTGGAAAAGGCCTTTCTTCCTCAAACTTTGAATCGCAGGTAAAAATCTCATAGTCACTCTGCAGACATTAGATTTTGAACTATGTAAGGAACTGTGTAAGATCCGGTTTTGGATGTTTGTGTTGTTTATAGGCTTATGTGAGGAACTTTGCGGACAAGGAGGGTAAAGTGTGGCTAGGAGGAGGAGGAAGGAATCCGCCTCCAGACGCACCGCATCTCGTTGTAACTACTCCTGATATAGAATCTCTACGGCCCAAATCACCAATGAAGAATCAGCAACAACAATCTTATCCAACATCTCTAGCCTCTGCAAATTCCTCAAACCGAAGAACCACAGGAAACTCACCACAAGCAAATCCTAACGTTGTTGTATTGCATCAAGAGGCTTCAGGATCTAACTTCTCTGTTCCAACCACCCCACATTGGGTGGCACCAACGGCAGCACCTGCCGTTCCAGCAGGTCCTCCTCCTCCAACAATGGATAGCTTTAGAGTGCCTGAAGGTGGCAACAACAACAACAACGCAAGACCACCTGACGACAAGAATTTTGACATGTATGGCTTCAATTGAGCAATTTCCCAAAAATGCAGAGTTTCTAAAATTGTTTCTATTTGATGGATCTTTGCATTGAGAAAGAAAATCTGCTGCGTACGGTTTTGATTCTCTGTTTGTAATTCTTTTCATTTTTTTTCTTTTGGTAACTTTCTTAAAGCCAATACTTTATATTCATTTCATTATCAATCAAGTTTTACCTAATAAATCCTAATTTTTTTCTCCATACAATGAGATATATCCAAATCAAATTGATATTCACAATTAGTGGTATCAGAAACTACAATTCACTCAATCCACATTCCAACAGAAACCTCTTGTACTCAAGCTCCACTCTGCTATGTTCTTCATTCACTTCATCTTGATTTGTTAAACCGATCTGCATGGAGTTAAGCTTCTTTAACAAGAGAAAGACAATCTGTAAACGAATATTTACTCAAAACTTATGGATGTAACTGACTCTGTATTCTGCTGGTAATGAATCATGTTCATTAGAAGAAGTAAGCGGTTCGTTCCAATCACTCAATGCGGTTCTCCATCTTGTTCTTTTGGAGCTATTGTGGTGATCTTGTGATGTTTTGGTGGAGAGTATAGTGTGTAGCGTTCCAATTATACATATGATGCATAATCCAAGAACAGGAAGCAGAGAAGTGAGCAAAACACCTGTTTTTAACTGAAGAGAGACATGTTTAGAGTCTAATTGGAACATGAATATGAATATGAAAGCAAAACTCAGTAGGGATATGTTCTTACATGAGGCAGATTATGTTGGTTTTGTCCTGAAATATTTTCTACGGTGCTAACAGTCTCACTGTATATCTCTTGCTGACATAAATCAGGTAACTCCTCAGTTGTGTTCTGTCAGTACTCATCAAATATTCCAAAGACTAATGAAAGTCAGGATCTCACCAATTCAAGAACAATACAAAATTAATTACAAATCAAGAACTTGAGAGATATACCATCTTAGGATCATCTATAACAGAAGAAGGAGCAACGTCGTGCTTCTCTTCACAATCTAGGCCATCAAGTCTAATACTACTTGTATTACTTTCTTCAGAGGTTTCTACTGATACTCCATATTGCTTTAGAATACGTCTCAGTGACTCATTTCTGCAACATTAAAGAAGACTAATTCTATAAAACATTGCTTCTGAAGAAACTTTGATTGATCTAATGCAATTACTAAGCTGCAATAAAACTTTTCCAAAGCAACAAAACACTAGACGAAGTTATCAATTACCACAACCACACAAATCTTATCATAATTAACTCAAATCCACCACATAATTCAATCTTAGCAAATTAGTGTCACACTTAACACAATAAACACACAAAGAGAACAAAGTCATCACCTTTTAGCAATTTGAGTTAGTTCTTGTTTGCTCATCTGTTCATTTACTGACATCTGTTGAACACGAAACCTCCATCTCTACAAATACCAAAAACAATAATCAAACTAAAAAACCAAACCACGAAAAAAAGGAAATTGTTATCTTCGCTTTTAAAACAAACCTCTGAGACTCGTCTAAACCGTTTATTTCTAAAGCCAATTCGTAGTTTCAAAGAGGAGCCAAAAACGACCCAAGATTCATTGATTAATGAAAATGCTCCAAGTTGCAAACTTGCCATGGACCCAGAGAGGAAATGAGAAAGATTTTAAAGGGTCGATGAATTTGGATTGCAAGTCCATGTTCCACCACACAGAAGACATTGTCTTCTTCGACCAAACAAGCTTCGTCTTCATCTGAAAAGAAGAACACATGGTCCTTAACAAAGACAGCTCAAAGACTCACTATACCAAAACAGAGGGTCCCCCAATTCTCTTATGCGAACATAAGTTCTGAAAAGGATGTTTCTTTTGAAATTAAAAAGTAGAGGGTAAATATTGTAACGAATCAAAAGTTATGTGGGTCTTTGTTATAAAGAGTATAGGTATGTAACAGAAATTGTTAAATCGGAGTAATGAGTTATGAGATGCTTTCAAAAGTTTTTTTTAGCTACGAATTTCTAACGTTTAAGCTGCATTTGATTTTCTATACTTCTGCTTAATAAGTTTCAATGTGTTCATGCCAATTCAATTAGCGTGTAGGACAAGTAACTAATGTTTGGCTTATAAGTAATTAGGTAATCTTTAAAGTTTGTAGTAACTCTGGTTATATGTAACCTTCTTGAATTTTTTTATTATTATTTAGCAGCTGGTGACATGTTTTTCTTGGTTCTCTCCTCTGAGTATATATATAAATATCTTTAGAAAAAAAACCCTGAAATTTTTCATATTTTCTTTTATTCTTTCTAAATGACAACATTTTTCTTAATATGCCATAACCCAATACCAACTATCGTTGGAAAATGTAATAATGTTATGGAATCTCTAAATGGCTATTAGTAAAAAAGAGAATGGCTGAATAGGTATATAAAAAAAAAATTAAAATCTCTAAATTTAATGACAATTCTAAAATAATAAAGAGTGTTAGCATAATCATCATATAAAGTACAAGGCTGCATCAACCATTTTTTCTTTTCTGAAACGGACTTTGTGTTTTAACTTTGAAGGCTCTCTGAATCAAGATTCTTGAAAAAGTCGAGTTCTTGAAGAAGCTTCGCGAGCTTAGTCATGTTGTCTTCCTTTATGTTCGCAGGAACTTTCTCTTCGTACCCACTTCCACTCATAATCTTATGCAACTTCTCCATTTGTCTGGAAAAAACCGACATAAGATCAATGTCTAAACAAACAAAAAAAAACATATTCCTATAAACACAATTCAATAATTACAAATAAAGAAACTTACTTTTGTATGTCATCAATCGTTGTTCTGATTTTTTCACTTTTAGTTTCTGCATCAATGGCTTCATCCACTTTCAAATAAACCTTGAGGTTCTCGTTAACTATCTCAAAAGTAGATCCAGCTAATAAGGTTGCTTGTTCTCCTCCTCTGTTTAGCACAACCTATATTTGTGTGAACACAAATTTTAGAATAAGAAAAAAAAACCCTAAAACATAAAATTGCATATCAATGAAGTTCAAGATCTTAAGTAGTCACCTCTAAGGATGAGAGATATGCAAGTGTTATGATCTCTAACTCATGGGATTGTACAATCTTGAATGTGAACTCGTTTTCACATAGAGCAAATGCTTGCAACCTAAGAAAAGAGAAAAGGTTATAACAACACAAACAAAAATAAATTGGCCGTAACCTAAAAATCAGTTTCTGACCTTTCCTTCTTTGGTTTCTCTTGCAATGTTTCTCTCTTTGCGTTAAGAGATGTCTTAGTCATCAGAATGATCTCCATTGCGGTTTCCGCCTTTTCGTTTCTCCAGTTCTGTAATCAAATCATATTAGCAACCGAACCAAAAAAAAAACTTATAATAGATCAAGAAAATATATTTAGAAAGAGAGAGACCTCAATGGGAGATGGGTAGTCACAAATCATAATAGAAGCTTTCCGTTTACAGTCTTTAGGCCAAGGCAGTCGTTGCCAAAGCTCTTCAGTAACAAAAGGCATGAATGGATGAAGCAATCTTAAGCCAGTCTCTAAACAAATCCAGAGAACATGTTGTGCATGTGTCCTCTCTATACCAAATTCTGGTTTTGTAAAATAAGGCTTGATTACTTCAATGTATACATCACAAAACTGGTATTTCCACCAATGGTGAACCGTGTTGGCTGCATCCGAAAACTCGTAAGCATTCAACGAATCAACTGTCTTCGATACCGCGTTGTTTAGTACCGAAAGAATCCATTTGCAGCTCAATGGCATGGTTTCAGGGTGTAGAGTTAACATAGGAGTGTAGCCATCACCAAGATTGATCATCGCAAATCTAACTGCGTTTCAGAGCTTATTACACCATTCACGGTAACCATTCACTTGCTTTATATCCATATTTATTCTATCAGACTATGGTGAAAAAAAACAAGTATATAAGATCATCATATTAATATATAAAATTGGAGAAGTAAAGAGTTGGAGTGATGTTTTAAGTACCTGAGCTGTGTAACAAACAAGAGCAAATCGAAGAGCATCGGCTCCACATTCAGGGATACCTTTTGGAAAATCCTTGGCATTTCCTTCTTTAGCAAGTAAAAGTTGCTTGGGATCCAAGTTACTATTTTCTAACCTTTTATGAAGACCAGCAAGAGTTTCTCCATTAATAACTTCAAGAGGATCAATATACCATTTCCAAGAGACTTTGACATCTTGCGTCCATGTGCATCACGTATCATAGGATGCATATAAACCTATCAACAGAGACAACAATCTATTTTTATTACCACATATATACAAGTATCTACTAGAAAGACAAGTTATATACGAACCTTGTTGAAGGGAACATCACCACTAAGTTGCATACATAGCATAACCATGCGAGCAACCCAAAAGAAGAGAATGTCATGTCCAGTTTCAAGAACCGAAGTTGGATAAAAAGCTTTTAAGTCATCAGTTTCATCTGGCCATCCCAAATTAGACAAGGGAGAGAGCGCAGACGAGAACCATGTATCGAGCACATCAGGATCTCGAGAGAGCGCGAATTTCTTCCCGGAAAATCTATGATTAGCCTCTTTTTGAGCTTCTTCCTCGCTTCTAGCAACAATCCAATGGTCACTGTAAGAGCCAACATCTTTAAGTTGATCTTCTTCTAGAGTTGTATACCATGCTGGTATTCTATGTCCCCACCAAAGCTGTCTCGAAATGCACCAATCATGTGTGTTCTCTAGCCACCTGTAACAAGATCAAGTGTGAATGTTACATATAGTCAATGATTTTTTGCTAAATAAAATACAAAATACATTTTCATAATCTTTACAGAACCTTCTCCATTCAGCTGTGTACTGCTTTTGTAAAAACTCAAGTTTCTTGTTTTCATCATTGATAGCAACATCAAGAGCTTTCTTCCCCATGACTTGACAATTCACATACCACTGAGGCTTTATCATAGGCTCAATAACATCATTAATTCTTGAACAACGTTCAAGTCTCATTTCATTGTTTTTGGCACCTCTGTACAAACCTTTCTTCTTCAAAGCTTCAACAACAGCTTCACGAGCCGTAAACCGTAGCATCCCTGTGAACTCAGGGCCACCATCCGAATTGATCTTTCCATCTTCAGTAAATATGTTTATAAATTCAAGATTGTGTCGCTTTCCAACCAAGAAATCATTAAGGTCATGAGCAGGAGTAATCTACAAGACAAGAACAAAGTAAGCAATCTTGTCACAGCAAAAAGAAAAACAGAAGAAACAAGCTCATCATACCTTAACACAACCAGTACCAAAGTTCGGATCAACGAGTTCTTCGTCGCAGATAATTGGCAACTTCCGTCCATCGATAAATGGATGCAAAGCAAACTTACCATGAAGATGCTTGTACCTTGCATCATCAGGATGAACAGCAATGGCAGTATCACCAAGCATTGTTTCCACTCTAGTAGTGGCAACAACAACTTCTCCCGAGCCATCCTCGAGAAGGTAAGCAAATGAAGTAAGAAGACCAAATTCCACTGGCTTCTGATATCCAGGTACTTCTAGCAATGTCCTTTCTTTAACGTCAATATACGTAACCTAGAAATGCAGAGCCATAAGAAAACATGTAATTTAATAATCATAGAGCTAGCTATGAGATACTTGATTCTTACCTCATCTTTAGATATGGCTGATCTTAAGCTGCAATCCCAATTAACCATCCTATTATCTCTGCCAAAGGAACATCATTACCTTCATGTTAGATACAACACAAGTCGTGTGTAGTTTACTGAATGATTTAAATAACATATACCTATAGATAAGTCCTTCTTTGTATAACCGTACAAAAGCCTCCGTGACAGCTTTTGATCTTTGCTCGTCCATGGTAAAGCACTACATATTTACAGATAGTATAGGTCAGGAAAAAAGACAGGTGAAGAAGATACAGACAAGAAGTAGTTGGATAACTAAATTTTATATACCTCCCGAGACCAATCAAGAGAAGCACCTAAACGTCGTTGTTGTAACATGATTGTACCACCAGACTGGTTCTTCCATTTCCAGACCTATCCGTAATCATTATACACATGCACAACATATATTTCATTTTGAAGCTATAGAATTTCTTGAGTGCAATTTTAAGTTTTTTTTTTAACTCACTTCTTTAATGAATTCTTCACGGCCAAGATCATGTCTACTCAGTCCTCTTTTAGACTTTATATATTTCTCAACCACAACCTACAAATCAGACATTCTCTTCCAACGAATCATTGTGTCCTGCATCATCAAATCATTATATAAATCGTTCCTTTTTTGTCAGGGAATAAACATACTAAAGACCAAGAAATATGCTAAAGAGAACCTCTACGGCTGATGTTAGTGCATGGCCAGTATGCAAGATTCCAGTTACATTAGGAGGCAGAATCTGCAAGAAATGGAATATGGAAATTTAACAAAAATACTAAAGAAACTCTGTAGAACATTATCTTGAAGATTCTTACAATAACAAAAGCTGGTTTAGAAGTCTTAGCATCGGCCTTGAAAAAGCCTGATTTCTCCCACCATTCATACCATCTGACCAATGGAACAAGAGAGATTATCAAAGATTGGAACAAATCATGAGTGTTCATTGGTCATATCATAATCTTGTTGAAACTTACGATTTTTCTACTGCAACAGGACTGTATGATTTAGCCATGAGTGAAGATAGTTTTTTCTTCTCACCAAAAGGAGTCTCAGGATCAATAAAATCATGAGGATTCTCTTCTGAATCAGATCGTTTAACACTCTTCTTTTTGCTTTTCTTAGAAGATTCGGTTCCATCTTGTTCTGCTTCTTCTGCCTGCAACAAGAAACATGTAATGATCGATGATAATAACTTGTAAAGTTCAAAATCAAAAAGGAACAAAGAAGCCAAGTTACACTTACCTTAAGTTGTGCTAGTTCTGCTTTCTCCAAAGCTTTTTGCTTCTTCAGTTCCTTTTCTCTTCTCTGAAACACATTTAGTCACATCAAATTCTAGACATGAAACTCTTTTTCAGATTCTGGCTGGAAAAAAAAAAAGAAGAAGAAGAAGTCAAACCTTGTCTTCGTTCTTTTTCTTCCGTTCAAGATCCTTTTCAGTCAAGATCTTCTCCATCGTAAGCTAAGCAGACCAGAGATGTTGTTGAGACTTGTGTTGTGTCTTTAGCCACGAGCAGCCACCACAGACGCTACTCCTGCAGATTTTTTAGAGACGAAGACCAAATTAGGAATTAAAACAGAGATAGCATAACAGAGGATGCATAATTCCCTTGATAGGAAACGTTTTTTCCGCCTATTTTCACTAAAGATCGTAACTTTCGTAGGTTAAACAAAAATCAAACCGACGAAAATGAACAAAAGTTCATCAAACCCTTGAGATTGAAACAACTAATTAGAACGCACACTCACTAATCCTCTGACTAAAATTGCAGAGAGAGAGAGCCAGGAATCGAACCAGTGCTCAAGAAGACAAAGTAGACAAAACCCAGAACAGACTAGTCAACAAGTTTGGATCTTTCGAGCGCTTATGATGAACTTGTGACCAAGACCGTGTTATCCAAGATTCGTAGCTCGCTCGCTCAAACGAACAAGAGACTACAGCTGAAACGACATTGTTTCACAAAAGAGAGAAAATGTAACCTAACTTCAAACGGCGTAGTTTTACTAAGAGAAGTTTTTTCAAAACAAATATTAGGCCCAACCTTGTTTTTTTCAGGCCCAACTTTGTTTAAACTAATGTTTCTAAAACAGTAAAACCAGCTCGGATCTCACGGTCAGGTCAAACCGAGTTTTAAAATCCTTTATAAACCAAATTTTATTACCTAAAACTGTATAAAATCGAACTAAACTAAAAATATAAATATCCAAATAGATTATAGGCTTCTAAACCTAATAGGCGTAAACCAAATCTAAAAAAACGCCCAACCTAGTGTGATAACTTAAAAAAGTAGATCAAATGAGCTCATATATATACGAGACATTTTTCTGACAAGATATTTTATTATCTCTTTAATGTGTTTTTATTAAGATCTTATGTCAATTTCCAAAAATTATTATTTCATTCTCGCACCAATTTCCAAAAACCTTCACCATTCTTTGATTTTTAAAGTTTCCAACAACATCCTCTTGTTCAACTCTTTTTCACCATCTATTTTATCATGTTTTTAATTTAATTTTTTGTAAAGGATTTTAAAACTCCTTATTAGAAAATAAATAAAAATATCTATTTTTATCATGTTTTTAATTTATTTATTTTTTGTTTTTATTTTTGATCAAGCATCTTTTTATTAAGATCTTAGTCGGTTTCCAAAAAATATTATTTCATTCTCGCACCAATTGCCAAAAACCTTCACCATTTTTTGGCTCTTAAATTTTCCAACAACATCATCTTGTTCAACTCTTTCTCACCATCTATTTTATCATGTTTTTAGTTAAATTTTTTGTAAAGGATTTTAAAACTCCTTATTAGAAAATAAATAAAATATCTATTTTATCATGTTTTTAATTTTTCTTTTTGCTTTTTCTTTTTTGATCAAGCAAAGATAAAAATATAATTGTTTTAAACTTTTCATACATGTTAGAATCTCATCGATCAACCAACATGTATCATCATTGTGTTATTTATAATTTAACAGTATATCTATATTAGAAAATAAATAAAAATATCTATTTTATCATGTATTTAATTTTAATTTTTGGGTTTCTATATTTGATTAAGAAAAAATAATAATGCAATTGTTTTTATACATGTCAGAATTGCATTGATAAAAAACGTATCATCATTGTGTTATTTATAATTTTACAGTATATCTATTTTTTAAAATAAATAAAAATAAATATTTTTTATGTATTTAATTTTTGATTAAGCAAAGATAATAGTACAATTATTTTTATATATGTCACAATCTCATGGATCAACCAACACATATCATCATCCTGTTATTTATAATTTAACAATATATTTGTTGATTATTGAATTTCCTTTTACTAATAATAAAAGGAATTTTTACTTTATTTTATAAGATTATAATATATATTTTAAAATAGGGTTGCTAAATTAAATAGGTAGTTCAATTGAGAGATTGGTACATATTTTTATTTCTTGAGTATTTCACTAGTCAAACCCATATTAGATTCATATCAACCACACTGGTTTATTGATATGTGATAAACTTTGATTTTATTTGGTTTAGTGGTACTCTAATCAATATTGGGGTTTGTTATTTTTCCTTTTGATTAAGGTTTTGATAATCTCTAAACATCACTAACAATTAACCTAATTCTCTAAGAGAGACTTGAATTAAGAGGAAGCTTGCTTTAATCTCTTCTACTTTCAAGCTTTAGCAACGGCTCCAGTTACCAGATCTAAGTATACGGCTTTGGCTCATATCAATTTGGTATCCGAGCCAACCGATTCAATGGGAGAACGAATGTTGTCGGTATCACAATTCGAGCAATTTAAGAAGATGTTCAAGGATTGGAAGACATAGATAAGCAGAAAAAGAAAAAAAAGAAAATTGATCTGATGTAAGCTGCTGTGGGAGAACTCAAGAAAGCATCGGCCGCACAACAAGCCACTCTTGAGTTGGCAATCGCAGATCAGCAAGAGGAGCGAGAGCAGACTAAGTCGATGGTGGAAAAAATTTGTGAAGAACAAATGAAAAATCAAAGAGGTTCTAAAGGCGGAGAGGGAAGAGATTTTCAGTAAACTTTGATCACTGACTTCATTTTCATGAGAATACGTGAGAGATGTTGAAAGAGAAGCAGCCTCCATGTCTAAGGAAAAATTGAAAATGGCATTAGCGACGGAAGTGTGATAAGCGGAGAACAAAAAAAATACTCATTTTTGTGAGCCTTGGGCGAGACGTTTGGTGGGAAGAGGACTTGGTCATCGCTTGACTAATGGTGGTGGTGAGTGGCCTGTCAGAAAAATTCTCGAACTTTCTGAAGAAGAAAAAGTGGGATCCTTGATGGGAGATTTCAGGGTGCACAAAGGAGTTGGTTGGAGGAGTGGCACTGAGGGAAGAGCGAGTGGAGGAAAGGACGTTGATAAAATCATGGTTCCACCATCCAAGATGGAATTTCCACCGTATGACGAATGTGGTCGAGTGGCTGCAGAAATGTGAAGATTATTTTGAAGACCAATGCATCTTCAATGATGATGCGCCAATTCACCAAGCCACCTTTTTCTTGACTGGACAAGCGTATCACTGGTACATCAATTTGAGAAGGCTAGTCACTCATAGATTAGGTTGGGCTGAATTTAAAAGGGTTTGTTAGAGTCATTTAGGGAGAGATGACACAGTGAATCCAGTTGGGGAGCTATGTAATTTAAGACACATTGAAACCGTTGATGAATACTGCAATAAGTTTGAAGAATGTCTTTGGAGCCACACGAGACTCACTAGAGACCACCAATTATGGCAATTTTGCACAGGATTAACTGACAATTTAAGAAAGGAAATTGAGTATCTGCGTCCTGAGACAATCTTTGAAGCTATGGAGTATGCATAGGATAATGAGTACAAGGTTGATGGTGATAAACGGACAAGGACATTTGGAGGACATATGGCCCCATCATCACGACACTCTGTTCCATTACTTGGGCCAATGATGACAGAAAACCGTGTGGATCAAAGCGGCAAGGAAGGGGAAACTTTGTTTTCTCAATACACATAAGCAAAACAAGATTCTCAAAAACAGTTTTGGAAGAAGTTGACTAGTGCACAGATGGCGGAACAACGAGCAAAAGGTCTATGTTTCAATTGTGATGAGTTCTTCACACCAGGGCATGTCTCCAAACCAGTCATTTTTTACATCATGCTAGTCAATGGCGGGGATGATCAAGAGGATGAACTAGTTGAGTAGAAGGACCTTGTCGAATATGTGGGAGGAAATGGAGCTTGAGGATAAGCTCCTAGTCGAGGAGGGGGGGGGGGGTAATTATACATGATAAGTTTTGGTTTTATTTGGTTTAATGCATGGTTTTCTAACCACTATTGGGTTTTTTTTCGTTTTTATTTTAATATTAAATTAAGGTTTTATAATTTTCCTTTTAGTTATGGCTTTAGGTCGGTTGTATAGAGATCTATAAAAAGATAGCTAAACATCAATAATAATTAAGTTCCAACAATTAACCTAATTTTTTAAGAGAGATTTGGGTTAAGAAGAAGTTTGCTTGAATCTCTTCTACTTTCAAGCTTTAGTAACGGCTCCGCTTACGAGATCTATGTCTAAGGCTTTGGCTCATATCATTATATATACTCTACACTTTTTAGTATTAATATAACTAAATAAAATAGTTATGTGAAATACTTTTTTAGATGGAGTTCATTTAAAACATGTACGAGACAAATAAAATAAATTTGATATGCATGTACCATACCATACTAATTATTTATTATACCATATTGTGATGACACCTAGTACATTGAGCCATTTCTTTCCTCATACACTAATTCATCTTCTACACCGACTCGCCTTGTACATTATTTCTAGTTGTACACCATCTATTACACATACTTGTATAATGTCTTACATTATTTCATGTACACTGACTCAATCTGTACAGTATATCATGTAGACTGATTCGTCTTGTAAATTGAATTTAAAATTTTGAGTAAAGAAAACAAAATACCGATCGAATAAGAAAAAAGATGTGAGAAAAAACTGTTGTCCTATTTCTGACAATTTATCTCTCTCATCTATTTGTTGTCCTCTATAATAATTTCTCATTTTCTACTCTCTTTTCTATATCACACCATCACTATATTACACAAATAATGTCAATCTCACTTTCTCCTAATTATAAATAGTAACTTGTCATATTTACCGATAAAGTTTGAAAAACAACTCAATGTGTCTGATTGGTAAAGCTTGAGAGTACCTTGGCTGGAAAAAAAATTAGATGGGCCCGTCAAAAAGTTTTTTTTGTTTCTTCATGTTTTTTTTTTTACCAGCTCAAATATTTATTCCACATTAAAGTGGAGTATAAATTTACTCTAATATGTGTGTCCATGTATCATTTTTGTTACTATAACAATGCATCCAATTAGACACACTATGTCAATTCACAAAAGTAAATATATGAAATACCATATATATATCTTCTTATCTTCCTTCCTCATATTTATAATTCTATTTTCTTAGCATGACACAGTAGGGGATATAGCCAAATACATATATACTCACTTATAGAACAAAATAATAATCGGTGAGTCATGGATGTTAACATTGACTCAAAAGGAGTCAAACTCCAATGCTTTACCAGTTTCATTTCAAAGATTGATTAATAAATACACAAAATATAATCTCAAATATAAAAAGATGAGAGAGAAGACTTGTATGTCTTATTTTTGAAAATTTCTCTCCCTACACAATCTCATCTATTTGTTGCTCTCTAAAATAACTTCTCAATTTCACTCTCTTTTCTATATCACACTATCACTATATTACAGAAATAATGTCAATCTCTCTTTCTCCTAATTCTACATAGTAACTAGTAGGGGATATCATCCATTCTCATAGTTTTAGCATGACATAATAGGGGATGTATTCAAATACATATATTCATTTATAGAAAACATAATCGGTAAATCATGGATGTTAACATTGACACAAAATGAATCAAACTCCAATGCATTACCATTTTAATTTCAAAGATTGATGAATACAAATACACAAACTCTAGTCTCAAATAAAAAAAATATGAGAGGAAAATAACTTTTATATCTTACTTTTGACAATTTTTCTCCCTTCCCTCTGTCATCTATTTGTTGCCCTTTATAATAATTTCTCAATTACACTATCTTTTTTTATATCACACCATCATTATATTACACAAATAATGACAAATCTATTTCTCGTAGTTTTCAATAGTAACTTGTCATATTTACCAATAAGTTTGAAAAAGACCTGAATATGCCAATTCACTAAAGTAAATATCATATACATCTTCTATCTTCCCTCCTCATAATTTTTATTTTTATTTTTTAGCATGGCATAGTATGAGATAGTTTCAAATACATATACTCACTTATAGAAAACAAAAAAAAATCGGTGAGTCATGGATGCTAACATCGACAAGAAACACATCAACTCCAATGCCTTACAATTTTTATTTCAAAGATTGATGAATAGAACTACACAAACTCTAATCTCAAATATAAAAATAGGAGAGAATAAACTTTTATGTCTTATTTTTGACAATTTATCTCCCTTCCCTCTCTCATCTATTTGTTGGCATCTGTAATAAAAAATATTTCCACTCTCTTTTCTATATCACACCATCACTATATTAATCCAATAATGTCAATATTTCTTTCTCCTAATTCAAAATAGTATCTTGTTATATTTGTCAATTAAGTTTGAAAAACATCTCAAAGGGTATGATTGGTAAAGCTTGGGAGTACCTTGGCTGAAAAAAAATTTAGATGGGTCCACCAAAAAGTTATTTTGTTTCTTCATGTTTTATTTTTTTACCTGTGCAAATATTTACTCCACATTGGAGTGGAGTACAAATGTACTCTAATATTTTGGTCTATGTATAACTTTGAAGGGGCAGCAGTTGCAGGTTTATTTAGTGAAACAGTGTCGTTTTGAGTTGTATCCGGAAATATCTCCTTCTTCCTTTGACTGTTGATCTCAGTGTGGGTGGCTTAATGAGATGTTAGGGCTAATGTTGGTATGTAGTGATGTGCTATTGAAGGTAGATGCACTTTATACCTTCTTCCTGAAACAGATAAAGCGAGCTAGAATGTACAAGGAAAGAGAAGATGCCTCCTAATCTACTTATGGATCTCAGAGTTGATAGTCGAGCATAGGTCCATTAGCGGATGGAAAGAAAATACTGCTTAGCGACATTGCAGAGTCAGATCGGCCCCTACTAATGTGAATGCCTTGAAGGAAGTGAAGATTGAGGCTTTCAGGGTTTAGTTAAAACTTTGTCGGTGACTCTTTTCCTCTCACTTTGTAAAAAGAAAAAACTCTTTCATACTTAGATTACTGAGATTTTCCGGTATAATTCCCAGTCGACTATGTGAACATCACAAAGAAAAGTTTTACCCTTTAGTGTCTAATGATATCAATGGTATATTTATGTTTGTTACCAAAAAGGAGAGAAGCTTTATGATTTTTTAGGTTTTCTTCTACTTTAGGGTTTGATAGAATTGTCTGCTATTATAGACGTTGATTATTTGTGGGGCAGTGTGTTAGACGAAGGAAGTAGCATTTAATCTAAGGAAAATGAAGACCGGATATTAAAAAGAATATTTTACAAAGCAGAAACATTGCAAACATACATAAAATAGGAAGCCTACACACACCATACACTCCCCCCCCCACACAATACAAAGTTCACTAATAACATAGTACGTGAACCATAAAAATACAAAAAAAAAAGAACAAAGAAAGCCATGCATTTGGGTCGATAGACTCCTTATTTCAATATTAGAACCATCCCAATCAGACCCACTATGTGAATTTACCAAAGTAAATATCATATACATCTTCTTATCTTCCCTCCTCATATTTTTTTAGCATGACATAGTAGGGGATATATTCAAATACCTATACTCATTTATAGAAAACACAAAAATCGGTAAGTCATGTATGTTAACATTGACACGAAACGAATCAAACTTTAACATATTACCATTTTTATTTCAAAGATTGATGAATACAAATACACAAACTCTAGTCATAATAAACAAAGATGAGAGAAAACAACTTTTATGTATGTCTTACTTTGGACAATTTCTCTCCCTTCTCTCTCTCTCTTCCCTCTCTCATCTATTTATTGCCCTCTACAATAATTTCTCAATTCTACTATATTTTCTCCTAATTTTATATAGTAACTTGACATATTTACCAATTAAGTTTTAAAACACATCTCAATATGCCAATTCACCAAAGTAAATATCATATACATCTTCTTATATTCCCTCCTCAAACAAATATACTCACTTATAAAAATAAAATAATCGGTGAGTCATGGATGTTAACATTGACACGAAACGCATAAAACTCCAATGCATTACAAATTTCATTTCAGAGATTGGTGAATACAAATACATAAATTCTAGTCTCAAATAGAAAAAGATGAGAGAGATAACTTTTATGTTTTATTTTTAACAAGTTATCTCCCTTCTCTCTCTCATCTGTTTGTTGACATATGTAATCTTATATCTATATATAAAGAAATATGTTCCTCTCTTTTGGTGAGGACACATCAGCATTTACATTCACTCTACAATTATCTACTTAAATTCTTAAATTTAATGTATTCTCACTTAAAAACTCTAATATTATGACACATAAACAATAATTTTTAATAATTTTATGTTTATACTTTAATTTTCATAATAATTACGATAATAATTTTGAAAAGAATTTGAAAAGTCATATTCTTGGAAAATAATCTTTAAAATTTTAATTTAATAGTTTTAGCCTTATTAGATTATTTATATAGTAGTAAAAAATGTTACCTTCAAAAAAATAAATCAAAGTACTAATAATAATTATTCTCTCCAATTTAACGGTTTTAGTCTTATTAGATTTATTTTATAGTTTAGAAAAATATTTACCTTCAAATAAATAATTCAAAGTATTGATAGTTATTATTCTAATCTCTAATTTTCTGTCAAATTAGAATTAAACTTATGATTAAAAATATCATATTTAAAAATTATGGAATTATGATATATAACTTTAAAAATCAATAAGGATTAGTTCAAAAAAAAATTACATACAATAAAATACATTGATTACATTTATATTATCATATTTATAATTACAAAAAACTATTAAATTTAAATAGTTTACATGGAAAAACAAAAATATATGTATTTAGTTGGTCACGATCGGTGTTCAAGCAAACAAATATTCGTTCAACATTGGAATACTCACATGAGCTTTTAGAACCTTGAGTGACAACTCTAAACTTTTAAAGGGCATATGAGGATGCATGTTATCATAGATAAGCTCCGATATCTAAATCGTGTTTAAAAATTATGAAATTATGATATATATAACTTAAAACAACCAATAAGGATTAGTTTAAAAAATTGTACATAAAAAATTAAAATACATTGATTACATTTATATTGTCAGATTTATAATTAAGAAACAACTATTAAATTTAAATAACTTACATGGAATAACAAAAAAGATGCGTTTAGATCATCAAAATCGATGTTCAAGTGAACAAATATTTGTTCAACAGTGAAATACTTACATGAGCTCTTAGAAGCTTGAATGATAACTCTAAACTTTTAAAGGGCATATGAAATTGCATGTTATAAGAGATAAGCTCCGATATCCCAAAACGTTGACATATTCAAAACCAATCTTTAAGAGAAATGTTTTGAGTAAAGTCTTATAAAGAAAATTTAAAATGTTCAGATCAATGAGAATACATCGAGAATGACCAGATAGTTAAAGTTACGTATATAGCAGGAAAACATATTGTATGTGATTCAATCTTTTATCGTGTTTTTATTGTAAGCGCTCTTTCTTTCTTCCTGCATTTACGACAATATTTCCCATCAAGAACATCTCTCAACATCTTACTCATTATTGATTGACAAGATTTGGTTCAATTTTTTCTTTTCTAATACCATATAATTTAGAGTCTCATAAGAAAAGCGATTTGATTACGAAGGAGAAGAAAACATATTTTATGTGTTAGCAAGTAAGGTTTACATAGGATAACATTGTATATATTTGATAACATATTTTAATATGAACCACATGTCACAGTAATGTTTTTGCTAAGGGTTGAAAAACATGAATCTCAAGCCATGCGCCGTCAGCCCATTAGAAGCAATCAACTAATGAAGAGATATCTTAAGAGCGGCAATGAGGAGCAGGTGGCGGATGTAGAAATTTATTTTATCTGGGGCAGAAATGTAGAAATATATTTTATCAGGGGCAGAAACCAAAATTAGCATATTTTAGGGGACATTAGCACAAATCCTTAAAGAATTAGGCTAATTTTGCAAATTTGAAGGGGGGCACCTGCCTCTCCCATTTCATATGTGCATCCGCCACTGACGAGGAGGCACATAATATCAAGGAGTATACAAAGCGTTTATCAAGACGTAACAAGTGACTTAATCAATGTGGGATGTAGAGTTGCTGAGAATGATGGAAAGAGACATGATTTTGCATTAACTGTTAGTGGTTTCAATTTTCTTTCCTAGGCACTAAGAAACAGTAAGAAGAAACAACAACAAAAATGAATTTCTTTAAATCGAAAAGTTAACGGATGAGTAATTTTACTCCACCTAAAAGTGATTTTCCTCATGAACTTATGAGATTAAACACTCAAATTTTAAGAAAAAAAGGGTCCAATGCTTGGACTGTAAAGGTTGAATGTGAGAATGTTCGGGAGCCCAAAAAAAGAACTCTTTCAAAACCACCTTAAATAGTTCTGAGACCGACGATGACTTACTGAACTTTAGAAACTATGCTTATTTCACTGTAACAATTTCAGCAAAATGCAAATCATGTTACATAGAGGCGGACACAAACACAAACATATGATATGCAGTAATTAAAAGATTACATTGACAAGAAAGAAAACTCATGAAAGTGAATTACATGTCCAAGTAAAAATTCAGAATCTCTTTAGTTGGACATTAGCCTCAAGGTGTAATTGTTAGATATAAAGATCATGATTCATTGCATAAACTGTAAAGAAGATTACAAGACAATAATATAATAGTTATCTAGCCTTATTCGATACATCATAATCTTTATATTGTGGATGAGTAAAATTCCTGAATGGGTAATAAATCTTATATAGAATCGTCTTTGTTGCAGGTTCTGATTTTGAGTTTTTGTTGAACAAAAATGATAAAGCAAGATACACACATAAATTCATCATATTAAGCATACGGAAAAATATCAAACACCAAAAAATGGAGAAAAAATAAACAAAATATACCAAGAGAGAAAAAAAATGAAAAACTCTATTATTAACTAACAATAATTTAAATCCTTAACAAAAATTTCGCCTGAAGGGCGGATCACCAACTAGTATATTATATAAAGCTTGGTTGCACTCATCAGAAGTTAACACATGTAAAAAATCTACGAGATTATGACACATGTCGGTTGATCGACTAGATTATGACAAGTATTAAAAACATATTTCCTTGATCGAAAAGGAAAACCAACAGGTCAAACGACCGGACTACGTCCTATCCTCGTTCAAACAAATAAAAATAAAAATAAAAAAGTAATCAAATAAATAGTTTTACTTTCTATTTATATTTATAAATAATTTTGAACATACTTTAAAACAAGTTTAGATGCTTTAAAATTAAGATGAGATTAAAAATTTAAATTTAGTTCATTTAAATCTATAATGAACTAGGTTAAAATTTTAGATAATGAATAAAAATTTTACGTTCCATTTTCTACATATATAATCTTTAACATGTTTTAAAACAAGATTAGATATTTTAAAATAAACCTCAAATAAATAATTATATTTGATTCATTCAAACCTATAATGAATTAGATTAAAGTTTTAGCTATTTTTTATTTTAAGGTCAGTATGCATATTTTAATTAAATATTTACCTAAATTATTTCCTTAATAAACAAGAAAACTCAAAAAAAAAGGAAGAAAATAAATTAAAAGCATTATTATTATTAAATTATATTTTTCATAATATATGTTCATTCTTTTTATTTCAATAAAATTAAATTGTTTAATTTAAATTTTGATTTTTATATTATTTAGGATTAAATAGAAAAAGTTCACATGTTTCTTATATTTTCAACAAAAAAATATTATTAAGTATAGTACAACCTAATACAAATATACTCTAATATGTGGGTCCATGTATCAATGCATCCAATCGGATCAACTATGTCAATTCACCAAAATAAATATTATATACATCTTCTTATCTTCCCTTCTAATATTTGTTTAGGATGATATAGTAGATGACATATTCTGTAACGATCCAATTTTTTTGAATAAGTTAAAATTTAATATATATGAATTGGAGTAGCATTAATGACAATCGTTTTAAATTAAGTGATTAAATAATTAACTTGTCTATGTGGGTTTGCTTTATTGTTTGTTTAATATGTCATAGTATTCATAATTAGCCATAATTTAATTGGGTCTTATTGTTTGGGCTTTTGATACCTAATATTAATCTAATTATATTTTTAAGTAACAAGAAGCGTATAAAATAATTGAGAGGTTGGAGGTTTAGAGGGAAATAATTCTATAGCCGTCATTATCCGTTTGGTCTTCGTGGTGGTGTGTGGTTCCAAAATTTATTTATCTAATCTGTGAGTTTTCCTGTCTTATATATATATATATATATTAAGATTTGATAGTCTTGTTTATTATTCTCTGATTGATCGTGACGATTAAGTGTCATGTGTATGTTTATTTTAAGATGGATCTGATCGCACATAGTTGTGTTGAGTATCTTTTGTTTGTGCTGGTTGTCAATAACTTAATAGTCTTATGTTTTCAGTTTTCTATTCCTTTATAGATATGTATAAATTGTGATAGGTTGTATTACTCTGAGTATTTTGTTTTTACTATACAAGTGTGGGTCTCTTTTAGCTTTGTACTTTCTAATTTTGATATGTATGATTTTGTTCAGCGAGATTTTTGGAGTGATTAGTAATATTAAATGAAAGATATTATGGTAAAACCGAGCAAATAGGTTTATATATTTATATGGTATGATCGAGCAATTAGGCTTATGTATATGTATCAATCTGAGCAAATAGGCTTATCCGTATGAGCAGAATAGACTTTTGTATCCGAGCAAATAGGCTTATATGTTTAAGCAAATAGGCTTATATATCTATATATATATGATGAGCAATTAGGCTTAAATATTCTATGTTAAATATGTGCTATATTCAATATGAACAATTTGGCTGATACAAAGTAATTAAATGTGATTTTATGAGTTGAATGAATGATGTGTGATGAGATTTAAACTTGTTTTAAAGTAAAAATAATATAAGTGTACCAGTAAGTGAACACAGCTTGCTGTGGAATTAGGTTGTGATGGCACATAGGTTTTACCGTCTTAGTTTTGCTCACTGAGTGATAGTCAATCACATACGTCGTCTAATTTTCATAGGTTCTAATTTGAAATGGAAGAACCAGTTTTTTTTTTAGTTTTGGGTTTAGAGCGAGACGTCAAGGTTTTATATATATTTCTTTTATTTTATTTATTTATTTTGAATTGGTATTTTACTTGTATTAAATTATTTTAAGTTTTTTACAGATTTAAGCTGTTAATTATTTTAAGTTTTTTTTTTATGTTGGAAATTTTGGGACATTACAATTGGTATCAGAGCGTGGTTTTACGAATCCATGGTACTAAAACATTTTCTGTGGTTTTAGTTTAAAAGTGTTTTGTGTTTTAAGAGAGAAATAAAATCCGAATTTATGAAGTTTTAAATAGGAAGATCAAAATTCAATTTGATGCCTAGTCTCGCTTTAGGATTTTAAGTGTAGTTTCTATAATAGTGGTGATATTAGTATAAACTTAAGTTTTAAATTTCTCGAGCAATGGTGTTCAGATGGCTAGACGTGGATGTGCTAGAGGTGTTCCACAGGAGACAAGACCTGCTGCTCCCCTTGGTCGTGGTGCCCCTAATGTTGCACCAATGGATGACCTGCGACAGATGTTTTTAGTCTATGAGTCAGATGTTTGCAAAGAATGCCACAGTTCAGCAGACTTTATTGCAGCAGCTACCCCAGGCAGCTGTTCCACAGCCAGTGCAGTGGAAAAATCTCCAGGCTGACTGTTGGGTATTGCAGGATAGGTTCAAGAAGGAAGTGGGCTTACAGAAGTTTGAAGGTTCTTCTGACCCTATGGAAGCAGAGAAATGGCTTGATCTTGTTAAAGAGGTGCTAGGGTATTTGGTTGTTCTGGAGGCTTTTAAGATGTGAATTGTTACTCATCAACTTACTGGAGATGCTCAACACTGGTGGAGAAGCGTTGTTACTTCCTGTCCTGGTGTAGAGTTTACTTGGGATGATTTTCAAATGGCATTTATATATGGATCTGTATTTTTCTCGAGTCTGTTAGATCGAACTTAAGGATGAAGTTTGAGGAGCTCAAGCAGAAAGATAGGACAGTGAGAGAATATCAAGCTGAGTTTGACCGTTTATCTCGCTATGGTGCTCATATTATCCCAGATGACCGCTAAAGAGCAAGGCGGTTTGAGCATGGACTTAGAGATTCCATTAGAATTCTAGTTAAACCACAGAGATTACTGACATATGCAGGAGTGTTGGAGTGTGCTTTCATTTTGGAAGAAAGTGAGAAAAGATTACAACCGTATATTGGAAGTAGCTCATCAGAAATCAGTAACCATGAGGATAGACACAAACGTCTAGATATTTGTGGAAGTCCCTATGATATGCCACAAACTCAGCAGATGCCGGTTCAAAGCTATTGTCTAAACTGTATTCATTGTGGTATAAACAACCACTCGAGTGATCATTGCAGCCGGTTAGCGAGAACGTGTTATCGATGTGGTCAGCCAGGACACCTAATTAAGGATTGTCTTGTGATGCTTCCCGGTACCATTGTGCAAGCTCCTCGACTTCAACCGCAAGCTAGGCCTCCATGTGGTGTAAGTCGAATTTATGCACTTTGTAACAAGGATGAGAGTGGTGAAGCGGAAAAATCAAAGGCTAAAAAAATCATTGAGGAACATTCTGATGTTGCATAGGTAATTGGAGTCTCAAAGTGGGAAAGATTAACGTTTTACTTGGTGTTTTACTATTGCTTATTCATTGAGTTTTATTCAGTTATTTCCAATTATTGTTTTTAAAACCTTTCACTTTATTGCATAACATTATTTATATTTATGTCATATTATTTTTAGAATTCGAGAATGAATTCTTCTTTTAGGGTGGTAGAATTGTAACGACCCAATTTTTTTAAATTAGTTAAAATTTAATTTATATGAATTGGAGTAGCATGAGTGACAATCGTTTTAATTAAGTGGTTAAATAATTAACTTATCTATGTGGGTTTGCTTGATTGTTTGTTTAATATGGCATGGTATTCATTATTAGTCATGATTTAATTAGGTCTGATTGTTTGGGCTTTAGATGCCTAATATTAATCTGATTTTATTTAATAGTAATAATAAGCGTATAAAATAGTTGAGAGGTTGGAGGTTTAGAGGGAAATAGTTCTATAGCCGTCATTCTCCATTTCGTCTACGTGGTGGTGTGTGGTTCCAGAATTTATTTATCTAATCAGTGAATTTTCCTGTCATATATATATATATGATAGTCTTGTTTATTATTCTCTGATTGATAGTGACGATTAAGTGTCGTGTGTATGTTTATTTTAAGATGGATCTGATCGCACATAGTTGTGTTGAGTATCTTTTGTTTGTGCTGGTTGTCAATAACTTGATAGTCTTAAGTATTTAGTTTTCTATTCCTTTATAGATATGTATAAATTGTGATAGGTTGTATTACTCTGAGTATTTTGTTTTTACTATACAAGTGTTGGTCTCTTTTAGCTTTGTACTTTCTAATTTTGATAATGCGATGTATGATTTTGTTCAGCGAGAGTTTTGGAGTGATTAGTAATATTAAATGAAATATATTATGGTAAAACTGAGTAAATAGGTTTAGAGCGAGACGTCAAGCTTTTATATATGTTTCATTTATTTTACTTATTTATTTTGAATTGGTATTTTACTTGTGTTAAAATTTTGACAAATTTTAAGCTGTTAATTATTTTAAGTTTTTTTTTCTGTTGGAAATTTTGGGACGTTACATATACTCATTTATAGAAAAAACACAAGCGGTTAGTCATGGATTATTAACATTGACACAAAAGGAATCAAACTCCAATGCATTACTATTTTCATTTCAGGGATTGATGAATACAAATACACAGCTTTATTAATACATAACACAAAAACTTACCTACATAACTATTCTTCCGCGATTGTGTGATTTTCGTTCCCACATGACACGGAAAGTTTACACTTGTTGTCATTCTGCTGTCCGCTAGTTATCTTTGCATGATAAGTTTCTTCTAACATTTTTGGTACCCATTGGGCGTGCTCGTTGAACCCATCCTCCCACTCAGTTGCGGCTCATGTGCATGTAAAGTTGTTTTGCTTGTGGTGCTTGTAGTTACCTGCTTAAAATCATATTATTATGAATAATAATAAATAAATAAAAAGAACTAAAGGAAGATGAAAGTGCAAAGTTATGACACATGTCACTTATACATATATCAAGTACACTGATCTTAATCATTTGTGTCCTTTTTGTACTTTTGGATGCAACAACTCAAGAAAAGCTAAGCAAATTGAAAGAGATCAAACACTTATCCACCTCATCAAATCCAATCTTAATGGTCATATTGTCTTCTAGTATTAGGAGATTATGTGTCATGAGCTATAGCCTATAGGCAGGAGTTTAAAAATCAGAAACACTTAAAGCCCCATAAACATTTATGACCTAAATCTATATTATTTACTTATGTTTTGCTTATATTTTGCTTATGTTTTTATTACATTTTACTTGTTCTTATTTGTTGTCATTTCACTTATTTAGATTTAAAAGAACTTAATCAACCATTACAAATTACGTAAACGTAAAATATGTTGATAAAATTAGTTATAAATTTTTCAATTAGATGTTATATTGTATACTCAATATTATAGTGGACATAAATTTTATATCAAAATAATATGCATCATATCAAACAAATATCCAGATACATATAATATTATAAAATAATAAAAATAACTAAAACAGGTTGGCGCTCAATAAGATGAAATAATTAGACAAATCAAAACTCGATAGATGAAATAACTAGAGAAACTATATTAGATGTAGATCGTTTACATAGGCGTATAATTACATTTTTCTAAAATTAATGTATTTAAATAAAATAATTGCATGAAATACTTGTTTGATTGGAATTTATTGATACACAAAACATATGAAATCAATTTGGTCTACAAATTTTATTTACTCTCACATGCATGTACGTGAAATTAATTTTGCATGTATAACATTAATAAATTTGTGTAAAGCTTTTGTAAGTAAAATAAAGATTCATTCCAAAGATTGTAGAAACTGTTGGTAAAAGCACTTACGATCTTACATTCCCACATTTTTTTTGTATAGTTTATCATACTATACTCTTAATTATTTTCATTTTTATGTGTTTCATTAATTTCTTCTTAATGGAGTCATTATATGTATTTGAAGAGTGTTGTAATGAGAGTGTGTGTATAAAACACACATATTACATTAATTATTTTGATTAAGGTAACAACAAGAGAAAATGAGCTATGATAGAGAGAAAATGCATGCTCACACAAAAGAAAAAACATATAGATATTTAAGAGGATATAATATATTAATACAAAGAAAAATGAGTAAACGACTACATTACTTCATCAGTTTTTACTACATTTATTTTCTCACCACATGGTTCATTTTTCTGGTCGGTCAATTTTTGTCGGTGTTGCCGCCAGCGGTGGTGTCGGTGCAGCACCAGCGGTGGTTACCACTTCGGACTATGCCTTGCACTTCTCCTTCTGACGTTTAGTCCTCCCCTCGAGACAACCATCCCAGTAGTCAAGGGCAAGATAATTTTTTCGAATATTCTTTCAATGCATCCATTCAAGATAATTTGGTTGGAATTAATTGATATACAAAGCATATGAAATTATTTTGATATGCAAAATTTATTTACTCTCACATGCATGTACGTGAAATAAAATTTGCTTTGTACCACATTCAGTTTGTGTGACGTTTTTGTAAGTAAAATAAATATTAGTTCCAAAGATTGTATAAATTGTAGGCAAAAGTACTTCATATCTTCTTTTCATATATTTTTTTGTCTATATATAGTTTAGCATACTATACCATTAATTATTTTCATTTCTTAAATGTATTTCGTTAATCTCTTCTTAGTAGAGTCAATATATGTATTTGAAGAGTGTTGTAATGCGATCGTGCATATAAAACACACATATTACATTAATTAGTTTGATTAAGTGATAACAAGAAAAAATAAAGTAAGATAGAGAGAAGATGCATGCACACACAAAAGAAAGACGTAAAGATAATTAAAAGGATATATTATACAATTACAAAGGCAAATGAGTAAATGACTACATCACTTCATCATTTTATTTGCTGCATTTATTTTCTAATTATAGAGTTCATTCCTCTGGCCGATTACTTTTTGTCGGTGCCGCCACATCCTATACACAAAATATTTTTAAAAAGTATAGTCAAGGGCAAGATATTGTGTTGATAATCCTTCCACCACATCCTATACACAAAATATAAGCAAAATGAATGAATTATGCATATGTAAACATAAAGAGAAAGAGAGAGTACAAGGAAGAAGGGAGAGAGAGGGGATGGGAAAATCAGAGGGGAGGGGGGAGGAATGGGAGAAGGAGAGGGAAAGAAAGAACGAAATGTGAGGAATAAACTACACTTTCTCGGAATCGGTAAACTCTTCTTCACTTATTTAGAGATGTTTTTGGGTCCATTGCCATGTTTAGTTTGTGTTGCGAAAACTATTTTTGACAAATTTGTGTGTGAAAGCTGAAGGAGCCATATGGTATATTTATAGAGCGTGAGTAGGTCTTTGGCAAAACATGAATTTAGACTTTTACAATTATATGTATTTAACTCCAATTAAAGCCATAAATATATATATGGAGTGTGGTAGTAGTTACATGGTGAGCTATAGCAGGAGAAAATAGTTCAAATCCATTGCTTTGCCAAATCTTTTTAAAATTTGTGACTTTTATTCTCAAACACATTTATTGTTTTACTTTAAGGTAGAAGTTCATACACCAGTACCAAATGTCCCATCTAATATATATATATATATAGGAGTCAATAGCAAGGAAACACCCATTTTAAAATAAAGTTTGCATTTTACACCCTTTTTTGCACTAACACTGTTTTTGGTGTGTGTCTATGTTTTCCGGACAAAAGTACCCCTGCGAAATTGTTTTCTTGTGACTAAGACATTGGAAGCTGTTGGTATCGTAACTTGATAATTATTAACTTTTAGTTAGGAAGGGTCGAGTGTAGACCGTTAGAGTACAAAGTAACAACTTGAATCTGATGGATGTTAATGGTTAAGATCTTGTGGATACGATTTGGGTAAGATGATTTTTTTTTTATTCATCGAGAGAAAGATTTTTTTCTCTCTATCTTCTTTTTCTTTTGTTAATGGTTAACTGAAGCCAACAAACTATTATACAAGGCATCCCTTATTTGCAGAGTAAAATCAAAATTACTTTAAGAAGTAAAATCAAGATGAGTTTAAGAAGGAGAAACATGTTTCAAACACGATTCAAGCAAGATACATAAGTAGAAGTTGAGCAGATGGTCAATTTACTCATAAGCTGTTCTTCGGTAAGCTGGTATCAAATTGAGTTTTTTTGTTCTTTGACTATTTTCTCTTATAGCTTTATTCTTTGATCTGGGTTTGATCATGGAATTGATTTTTTATTTCGGTGCAATTAAGTATCTGGGTTTGATTACCATTTTTTTCTGAGTGATGCAAATTGATTGTATAAATTCCAGATAGGCTTACTGTTTATCTTTGTGACCTGTGAATTCTGAGAGTTGGTTTCTGATCTCCAGTGTTATTTCTCACTTTGTTTGTGTTTGGTGATGATTTTTTGGAAAAGAGGAAATGGTATCATTAGTCAACTATTTTGCTTACTGATTATTGATTAATTTTGAGTTTGGTTGGAGCGATCAAGCACCAATAATCCTGAGCTTACTATCATCTCTAATTGTGATTTATGTTTCTCATGAGCTTATTATCATCTCTCATGAGCACCAATAATTTGTTAGATTTATGTTTCTCATGAGTTGTCCCTGCATATAAGTAGCTTTTTGGGATCAGATCTTGTGCTTGGAAAGTCTTTTTGGGATCAGATCTTGTGCATTGAAATCTGTGATACTCATTTTTGTTTCTCTATGTTAAGATCTTTTGTTTCTCCATTTAGTAGTGACCATTTAGTAGTGAACATTCATACCTCCATAGTATTGTAGTTTTGTAGATTTGAGGGTATAAGAATTTAGAATTTTATTCATCAGTCTCCATTCCTAATTAGCCATGTGAAGCCCTCATTCCTTGCTTTATCTGGATCATTCAAATACCAACAACATAAAAGATTTGTTTTGGTGTCTAATTTCACATATCCAGAAGAACAAAGAAAATGTATATCGTTTGTGTCCACTATAGTTTGTCCACTTAAACATGACCATGCAAAAACTATATCCACACATAACCATCCATCATATACAATCTATCTCGGCTGCTTCTTCTTAACAAGTAGAAGAGTTTTTCTGCAGGAGGGTTGTATACTGCTTCTTCTTCACAAATGGAGCACAGTTTCAAAGTCACAAGATGTATGATGTCATCGTTGTGGTTTTTGCATTTTCCCTTCCAAGCTTCACACAAATCAACCATCTATATTTCTCTAAAGTATAAAAGGGTGTCATACTAACTTTATTTGAGCATCACAACACTATATTCAGTATCATAATCAACAGATAACTAATTTCATCAAGTGAAATATCCAATTAAAGATCATACTGAAAAAATTATCTCGAACACCTTAGAATTTCAGCTAAAACAAGCAAATCAAATCACATGGTCTGATGGTGATACCTGAATCTTATCAAAAATCCAGAATCGCTTGCACCAAGAACAAAGGCTATAAACACACAGATGCTTTGAGCTAAACACTAGCAGCAATCAAATCAACAAGAAACTTAAATTAGCAAAACACAACCATGAAAAAACCATAGTAAGATCCAAACCACGAATCAATCTTAAGCTTCTATTCCCACTTCTCTAGATCCTTAATCAGCTCGAAATCGAGGTTGAGATGCTTGAAAGATTTGAAAACGAACTTGAGCAATAACACACACAGGTTTGAGTTAACCCTTACTCTCGAATTCGCCGCGCCTCTTGTGAACGTTCGTCTCTCTCAGAGACTCGAATTCGCGAATTTGAAAAATTCCAGCTTATCTTCTTCAGCTCTTCTTTGTATTAAACATCGCTGGAGAAATCTCCGATGCGGTTTTTGGTTCTAATACATTGTGATTGAACAGGATGATTTTGTTTTCTTGATTCAGATTTAAGATCCAATCCGAGGTTTAAGATTAAGAGCTCTAACATTTAATAAAACTGCTGGGTTTAGTGTTTAAGCTTTTATTGTTGTTGGGTATGAAATGTCCTCAGGTCGATTGAATCTGATTTTTATGATTGGATTTAAAAGAAAGGATTTTTTTTTTGTAAAAGAAAAAAAAAGGAGACTAAACTGATATTAAATAAAGGAATCGGAGTATGCATATAAACTATAGTTACAAATCTAACTAGAAATGGATTGTGATTTTTGTTGTTGTTAAAGGATAAAGGAGTAAAAAAACTTGAAAAATGATGTAAGTGCACAAAAAGGTGTTAGAGTGGGAATATATGTTGAAAAAGGGTGTTAGAGTGAAATTTTCTCTATATATAACTATTAGGGAATATACCACTCTAACACCCTTTTTCATCATTTTATATCATTCTAACACCCTTTATTGCACTTACACCCTTTTCTTAAGTTTTTTTACCACTTTGTCCTCACTTTCTTACTAACTAACTTTCTCACTAACTAGTGTTAGATGCTTTGGGCAGAGTCAACGGTTCTGCTTACATTTTTAGTCAAACTTTTGCTGAAAGATAAAAAAATTGATATAAGAGATATAACTCCTAATTCCTGACAAATTAAAATACTATCTATTACTCTTTTGGATATGTAGAAAATTTAAATAATTAATTATACACTAAGACAAAGCATTATGTTGTTGGTATTTGAATGCTTTATTATTATGGTAAAATCAATACTTTTGCTTTTGCTAAAATAAATGTTTTTGCTTTTGAATTAAGTGGATATTATTGTAGACAATATTATACAAGATTAATATTTTTTGATAATTATGTTCATCTCTCTACAAACTATACAGTGCAAATGTAAAAAATTCAAAATATTGTGAAAAAAGAATTTAACACTCGGAGAAAGTTAAGTAGATAAATCATTCAGGTTATTTTGTTTCAATACCTAATATGGTTTCAATCTCTTATTTATTTCGTCTTTGGGAGTCATTTTATTTGTTTCCACATGGTTGATTCAAAGTGAATATGCAACTTTCATCTTTTTTGTAGTTTGTCCATACTTTTACTTTTGTTAAGTTTAAGTGGATAGTCTTGTCCAACAACAATTATGAGCATAAACCATACTACATACTTAGGGTTAAGGGTTTAGAAAAAAAATTATTGTCCAAAAAAGTGGTAGAGTATAAACCATACTACATATTTTAAACCCAATTAAATTTCTTTTATCTAAACTATAAGCAACAATACAGAGCACTACAATACTATAATTTAGACCTACAATAGCTCTCACATGAATAGCAGCAACAACAAAATGCTTATGGTAGTAAAATATGAAAACAGTCCATTGATCAAAGTTAAGCTAGATACATCCATGTGGTCAACGTTTGGCGGATATACTTGGATGCTCTTTCTTGCTCTTAAAATTATGAATATGATTCTCAAATTTGGTGTTACCTAGAAAAATATTTTGAATGAATTTTAGTGACAAATATCAAATCACAACATAAAATAAAACAAATGAGTGGCAAATATAAAATTATTATCATTGAAATCAAACTCATGTGTATATCGTTTAATGGACAGATGTATGTGAACATGAGAATCAAAGCAGCATATCACAAAACATAGTAAAAATTGATGACACATATTTCATTCTTAGATATCCAACTAGAACATAAGAGTTACTCGTGTGGACATGGTTTAATGGACATATGTGTGTGGACATGATTTAATGGACATATGTATGTGGACATAAAGAATGAAAACAACCAACAACAAGACTAATCTAAACTAACTTATCAAAAGACTTGTTCCCTTTCTTTTTCCTATATTCTGAGGCCTTTCCTTTCTCATTAAAGAGCCGTTCCCTTTCTCATTAACTTGGGTCATTTCGTTTCAATACCTAAAATGGTTTATATCTCTTGCTTTCTTTTTGAGAGCCAATTATTGTTCCACATGGTTAAGTCTAAGTGGATATAGAATTTAAACTTTGAGTTTAGGATTTAGAGAATAGGCTTTATGGTTAGGAAACTTTGTCTTACCCACAAAAAGTATTAGAGTGTAAATCATACTACAAAGTTTTAAGGCTTGAGAGTATTAGAGTAAATCATACTAAAAATTCCATACCAATAAGAGTATTAGAGTGTAAATCATACTACAAATGTAATAAACTTGAAATATTGTGAACAAAAATAGATTGCATTTCAAAGGCTTGTCTCAGCTACTTACTACCATGTTATAGTTTGGGTGGTGTCATTTTCTCAATTTTTACCAATTGTGCTAAGTTTTGGATTCGTTTTTAGTCTTCTAGTAATGTCACATGCTATATGTGAGGATATAGTTTTTGCATGGTCATGTCTAAGTGGACAAATTATAGTGGATACAAACGATATACATTTTCTTTGTTCTTTTGGATATGTAAAATTAGACACCAAAAAAAAACTTTATATTATAGGTATTTGAATGATCTAATCTATTGGAAATATATGCAACTTTCATCTTTTTGTAGTTTATCTTGTCTCATTTTACCAATCTTTTCCAAAAACTCAGGCAAACATCCATGTGTCCCTGTTCATGTGTTCATGCGTTTAAGAAGCATCACAACTTTACCTATCTCTTCTAGAAACTCAAGAACGGAAGAGTTATGATAAGTAACTACTTGAAAGGAAGCTAGTTTAAGAGCTTGAAAGATTAAAATCATATTCAACCTGAATAGTGTTAAACTTTTATGTGATAAGGAACTAGTTTAAGATCTTGACAAGGAACTAGTTTAAGAGCTTGTCAACCTATTGTCTAATAATATACAAATTATTCATTTTTCATTTAACACACTTTGTCTAATAATATAGGAATTTTGGGTTGAATTTGTTTTATTGTCAAGTGATTATGTTTATGGTTCATTTACATAAACATGTGTTTAGGTATCCATATGTTCACAAACATTTACATGTTGCTACATGGATACACCATCACTTGTACATGTCATAGTTGTGCATCTACTTGAAGATTGCCACGTCTATAACCATTCAAGCATATTCTTGCAAATGCCACTAACATGGAGAAAACTACAATGTGCCCATGATAGTTTGTCCACTTGGAATTAACAATTTGTGAAACTATAAATGGATCCATTTTTTTTTTAGAACCGAACATCCTTCTAGTTACAAAATCTCAGATTCATTCAAAAGAATAAAACTGCTCAACCAAATTAACTCGAAGAAGAGAGGAAGAAAAGAAAGAAAGAGAAAACAATGATAACGCCACCACCACACAATAGATCTTGTAATCTTACCCATCCAATTTTAAAAAGGGTGTCTTGTTTTAATCTGGACCATCTGCTTTAATCTGGGACATCTGTTTTAAAACTCAGACTATTGATTCTGACGGTCACAAATCAATCCTTCCTAACTACTCTTTAACCAAACTATAGTTAAAGCCCAAAAATCCAGTAGTAAACAAACAGCTTCCCAGGGTTATTTTTGTCCAAAACACACCAAAATATATCAAAAAGGGTGTTAGTGCAAAAAAGGGTGTAAAATGCAAACAAGTTATAAAAAAGGGTGTTATAGTGCTATTGTCCCTAACTATTAACACTTACTAACAAACAAAAAGTTGGATAAAAATGTTGGTGAAGAAATAAGAAATGGAGAATTATTGTGGTGAAATTCGTTGATCAATGAAACAACTCCAAGTTGCAAACTTGCCATAAACCCATAGAAGAAATAAGAAAGATTTTAAAGGGCTTGTAAAGAATCTTAATTTGATTAGTTAACTTGTTTGTTGTTTAGGTTTGCTAATTAATGAACGCACGAAGTTAACGAGTTTCTCTCAAACTAGAGAATGTGTGTGAGATAAGCTCACAAACATCCATTAAATATCTTTTAGGTGTATTATGTTACAATCTATCTTAAGTCTCTAACCCTTTGTTTATCTTGTGACATGTACCTCACGAAGAAAAACAAGAAAATGAAAGAATGGCTAGAGAGCCACCCTGAACCCAAGATTAAGAAGAGAAACAAGAACAAGAAAGTCACCCCAAAAACCAAACCCTAAAACTAAGACACTCGAGAACTCTCTTGCTTAGAACTCTCTCTTTGTTTCGCCTATGCTTTGTATTTGCTTAATGATCTTTGTGTGGAAATTTTGTCTCTAATTATAATAAGTTGAAGACAATGAATTCCTTGTTGAGAATCAGCGAGACTTCTTTTCCCTCTTAAAATTGACTTATTTTTGTAATAAGGAACATCCAAAGATAATAACACTCTTAATGGGTTTGATGCCCATCATATTTCCTTTGTTTGGTTTAAGGCCCTATATTGGCCCAATAGATATGAGTATTGGTTTGGTCCAGGCCAATGTTTGGTTGTGATAAGGAATAACCAAAGATAATAACACTCTTAATTGGTTTGATGCCTATCATATTTCCTATGTTTGGTTTAAGGCCTTCGCCCTCTATTAGCCCAACAGATATGAGTATTGGTTTGGTCCACAAGGCTAATGTTTTGTCAAAGTCTCAACAAACTCCACAGGGTCGCTGAATTTCGATTGCAACCATGTTCAACCACATAGTAAACATTTGTCTTCTTCGACTAAAAAAAACTTCTTCTTCATCTGATTAGAAAGAACACATGGTCCTCAATAAAGACAGCTCAAAGACTCACTAAACCAAACAGAGGGTCACAAGTTCTGAAAAAGACGTTTCTTTTGGAATTAAAAAGTAAAGGGAAATTCTTGTAACGAATTAAAGTTTATGGGGCTATTTGTAATATATTAAAAAGTAGGGATATAATAAGAAATGCCATATTGGAGTAATGAGATGCTTCCAAAAGCAAAAAAGCAATCATCAGATGTTTCAGATTGCGACATCTTACCTTTTACCGCCATTAATCACGCGCGGATTTCTCCACTTCCCACGCGCCTTTCCCACTCTTAAACTCCACGCGCATCTTCGTAAACTCCATCAATGGCTTCGCTTCCACTCTTACTCCTATCTCTGCTTCTCCTATCGGAAAAATCTTCTTCCCTTCCAAAATGTTCGGCAGAGAGATATCATTATGTAACGGCGTTAGGAGACGGAGAAATGAAGAATCCTAATACAAGAATCGCATTAGAAGCTTGGAACTTCTGTAATGAAGTTGGTAACGAAGCTCCTTCAATGGGAAGCCCAAGATTTGCTGATTGTGCTGATCTCTCTTGCCCGATCCACCAAGGTATTGCTCGTTAATTTCCATGAATTCTTGATTCTCAAGCTACAATATTTTATTTTGTAATTTTCAACTTAATGTATTCATGAATGATTAGTGTCAATATGTTATTGCCAATTTTAATTACGTGTAGAACAAGTAACTGATACTTGTGCTTATAAAATAATCTTCAGTTTTTAGCTACTTGTTCTGTTTCTTGGTTCTCTATGGTGTTATCTGTTTATATCTAATCATTAATTCATTAGTGATTGTTTTTGGCGCATATTTGTGTTCTTAAGACTCACTGGAACAGAAGCTTGATAGCCAAGGAAGCAAATGTGAAGTGTATCATTTGGTGAACGAAACAGAGAATAAGTTAGCAGCTGGTGACAAGTTTCCAGTTTCAGGATTCATGTCATATAAAGATCCTGACTTGTTTGCGAATGAGAAAGAACGGTATTTAGGATCTTTATGCAAGATCCATGATGATATTGAAGAAGAGCCTTGGTATTTCTGGATGATAATGCTCAAGAATGGAAACTTCGACAAGAACTCTACGCTTTGTCCTGAGAATGGGAGGAAAGTTAGTAAAATAGTTACCGGAAGAAACTTCCCGTGTTTCGGACAAGGTTGTATGAACCAACCTCTTGTTTACCATAACTATTCAAGACTTGTTGCTGATGATGAAAATGGGGTAGTGTATTTGAGTGGAGGGTTTAATGGAACATATGATCTTGATAGTGATTTAAGAAAAGGAGTAGAGACGAGATCTTTCTTTTCTGTTTCTTGGCGAAAGAATGTACAAACCGGGAGCTGGATTTTCAAGAATTCGTTAACGACTTCTACTAAATATCCATGGCTTATGTTGTATCTACGCGCTGATGCTGCGGAAGGTTTTAATGGTGGTTATCACTATAGTGGCCGTGGCATGATGAGAAAGGTTTGTGAATTGTGAGTGTTCTAGTAGTGTGTTCTTGATTTTCTTGATTCTGACTATAAGTCTTCTCTTTTGTATGTTTTAGCTACCAGAGTCACCAAACTTCAAAGTAAAGTTAACACTTGATGTTAAACATGGTGGAGGACCAAATAGCCAATTTTACTTGATTGACATAGGAAGCTGTTGGAAGAACAATGGTGATCAATGTGATGGAGATGTTTTGACAGATGTAACAAGATACAGTGAGATGATTATTAATCCACAAACTACAAGTTGGTGTCGTCATGATAATTTAGTTTCATGTCCTCCTTATCATACAAGTATCTCTGGTGAGATCCTACATAGGAACGAGACTTCGCGGTTCCCATATTCTGCTTACCATTTATATTGTGGCCCTGGAAACGCTAAACATCTAGAGAAACCGTTTGATATATGTGATCCATATAGTAATCCTCAAGCACAAGAGTTAGTTCAAATTTTGCCTCATTTAGAATGGTCAGTTCATGGATATCCTGAGAAGCAAGGAGATGGTTGGATTGGAGATTCAAGAACTTGGGAGCTTGATGTTGGAGCTCTCTCAAGTCGTCTTTACTTCTACCAAGTAAGTTAAGAAGATAACTCAATATTATGTGTATATATTATATATATCCTATTTGGACGTGGTTCGAAACTATGTGACTTTTGTGGATATATATAGGACCCGGGAACGAAACCAGCTAAGCGAGTGTGGACATCGATCAATGTTGGTACAGAAATATATGTTAGCAATAGACAAGAAACTGCAGAGTGGACAGTGAGTGATTTTGATGTGTTGGTTCCACAAAACACAACAAGATCCTCGTGAAGTTTGTAGCAACACAGCTTGATTGATTTAATAGATTTTGTTGCTTCTCTTTTTTTTCTTATTACGTATTTATTTCTCTGTCAATTAAATTTACAGACAGAAGAAGCTCATTTGCCTCGATTAGATAAAAAAAATAATTCTAAAAAATCAATGATTTTCTGAGCTGTTTGTTACACCAAAATATATGAAAAGGAATCATATTTTTGTTTTAGTTTTGTTATAAGGAAAAAAAAAAGGTATTTATTCTATGACTTATTGGGTTACTATGTTTAGACCCGACCGGTGGTGTAAGCTTTATGAAAACGTGTTTCCACAATAAGTTCGAGCACAACTTCTACATCATTTTAACTCTTCATTAATACAACCAAGTGGTCTGAGCATATTACAAGAAAAGCAATAAATTTTTAAGGATATTAAGAAAAATATGTAAATTCAACTTGTCTAATATTATTATTTGGTTGTGTAACTATATAAAGCTTTGAAAACTTTTCCCGGGGCATCATATTTTCTAACTTAATTAAGAGTTGATCTTTGGATTTCTTTATAGAAATTTTACCAATCAAACTTTTAACTTTTTATTAAACTCTCTAGCTCATATTTCCCAAAGTTAAATTATTCAAAAATTATTTTAATTGCGTCCATGTTTTATTGTTTAATTATATAAAGGTCATAGTTGACAAAGAAAAAAGAAGTTAAAATCAATTTCTTTTATAGTAAAACTCCACAGTAACAACCTCAACCAATATCAAATTATCAAGTATGTTGAATCGGCTAATAATAATACCGAACAGTTTAGTAGCCGTAAGTATTTTAAATATTTGTTTTTGTTGGAAATTTTTCCAAATCCTCTAGTTGGCATTAAGAAAAGAATTTAAACAAGTTTTAGGCCATATAAATCGCTGGATTATGGATGGAATCTATCGATGTCCCTAAAAGTTGATGGAGTATTTGATAAGAAAAAAACATTAATTAAAGCTCTAAAGATTGCTAAAATATGTTAAACTCTTTTAATCAATGTTTGTGCTGTCGTGAAAGAGCCGTTTGACTTCCTAAACAGCGTATCCTAAATAATGTAACAATAATTTGAGTGACTTAAATTGGTAAAATGATTTTGGAGTTTTAGAGATTGGTGTGATTAACGAATGAAAATAAAAACAAAATTTACTTAAGAAGGAGAGAGTCAGAGAGGAAATATCGAAACTAGGGCAAATAAATGAGGAGATGCACCCACAACGTCAACATCTATTCTATCTCTTTCATCTGCAATAATACAATTTGCGTGTCACTTTCAAGCCCTAAATTAAAGCTCTGCAAATTCACCTTTCTCTTTAATTTTCCTCCAAAGGAATCTTAATAGTATAATTGCGTGCCACTATATAAATTCTATGTGTGATTAAAAATTTTACATGATACATATAATCTCAACATATATATCAACTTTTCATTATGTTTTTTGGTGGGAATGTTCTAACTTTCTTGAAAGATAGATACGTATACGTATATTTACGTGGAAGTTATGTATATGTATGGAAAAGGATTTGTAAAGTAAAAGGTTAGGTTAGTCATATAAATCACACATGTTTAAAACATTGATAACCAGTGAGACTGAGTGGTGTATTGTGTGACAGATTTTGAATGGTGCATAAACTTGTTTTAGTTGTCTCTCTAAAACTAATTAATTAAGGGTTTGTGTAGATGGTCTAATTGGCCAAAAAAAAAAAACAAACTTTCAAGTTTCGGAAAACCCAAAGTAATAGTTTATGTTTGGGTCATGATGAATTCTTCCGGCCATTAAAAATATCATGTCTAAAACATTGTCTTCAGATGTCATATGGATGAAAGTAAAAAATAACAAGAAAACATTATAAAAATAAAATTTTGCGTTAAAAAGTAAATCATTTTAAAATATATGTATAAACAAATTTTTTATATGTAAGAAAAGAGCTATATTTTTATTGCTAGCAAGTAACTTGCAATACTATTTTAAAATTTAATTGTAATATTTTTTTTATTTTGAACTATTTAAAGCCTAAGATGTAATAAATAAAAGTTATATTTAAATAATTATTTCTTATTATTTCATAATATAAATCTCATGTTATATAATCTTACTGTTTTTTTTGTTACCAAAAATTGTAAACCAAAGTTCAGGTGCTAATAATTCATGGCACCAATGACTAATTATGATTAAAATTTTATTGAGATTTGAACTACAACCTCATGACGCAGCAGCCACTAAAATTAACCACCATAAGTTAGTATTATTTACTTTTCAACTGCGAATATTTTTTACCATGCAACTAAAACTTTTAGGCCATATACATTTAGTAACGACAACTTGGTAGAACGATACATGATTATGTCTTCCGAAAACTTGGCCTTGCCGTGAACTTCTCCATGATATATATGAAATGAGACAGATGTAGCGAGCTTATAGCTAGAGAGTCTCAATTTCCCAATTTCTCTCAAAGTTAGAAACTCAATAATGAAAAATTAATAATTTGACGAGTTCTTAAGAAATTGTAAGTTATAAATACTTTCATCTTAATATAACTTTTTCTTATTTTATTAATTATTTTTATGTCAGTCTTAAAAATTCATTTATTCAGAATTTCTGATTTAAAAACCATTTTCAAGATGACAGCAGGCAAAAATTTGACATTCCTAGTCGTCATACATAGAATTTATTCATTAAATTATTTACGTAACAATCACATTGGCAACCGCAAACGCAATCGCATTCTCTCGCTCTCAAGTCTTTGGAAGGTGAGCAAAGAAAGAAACGTCTACAAATAGACATATTGAGTGGGAAGCTTAGGGTTTTTGAAGAGAAAGGGAATTGGGTTTGTTTTTGGGATTCTCAAAAACAAAAAAATTACTCAAAAACATTTTTTTTCTTTTGTTTTGTTTTCTTATAAAGGAGAGATAGAAAGAGAAAGAGAGAGTTTCCGAAAGCTGAATTGAGTTGGGTGAAGCAATTCTCAGGTCTGTCTGTCATGTCTTTACTTCTTCTTCTCATAAAGGAAAACACTTCTTGATCTCATCAAGTTCCCATCTTTGTACACTTCTCTTCATTCAAAAACTCTACATTTTTATATCTCTATATATGCAGATTCCAAGCTTTTAATAATTCTTTTTTTTGTTGGCTTGCTTCTTCACAAACTTATATAATTATCACAATTATGAAAATTTTCCATTCTTTTTTCCTTCTTCTGTTTGATGTTCTTTCCCAAGAAAAAGAAAAAAATAGAATGAAAGATCAAAAGGGTTTAATTTGGTCGATGGTCAGATTAAGATTTAGGTTTAATTATCTTTATATTTTAAGTTTCTCACATGTAGATAGATCTCTGGTAGATTCTCTTTCCTTTATTGTCAGCTAAAGTGAAGTGTTTTGGTCTGAAAATCTTCTAAATCTGCTGTATTTCTTCACCCTTCTTCTTGAAACTAAGCATGGTTTTGTCTCTCTCCTTTTATTTATGTGTAATAATGTTTTTTTTTTTTTGGGTTTTGGCTTCTGTACTAACTTCAGTTTCATGCGCATCAGTGCCTTCTTCTTCCTCTTCAATACCGATTTGTTTTCTCTTTCCATATTTAAAAAAAAAACCTTGGCAGAATTCTTAGAAATTTCCGTGAAACAAAACTAAAAAATGTCTTCATATACATCAGATTAAAGATAAATGATTTTGTAAAACATATTTGTAAGTATATATAGATCGATCCTTCCAGATCTAAATCAAATTATGTATATGTTGTTTTCCAATTGGCCCCGTGAAGCCTTTCTGATGTTTTATTGAAGAGAGAGAGAAATAGTACAAGATATGGGTCAAATTAAATTGTATCTGTATACCAAAAAACCATGTAGTAATAAATTTCTTCTTTTTGTTTTTGGTTTTTTTCCAAAATTTCTGAAGAGAGGTTTTAGTTATGTAGATTAAACATATAGCAACGTATTAAGAAAAATTATATGTAATATATATGATCATATTGCATAATAATGCTTATATGTATGTGTGTATGTATGTATGTATAATATGTGAAAGATTTGAATAAATTCTTAAAACGTATACAGTATATATGTATGTATTATAAGTGAAAGATTTGAATAAATTCTTAAACTCAAGTTTCAGCTAAAGCAGATCCGCATCAGATCCAATTGATTCTTGTCTGTCCTTGAGATCAATCAATAACATCCTTAATTTATTTTTCCAAGAAAGTTTAATCGATACAAAAAGGTTTATTATTAATTAATTAAGGGGAAGTATGTTAATTCAAGCCCTAGCTTTAGGGTTTTGTTGATCAACCCCCATTTTTTAATTAGACATTTTTTTCTCGTATATCTTTTTTTCTTTTTGCAGTATATCAATCATTTGTGTGTTTGTTCAAACTTGGTATATTCATCGTATCAATTATGTCTAAATTGAGCAATTAATCTAAGTGTTTTTTTTATATGTTTAAAATGAAGGATGGGAAGAGGAAAGATAGAGATAAAGAGAATAGAGAACTCAACAAATCGTCAAGTAACGTTTTGCAAGAGAAGAAATGGACTTCTGAAGAAAGCTTATGAGCTTTCAGTCCTATGCGATGCAGAAGTTGCCCTTATCGTCTTCTCTACTCGTGGCCGTCTCTATGAGTATGCCAACAACAAGTAAGCCATCTCTTCATATTTTAAAATCTCTAAGTGAAAATCTAAAAAAGTTGTGAGAAATGTCATTTGTTTTTTTTTGCTTCTGATGGATTGAATATATATATATAAGTAGTTAATTACAAGCATAATTAAGAACTGAAATATAATTAAGAGCTTCCATTAGATACATGCTATATGAGCATAATTTGTATCAAAGTCGGTTTAACATCCAAAAATGTTAATTTACGACTAATCTTAATAAACCCGAAAAAGTTTATGCTTCTTGTTAAGTATAAATGGTTTAAAATTTGCAAGATATGCATAGTCTCTATTTGAACGTATACGTCGCTAAGTCTATAAAACATAAAAAATAAATTGGGTTTATAGACTCTACAATAAGGTTTGAACCAGATTTAATAAAATAAAACACACTAATTGAACAATATAGAACCACGCCGTAGTAAATGTACATATGAAATTTTAATTTCAGAGTCTCATGATATCTACTTTTAGTCTGTTATATTTACATATGCTAACATATATTGTTATATGTATACCCAGATTTCAATATCTGAAAAAGTAAATTAAACAAATATATACACAAGTCCAAAAGTACTATATACATACTATGTTTCATATATACCATATATAGATTTTGAAAAAAAAATCTAAGAGAGAGACAAAGTACAATATAATGGATTGGATTTAAGTACCAAACTCATGCTAGCTAGCTTGCAGTTGCAGTTGCAGTTTGGTCAACAAGTCTTTTTATTTATTTATTTTGCTTTTGTGAAAGTTGTTCTTGGAACTTAAAATAATTTGTGCAGCGAGAGATGTGTTCTTTGTTGTACTCTTCTTTCCTCTTTCATCTTAAGCAGATCAGATCTATTTCTTCATGTCTTTTACTTCCTTTTCTAGCTTTTACATTTTACATCTCTCATTTCCTTTTCTGATCATCTTAAAGCCATTTCAAATTTCAACTATATTATATACTAACAAATTCAGTTTTTTATTTTATTTTTTTAACAGTCTCTATTCCACTTTCCGTCCTTCAGTTAAAACACAATTTTAACTTAACTTGAATATTTGAATACAAGAAAAACAATTATTGATCTACATTAATCAGAGTATGTATATATATATATACACTGATGATTTACTGGTTTCTACTGTTTGTTTATCAATGCTATTAGAGATAAATGCTATATGCAATATATAGATGATCTTGTTACTTAATTCCCATTACTTAATCAGTTTACATCTTTGTACGGATGCAAACATTTTGAACATATCGGCTAATAAACTCCATACTAAAATTTGTCACTTATTAGGATCATTCCAAAAGATTGGTTCTTTGTATTTACGTTTGCTTTTGCATTTTCATGTCATAATATCAAAATATTTATAACATTAAAACGCATTTAAAAAGAAAAATTATTCGCCTTAATATAACATACCAAAGTGCTTCTTTAGACACTTAAACATAATTAATTGCATAATTAGTCTATGTTCTTGAGTTTTTCATTAAAGTTACAAAATTAATTGGATGATTATATTATTTGTGACAGTATAAGATCAACCATAGAGAGGTACAAGAAAGCTTCTTCTGATAGCACCAACACCAGCACTGTCCAAGAAATAAATGCTGCGGTTTTACTTTTTCTCCATTTCTCTACCTATTAACTTCATATGTATATATGTAAGCATATATATGTTCTTACTGTGATGGTGCTTAAATTACAGTACTATCAACAAGAATCTGCAAAGCTGAGACAACAGATCCAAACAATCCAAAATTCCAACAGGTGTGATATAAACTATATATTATATATTACTAGCCTTTCTAGCTAGCCATATTTATGACTGGTTTGGTGGTTATAAACATATTGAATGTTAACACATTTTAAATCATGTTGTAGGAATCTGATGGGAGAATCATTGAGTACCTTAAGTGTCAAGGAACTAAAACAAGTTGAGAATCGCCTTGAGAAAGCTATCTCCAGGATCAGGTCCAAGAAGGTATATAGCTACAAAATATTTATAAGACATTGATTAATAAGCACTTTTTGTATTGTTATCAGTTTCTTGAATTTATGTAGGTATATACATATTCTAAATCTGCTTTGTGTTCTTGTGAGATACAGCATGAGTTGCTTCTAGTTGAAATCGAAAATGCGCAGAAAAGAGTAAGTAATGTTCAAAAAAGAGTTTCTCTAAATCTAAAAGCTAAACTTTTTTCCAACTTTAATTGTGTGAATCTTTGATTGTGACAGGAGATTGAACTTGAAAATGAGAATATCTATCTACGAACTAAGGTAAAAAGAGAATTAATTTGTTTGTTAATTGCATAGACATGTCAATCAATATAGTTAATATGTTTGTAATAGGTAGCAGAAGTGGAGAGGTTTCAACAACACCATCATCAAATGGTTAATGGCTCAGAGATTAACGCTATCGAAGCTTTAGCCTCACGCAATTACTTTGCTCATAGCATTATGACTTCTGGTTCTGGATCTGGAGCTGGCAATGGAGGCTCTTACTCTGATCCTGACAAGAAAATTCTTCATCTTGGATGATCTCTTTGGAGCAAAAAACCGAGCTGCAATAATGGCTTATCTGATGATTCTCTACTCAGATATATCTCTACATAAAATATGTTTGGTGTTTATAATAATTCAACGTACAATGAAGGTACTGATCCTTCAAGACTCATTGGAAATTATGTTGTGTTATGATGAAGACATACTCTAGTTTTTATGGTTTCATTGTCATATCTATTTTATGGTATCTGATTTTGTGGTTCATATTATCATAGAACATAACATATACATATGGCTAAAGAACAGAGCATATTTATATACAATGAAGGTATTTGATCCTTCAAGACTATGGTTTTATTGTTTCATATCATACATATTATGGTATCTTATCATCATTATGATGATCATTAGAACATAGCATTAAGATATGATTAAAGAACAGTGCATTTTTTGCTGAGTTCGTTACGCAAAGAAGCGGTCTCTTTCTCAGCTTTGGTGAGTTGTTCTCTTAGCCTCCTGATCTCATCAGAAGATAGTTTCTGAATTTCATGCATCTTTTTCTCGGTTTCTTCTCTTGCGGCTTGTGCTTTAGCTAATTTCTCATTCACTTCTTTCAATGACTCCTTAAGTTGATTAGATATCTAACCAGAGACAACAAAAAAATCAACATATAATGATGATATATTCATATAGACATTACATATAAACCATACCTTATCTTTTACTCCCTCGAGCATTTCTTTATATGATTTGTCTACTTCTTTCTTCAGTTGTGTTATCTCTTCTTTCGAAGACCAAGCCTTCATTTCTTCAATCTGCTTCTGCTTTTCCTCTATCGTTGCCTGATTCTCCTAAGAAAGGAGACGAAATTTTAACTCAAGATTCAATTTCAGTCAACACAAAAGAAGAAAATGTGAAAATCTTGATTTGTAAAAAGAATCAATATTTCACCTTTATCTCAAGTGATAAGTCACCCATATAAGATTTTCCATTGTTCTTTCTTGAGATTTGTTCAACGAGTTCAAGAAGATCTTGGACTTGTTTTTCTTTCTTTCTTTTAGGTATATTACGTCTATTATCAAACAATACTTTACGGTCATCACATTCTTTGAGAATTTCCTATAAAGAAATTTTTTTTTTGAAGTTATATATACAAAAATGTAATCATGTAACATATGCTTAAATTTCATATAACACTTTATGAATAAACCTACCTCAAACTCAGGACAATCCTCTAAATAGTCATCTAGAGTCTCTCCATCTTCAAATGCATCTCCATTGGTGAAAACAACTATCATATAGTTAACGATTTCACTTCCGAAAAGGATCTTTAATGTGCGAAGCGTCGATTGTTCCTCTTCAGTTAACCGATTCCTTACAGAGAAAACAAGAAGCACTGCATCGATACCATTTTTAGCTAAAAGTAAGCATCTAACAATTTCTTTGATGGTGAATTCTTTTGTTGAGGCAGCACTAAACAAACCTGAAAGCAACATTAAAATTAGTCTACAATATATATAATTTTTTAAGCAAATATAGGATTTGATATTTAGTAAACTCACCAGGAGTGTCAATAACATTGAGTTTCAAACCATTTGGTAGATTGGACTCACGTAGCTTACACTCTTTAGTAACGAATTTTCCTCCTGCTTTAGACAAGAACTTGGTTTCACCTAGGATGCTGTTTCCGGTTGCGCTTTTACCGTTCCCGGTTCGGCCAAGCAGAACTAGAGTTCTTTCAGGTTTCCAAGTGTTCTCCACTTCCAAAGCCATTGTTTCCAATTCTTGAAATGAAAAAAAAGGGTTAAAAAATGTAAAGCTCATTAAAAACTCAGAGAAACTTTATTATTCTTTAGCATATAATATAATATACCTGAGAAAAGCTCAAAACGAAATGTTATTTCAATGTGTGGGAATAGTTTGTAATTTTATAGAGGCAAAAAAAGAATATTCATTAGACAAATCAGGAAAGGAAAAGAAAAGAATAAGGGTGAGAAGATCTTCTAAAGTTAGAATAATAACGAAAAGGAGTAAACAAGAAAGGAATCTAAGAAAAATATAACAATTTTTAACAAGTTTGGTTGGTCCAATCAACGCTGCTGGTTCTCTTTATACTTTTAACTTTGCCTGAAGAAAGAACTTTGAAGCTGCCACTATGATTAACCAATATTAAACTTCCATTGCATGTGATCCTACAAAGCTAATAGGAATCTCTGTTATAGGAGATTCTTTCATGTAAGCAAATAATTGAGAGACATGTTAGACTCCACAAGGTTAGTGTTGGGAGTCCAAGGCAGAGAGCCTTGAGTTTCATTCCTTAAGGCTCTCTGTCTTAGACTACCAATCTTCTTGAACGATTCCTACTTAGCCTTTTAAACAGTTGTGAAAATTTGTGTAATGAATCTAAAGGAAATCAGCATTTTCTATATATTGGTTCTCCATAAATGATTCTGCAAATACTAAATGCAAGAAAGATTTACCTTCGTTTCCATTTGCCTACATATATGATCACTGAATCAGTTGCAAAATAGGAGATTTTTAATTTCAAGAAGGTACAACAAAAGACAAAGTTTACGTTAATGGTGACATTATGTCAAATTTTAACCAATTTAATGAGTTCATCTGCTAATGAAAACAGTACTTAAAGGAAAATCCCTCAAGATTCTTTTAATCATAAAACCATATCTCAAACTAAAATGACTTTGAGATCTCAAACTGGCAGAAGTTTAAAAGATCATTAAAGAATGCTGCAACTGCCTCCCTTTTCCTCAAGTTGCTTTTCTGCCTTCTTAAGTTTCTCCTTCAGGTTATCTATCTCTTTGCTGGATTCTTCTTGGAGTTCCTTGGCCCTTTTTTCTGCTTCAAGCCTTGCATTTTTCTCCTCGGTCAGTTCATGCTTTAGTAAGCTCTCTGTTTCTATCAACTTAGTCTCCACCTCTGCAAAAAATTCAAACCAATGTATGACTGGATTGACGTATAAGAAAAGATAACATTTCTCCATCACAATCAGTACTAGATTTTTCAAGGAAAAATGAGTATATCATGATGCATTCGTTTCTCGATTCTTCCATATGGCATTACCTTCTTTATCCTTTGGTTGAGCTGATGTTGAGGTGAATTCTCGGCTTCTTCCTTGCAATTTGTGTAATGACCATTCATTGCTTCAATCTTTTTCTTCTTATCTTCAATTGCAGGCACGTTTTCCTAAGAAACAAATGGTTACTCATATGCAATCAAAAGATAACCAAAAGAGAACATGCTTTAGAAAAACCACACACCATTTTCTCAACCATAAATGGTTTCTTGTTGTTCTTCCTCACAACTTCAACAAGGTCAAGAAGCTCCTCAACTTGATTAGCTTTCTTACTCTCACTTGCTCTGGGGCTGTTATCAAACAGAACCATGCGGTTGTTGCAAGCCGCAAGAATCTCCTAGAACAATAAACGATTTCACTGAAGATGCAAGTAGTAAGAGAAGCTGAAAATATCTGGAAAAAAGATTTAAAATATATAGTGACCTTGAAATCAGGGCATCCTTCCAAAGAGTCCTTCATTGTGTCCTTGTTATCATTAAGTGCATCCTCATTGGTGAAAACAACTATCATATAATCAACAATATCATTTCCAAAAAAGATCTTCAACAGTAAAAGCACAGACTTCTCCTCTTCTGTTAGACGGCTGTTCAATGAAAAAATCAATAGCACCGCATTGATCCCATCTTTAGCAAGACGTAAGCATTTTAATATCTCTCGGATGATGGACTCATTTGAGGGGGACAAACCAAAAAGGCCTGAAAAATGATCAAGATCAACAAGTTTACCACTGAAATGTTTCATATGAACAAAAAAACACATGCATACACACACACCAGGAGTATCAAGAACATGGATGATATCTCCGTTTGTTCGGTTAGCAGTCTCTAGCGCACATTCTTTAGTAACACCTGCTGCACGTAATTTTGATATGAATGCCTCTTTTCCGAGGATACTATTCCCAGTTGCACTTTTACCGTTGCCTGAACACCCAAGAAGGACTAAGGTTCTTTCAGATTTTGGCGCAGTCGTCCCAAAATCTTCAGACCCAGCTCGAGCAATTTTTTTCTGCATGTCTGTATCAAAAAACTGAAAGTATCAAGAACTGGAAAATTCCATATGCAAGTTTAGGGGTGGGCAAAATAACCGCACCCAATACCTGAACCCGACCAAAAAAATCCAAACCGAACCTGATTCGAAATTTTAAAATACCCGAACAGATGCTAGATTTAAAAACCCGAACATCCGAGCCCGAACCCGATCCAAACCAAAAACCTAATGGATATCCAAAATACCAAAAATATAATTATATATACACAAATATTAAATATATTTAGAACTAATATAACCCAATTATCTAAAACTACAATTATAAACTCAAAAATATCAATTATTTTAAAACAAAAATATTCAAAATATAAAAAAAAAAAAAATATATACTATATTTGTGAAAATTTAACTAAAATTTATTCAAATTTTTATTTTTTATTTTATTTTTCTCAATATTTTAGATATCCGAACCCGATTCGAACTCGAATAGACCCGAACCGAATCCGACTCAAAATTATATTATACCCGAGCGGGTGCTAAATCCCTATGCCCAAATACCCGAAAACCTGAAATATTCAGTATGAACTCGAATTGGATATTTCAAGTTAGGGATGTCCGAATGCCCATCCCTATGCAAGTTAGGGATGGCCTTTTTTGTAACATATAAAAAAAATACAAAAGTTGAACGGTAAAGCAATCAGCTTAATGTTTAAATTACATTTAGAAGCTAAGGGTTAATGAAATGTGGGTCCCTCTGTTTTATTTACTACTGAAAAAGGGAGGCTAATCCCATTTCAAGTTTATGTGAATATATCTACCTATGCATGATTCTTACTAGCTTCAAGTAATTATTTTCTTTAGGCTAATGTTTCTTTGCTTCTATCGTATTGGTGTGATAAAGATACAAAAAATTTCACTACTTGGTAAGTCTATATGATACAATGGTGGGAGGCGTAGAAGATTGTTTAGAGAATTCTGTATATCCATAAGAGTTTGTACAATGAACATATATAGAGAGATATAGAGAGATAGAGCTAGATAGATTCCTATTCTAGAAAGATACGATGCAGACAATCAGTGATTACAACTTAATGTTGATTGAGCTAAATATATGGGAATGATATCCCAATACTATATACGGTTTCTGTTTATAATACTCTACAAGGAAGAACGTAAAGGTACGAGAATACTGTTTTCTAAGAAATGCAGAGAATCATAGATTCACATTCTTTTCTTATTGCTGACATTTATGGGCGAGACTGACATAAGGAAACAAATACATACCTGGGTAAATTGCAAAACCACCACGTTCTCCACCCATTTAACGGATAGTCTGATGGGTTTTATGTGCAAATGAAAATGATCTAAGCCGGAAAATGATCTCTCTAGACTTTTTCGTTTCTTTAAGAACTCATCTAAATGAGTACTATTTATTTTAAGGGAACAAAAAGGAAGGAATATCAACAGTCTCCTCTATTTTGAATTAAGGAATGCTGATAATGCTGTTTCCGTGCGACCAATGAGAGTTTTGTCACAACACTTTTATGTCTCGAGAACAGCTTTATGTTAATGATGACGTTATAGTTCCAATAAACAAGAAAATCTCTTAAAATCTAAAACCAGTAAAGTGATAAAGTATAAATGCTTCTAACTGAAAGAAATTCTCCACTAATATACACAATTTAAAGCTTCATACGGTACAATGAGAAAGATCTAATTTGAAAGAAAAAATGTTACTAGAAGAATATATACACAAAGATGTATATATAATTCAAAGTGCAATGAAGTTATTGATTTTTTCAAGACTCGTTAGAAATGTTTTTGTGTAATGATGAAGTAAAACTCTTGGTTTTTATTGTTTCATATCATATATTTTTTTTTTATCGTATCTGATTTAGTGATTCATATGATCATAGAAAATAGCATACACATAAGATTATATTATGATTATAGAAAAGAAGCATCTATTGTTGAGTTCTTCTCTGCGCAAATAACCCCGAAAAGGCAACTCAATGGCTAGTGATAGTTATGAAATGAAACTAGAAATGAAAAGAAGAAACAAAAAGTCAGAGAAACTTAATTCTTTATCAAAAAAACATACCTAGAAAGCTCAATACAAAGTTTTATCCCATGTAAAACAGAATTATTCAATTGACAAAGTTCCCTGCAAAGCCTCTACAGAACAAAAAAATGAACTGACCCCCAAAAAAGAAATTGAGCAACATTTCTAGACTATTGACCAAGTTCTTACCACATTTAGACATTGATGTTCTTGGGAAGATCAGGTTAAGAACCAAATAGTTCCACTTCAGTTCTTCGTTTCCATACCAAGTGAGAAACTAGAAAACCAACCAAACTTAGAAAACAATAATCTGTCAATGATAAGAATCACAAGATTTGGTCTTTAAGCCACAATATCAATCAGAGAATGATGCAGTTTTTGGCCTTTTCTTGGAGTTCATTAGTCATTTCTTCAGCCCTTTTTAGATCCTCCCTCAGCTGGTTAACAATATCATTTGAAATTTTCTCCAGTTCGTCTCTTATTTTCTCCAATTCAAGTCTGGCAGCTTGTTCTTCATTCAGCTGCTTAACTACATCAGTTGCATTTTTCTCGAGTTCTTTTGCTCTTTCCTCCAATCCAAGCCTTGCAGCTTGCTCTTCATTCAGATTCTTAATAACATCACTTGTATGTTTCTCCATTTCCATTGCTCTTTTCTCCAATACAAGTCTTGCAGCTTGCTCTTGGTTCAACTGCTGCTCTAGCCTCTCTTTCGTTTCTCTCAGCTGAGTCTCAACCTAAGCATTTAACAAAACAAATTATTTACAAAAATCTATCAAGTAAACAAATAAAATGGAAAATTCCATAACACATTTACCTTCTCCATCATTAGCCTGAGCTGCTGATTTTCAAAAGACTCCTTCATATCTTTCATCATTTGAGATATCTCTTGTTTTGTGAACCGCCCTTCATTTCTGAAATTTTCATCTGACTTATTTGGAATGCAGTCTCATTTTCCTAAGAAGCATAAGTAATAATAACCAATAAACAATCAAAATACATCAACATGGGAAATGTACTGAAAAAATTCATTTCTTTCTTACCCTTAACTCGCGAGATAAATCATCCATATAGGGTTTTCCATTCTCTCTTACTATATCGTCCACATAGTTTAGGATCTCTTGAACTTGTTTAGCCTTCTGACTCTCACGGGCTTTGGCCTTGTTATCAGTCAATACCTTGCGGTCGTTACAGGCCTTGAGAATCTCCTATAACCATTAACAGTTCAATAAGAGGCGAAAATCAAACCTGAAGATTCAAGAACAATAGTAAGAATAAAAGATACACTAACCTTGAAATCAGGACAGTCTTGCAAATAGTCCTCAAAAGTATCATCATTATCCTCAAGGGCATCTTCATTTGTAAACACAACGATCATGTAGTCTACAATTTTGCTTCCAAAGTGAATCTTTAATGCAAAAAGCGCGGATTTCTCTTCTTCTGTTAGCCTGTTCCTCAAGGAAAATACCAGAAGTAGCATCAATCCCTTCTTTAGTCAGATAAAAGCATCTTAAAATCTCCCTGCATGTAAACTCAGTTGATGGAGATAAACTAAACAGACCTGCGGCATGCATAAACAATCAAGATACACAAGTTCAAGATTGTAAATATCATAAATGCCTCATTCGTTTGGTAGTTTTCAGATTTAAAAACATTACCAGGAGTATCAATATCATTGAGGTCTGGCCATTGGGTAGCATAGAACTCTGTAGCTCACAAACTGTAGTCACCCCGGAAAAACGACCTTTTGACTTGAAAGCTTGTCTTCCAAGAATGCTATTACCTGTTGCACTTTTACCATTACCAGAACGCCCTACCATAAGTAGGGTTCTTGCGGGTTTCTTCTCTAAAACCAAATCACCATTAACCTCCAAAACAGATCCATCCTCTGACACCAATGGCAAGTCTGTCAAAGCAGCATCTAAAACCGGTCTTTCCTCTAGCAAAGATTCTGACACTATTGGTAAATCTGTCAAACCAAATATATTTATATCAAACAAAGAAACAAGAAACCTTCATTTAAAAGATAAAAATATTTTGTTATCTTTTTGTGAGGGTTGGATCACTAAAGCTAACACCTTTTGTTTATATAAACATTACATTTAGAAGAAATTAACTTTAGACATATAGGTTCTTTTTTAATCTATAACACCACAAAGAGAAAATAATCTCATCTTTTAGTAAAACTTCATGATTTGCATATGCATGATTCTCAGTAGCTCTATATATTTGTGTTTTTTCTTTTTTTTTCGAGGCTCACTTTTGAGAACAACAGTTTATTTGCTTCTTTAACAGTAAATAACATTTGTAGTTACAAAGCTTAAGAACTTTAACTACATGATATCTCTAAAGTCTAAAGTAATTCGATGTAAATTTCATACAAAGGAAGTAGGAAAAGGATAAGCTCATACTCTATTTTCTCAGAAATATACAGAACCAATTTCTCCTATGGAATCAATTCTACAATGCTACATGCAAGAAACATATTCTTATTTTTATTTTTTATGAGAAAGAAATATACCTGAAGGATCAGTTGGGAAATCATCTGCTACTAGATTTGTAGGTTTCTGCTCTAAACCTAAATCATAAGAAACCTCCAAAACAGAACCATCCTCTAGAGAAGGTTCTGTCACCACTAGATACTCCATCAAATCCAAATCTATAAATATAAAAAAACGAGATTTTTGCTCCAAAAAAAAAAAAAAAAATCGAGATTAATCTTGTTTTGAGGATATTTAAATAGATTTATAAACATGCTTCTTTTTTGCCTACATTTATGAGTGAGAGATTTAGATTCAAAGAGTTTAGTGAAACGAAGAAATACCAGTAGGGTTAGTTGAGAAATCATCTGCTTCTAGTCCTCCACCCATTTGAAAATTGTAAAGTTTCGGCTGAACAAATAAATCTTATCAAATAATTAAGTTGATGGGTTTTATCTTATGTAGAAAGAGAATAAAACGAGACCTCTAGACTTTCTTGTTTTTTAAGAACTCATCTGAACTTTGAGTTTGGTCTTAAATCCTTTTTATGTACAAAAAAAGGGAATATCAAGAGTCTCTGTACGACAGAGGTCTTTATGTTAATGTGGACGTTCTAGTTCCAACTTCCAATTATCTAAAACTAAAAAGCTTCACATTTTAAACCAATAAAGCCCACTTAAAAATACAAAGAAAATGAGAAATGAGAAAGATCTAATTTTTTTACGGAAAAAAAAAATTCACAAAAACGAGACATAATAAAGAGGCAAAAAAACCAAAAATCACCCAATTGTTGGTGTACTCATTAAGATTTTGCAACTAACTTTTTGAAGGAAAAAAAAAAGTCACAAAAACGAGACATAACAAGAAGACTTCAAAGATGGAGTATGTATTAAAGTTCTGATTCACCGGAGAAGCTAAGATTAGAGAAGGAAGAATAAGAGAACAAAAGAGACTCATCATTATGAGTTAACTGGATTCAATAATTTTTAATATGGAAAGGTTCCTTTTGGTCGGTTAAAAACACATCATCTCTTGATTCATGGACATGAAAGAAATTACTGAAATACCATGATTTCGCAACATATTTAAGAAAGATAGAAGTCAACAATGGTCGTTCAACGTCATTCTGATTCTGATTTGATAAGTGGACGTCATTGGATCGTCTAATAGATATCACCGGAACATGATTGTATAGACTTGAAAATACAATTACATTCAACGGTAGAAAGTGTTCTACTTACTTATAGAAAAAGGAACCACAAAGCTGAGGTACTCCATAATATCAAAGAAACGATAGATAAGCAATGCGACAAAGGAATAGTGGGAAAACAAGACGTTGTGTTATGGAAGTTCAAAGGCGATAAATTCAAATGCAAGTTCATCTCAAAAAAAATTTGGAAGCAAACTAGAACAACAAACCCAACAAAGGAATAGTACAAAAGTATTTGTTCTTGTTTGCAATTCCCAAATACTCCTTTTTGTTGTGGCTTACAATTCAGAACAAGCTATCAACGGGAGATCGAATATTGAGCTGGAGTACATGGTCGTTGACCAAACACAGTTTATGTCTGGAACCGATAGAGATACGGAACCATTTCTTCTTCACATGTCCATATTCAACCGAGGTATGGAAACGTACAACCCAAAATTTTCTCACAGCTCAGTATAAAATACAATGGGATGGTATCATTGCTCTTTTTCTTAATGAAACAAAAGATATTATTATCCAGATTTTTTTGTTGAAATATGATTTTTAAATAACAATTTACACCATATAACAAAAGAGGAATGGTCAAAGACATGAAGAACCTTCCATTCATTCTTTTCAACTAACAAAAATAATTGATAAAAACATTCAGAACAGATTATCATCTATGAGAGACATAAAAAAAACACGATATAAAAAAAGATGGAATGATGGTTTGCCACCCGATAAAACTTGTCAAGGATTAATTTTCTTTGTATCCAATTTTAATTTGTGAAGCATTCGATGTAAAGACAATTTTTTTTGTTTGAATATAAATTTAACATTCATTTCAAAAAAGAAAAAAAGCAGAAAAATACATACTTTAAAATGTATTTCTTTTACTCTTCAGTAAGTGAAAAATAAGAATATCGACCAAACTTAGAACCATTAATGAGAGAAAAAAAATTTCAAACTAAGAAGAAATTAATAAGAATTTCACCTTTCATCAATTTACATGTCATTTTCTTGTTTAAACTGAACTGCTCTTTGGATACAGCTATTTTTCAAATCAGACTACTATATTACCATAGTCAGTCCAACTGATTTTGAGGCTTAAATATAAGTATGTCTCTAACTTTTCTTTTTTTACCAATTATTCTACTTTTTAAAAACAAATCGGCTAGACATGAATTAATCTGTTTAAGTGGAAATAAATCGGTCCAACGATTAATTACAATTTACAAGGAATCCACCCATAAATCTTTTTTTTTTTTTTGGTCGGCAACTATGTTTCATTTAAATCCCAGTGGACAAGAGTGCAAACGATAAGCAGTTACAACTCTAAATTAACAATAAACCCCAAAAAACAGTCCATGAATAGGCCAGCACATAAGTGTAAGGGCTACATGTAATGACACGTGTGCACCTAGAGTTGGGAGAAGAGATCGCCACCGTGAATCAGCTCCGCCTCCGCTGAACCGCACGAACACTCTGGAACAGCATGGAACTACCACCTTCGACCGGAGTTTGGAGAAACAGAGAGAGACCATGAGACAGGAGCTTCCTCTTCCTTAAAAACTGCAGATCCGCTCGAACTTCTGCGGCTAAACTTCCGGTGGTCTTCGTCGTTGCTACAATCTTTTCTAAAAGAAACAGGAAATGCGTCCTTCAGATAAAAGCTCTGATCGGCCGTCAATCTATAAAGGAGGTGCACTTAAATTAATATGTGAACTAAAATTTAAAAGTGTTAATGATATAAGAAAAGTTGTAAGAAACTTGAGTTAGATCCACCGTTGAGTTAGATCCACCGTGATGTGAAATAGAAAAAAGCTGGAGAAGAAAAACAAAAAGGGCATGAAACCGTATACTTAACCGGCACCAATAGCCAGAAGTGAAACCGACATGTCGTCGGAATTTATTACCGACATATAGTCCGAATTATACCGATACTAGATCAGAAACAAAATTTGAGAAAAACTCATAACCCTCTTAAAGATCTAAAGGAGAAAAGAGCGAAGGATAAAAAACTCCGGTTAACTGGAAATCTCTTCTAGAGAAAATTCCGGCCAACTTTCCGATCTATTTTTTAACATGTATCCACCCATAAATCCAATACACCCCATAGTGTATTTTAATTATTTTTTAAAAGGAATTTGAACTTCTCTTGATAAAATAATGAAAACAAAAAAAGGATATTAATATACTGAGAGTCAGACAAATACTTGTAACTTGCCCCAGTTTATTTGATAGAACAGAGTAATGAGAACAAAATAGTCGAAACTCAAAATAGACGAAACAATTAACAGACTTTGGCTGTTTTGTCTAAAAAATCTGAATCGTCCTTATGCGTAATTAATGTCCGTTTTGTTTTCTTCACCCACTCTTCTTCATTCGCTTTCTAAGTTCTAACCCCCAAGTCAAGATCTTTTCTTTTACATTTTCCCCATTGCCATTTTCTTGAATTTCCCAATCCAAAATCAGCCTCTGGAGTCTCAATTCAGAGATTTTTTGTGAAGAATGGGTAACAAAGTTATCTGCATGAAGAAGAAAGATATAATCATAAGTAAAGGAGATGGATCCAGAAGCAAGAGATTAAATCCTTCTCAGAGGAACTTACTTGCTGATGAAGAGACATTGCATCAACGAGCTTTGTCTATGGCTATTCATCAAACTGAACTTTCTCAGAGATTTGATGGATCTATGTCTAGACGGGTCGGGTCTACTAGCTCTAGAAGACTTACCCTCTCTGACACACTTTCTAATAACAAGCAGGTCCAAGTTTTGTTTCATACTAGGTCTTTGTCTTTTCTAATAAAGTTCGATTTTTTCTCTTGTTCCCTCAATTTTATAATGATTAGAAGTTTTTTTATTGCAAAGTGAGTTCTGCTTTTGAGACATGAGGAAGGGTAGGAATATGTAATTTGAGAAGAAAGATCAAAAGTGTTTTAAAGGTTAAAACTTGATCCTGATTATTGTTTGGGATCAAAAGAAGTAAAGAACAGAACAAGTGTTATCTTATCTGTCACTGATTGTTTTAAAAGTGTACTGTATTTTGCTTTTGAAAAATTGTTTTTTGTTGTGATTGTAAGCATAGAACTTTGTTTTATGATTGTTCCTGTCACACGCCAATGTCACTGCTTTGTAATTGAATTGGTCTCTAAAGATCAGAACATATTTATGTTCTAACTGATTCTAGTAACCTTTTGATATCTTCAGATATCTGACTTTTTGGAGAGCTTGACAGCTAAGAAGTTTATTCTGGTTCATGGTGAAGGGTTTGGGGGATGGTGTTGGTACAAAACTGTTTCATTATTGGAAGAGTCAGGACTATCTCCTATTACAGTTGACCTCACTGGTTCTGGATTTAATATGGCAGACACTAATAGTGTTTCTACCTTAGAAGAATATTCAAAACCATTGGTCGAGCTCATTCAAAATCTTCACGAGGATGAAAAGGTTAGAATTGCTCGTTTTGTCAATTTTAAACATTTAGAAGAAAATTGTGGTCCTTATATTAGTTGGAATGTGGATTGGGCAGCATTTATCATATAGGCTGTATGGCCGTGACACATGAAGCATTGTGACATCTATAAAATATAATGTTACTATTATTGTAAAAAAATATAATGTTCGGTTTCTAGGGAGGTGTTCTCCATTTGTGTTTCCTCTGTGTTCTTCAAAGAATATTCTAAGGAAGGTTTATAATTTCGTTGTGAATTCTAGTGTGTTCTTGATTTTCTCTTAACATATACTTGTGTGAAGCAATGAGTGAGGATTGTTGCAGATCATTGTGGTGGGTCACAGTACTGGAGGTGCATGTGTTTCGTATGCGTTAGAGCGATTTCCAGAGAAGATCTCAAAGGCTATATTCATATGTGCAACTATGGTTTCTGATGGACAAAGACCCTTTGATGTGTTTGCTGATGAGGTAACACTTGTAAAATTTCATTCATAAATGTTTCTTGAATCTATTTTGTTTTCTTAATCCCATAAAGATACCAATTTATGTTAAAGAAAATTTTACTTACACATTAGAAAAGATTTACATTTCTCAATTTGAAAATGTTACAAAATTTTCATTGTAACCAATGCTTATGCAGTCCACATTTCCGCATATCCTATAGATTTAAAATCGATGAAACTTCGAAACTAAGTTCTATTCTCATCTTGAGAATATTCCTTGTTTCTGTGTTTTACCCTCACACTCTGAGAAACTGTCTCCATTTCAGCTTGGTTCCGCAGAACGGTTCATGAAAGAATCACAGTTCTTGATCTATGGAAATGGCAAAGACAAGCCCGCAACGGGATTCATGTTCGAGAAACAAAACATGAAAAGCTTGTACTTCAATCAATCATCCAATAAGGTAAAACACTCACAAGAACCAATCTAAGTTATCAGCAACAGCCCCAGTCTAAAGGTGGGCATTTTCCAAAAAACATAAAAAACCTTCATCTTTTTTTTTGTGAGTTTTTAATTCCTCACCTTTTTTAATAAATGTTAAAATAAACTCTAGGTATTAAAAAAAACACTAATTACATTATTTTATTAAAATAGAAATAAATAAATAAAATTTGGGTTATGATTTATTTTTCTAAATGTGAGTTTGTGATTTTGTTCCAAAATTGAGTGTTTTTTAACTAAAATATTATGACAGGTTAACACAACTATGTTTTTATTCGATTTTTTCTATTCTTTTAATTACTAACTAAACATAAGTAATATTAAATGTTTTATGTATTTAATTTATATTTTAAGTATATCTTATTTTATGTATTAAAAGTAAAAGTATTTTAGTATTGTAAATTTTATAGATTCGTAAGAATATTTTTTTTGTTTGTTTACATGTTAATAAGATTATGTGACTAAACCAAATAAACATTTATTAACATAAAATCCATATTCAATAATTCTATATTCGATAAAATCTATTTATGTATTATACTCTAATTCATTAAACTCATATTTATCAAATTTCATTTCGTAAGAATCTGAATATATATATATATATATATATATGTGTGTGTATATATAACTTTATACTGAACTGAATATGAATTTATGTCAGTAAATGTTTATTTGGGTTGTCACACAAAATTATTAACATGAAAACAAACAAAATTCTTATTTTTATTACGAAGGTACATAAATTTTTGCACCAAAATATTTTTAGTTTAAATATATATATATTTTAAATATAACTTAAAATATTTCAAAAAGTGACTAATACTAATTACTTAGTTAGTTATTCAAAAGAAAATTTTCGAACAAATTAGAATCAAAACACGAAAATTTCTAGTATATAATAATATTTAGTTAAGAAACATAATTTTGGAAAAAATATCACAAACTCATATTTCGAAAAACTAATCATAAATCAAATTTTACTATTTATTTCTATTTTAGTATAATATGTATTTCATTTTTTTATATAATACTTAGGATTTATTTCACCATTTATTAAAAGCTGAGAGTTTAAAACCTCACAAAAAAATGAGGTTTTTTTAATGTTTTTGAAAGAGAACAGAGTTTTTTTACCCATTTTACCATTAATATGCATAGATTTATTTAAAATAATTTATTATAATTGGATTTGTATCGTTCGGATTTTTTTTTAATTGGATTTGTATCGTTCGTTTTCTGCATCTTTTTTTTTAGTTTAAGATTTGTTAAGGTTTAAAAGTATTGTTACTGTTTGGGTTTTGAAAGTAAAATATCTGCTTTGTTCAGTTTTTAGGGATAGGCCTTATGCAACAAGTCATAAATTTTTGTTTTTTAAATTGGTTTAGGACATTGCACTATCAATGATCTCAATGCGATCTGTACCATTGGGTCCCATGATGGAGAAGGTGTCACTTAGTGCAGAAAGATATGGGAAAGGTCGAAGATTTTATGTTCAGACACTCGATGACTTGGCACTTTCACCTGACGTTCAAGAGAAACTTGTGCGAGAGAATAGTCCTGAAGGAGTTTTTAAGATCAAAGGGAGTGATCATTGTCCTTTCTTCTCTAAACCTCAGTCCCTTCATAAGATCCTTCTTGAGATAGCTCAGATTCCTTAAAAAAGGACAAGAATGATCTTGAATTAAATTCACAATGTATATATACTTTCATTTCACTTCTTCACTTTTGTATATTTTATATTTTACGTCAATACGACATTACAAGAGATTCCTTATATATGAATTCATTCATTTTTACTTTATTTGTTTATAACATTTTTACTTTATTTGTTTATAATATGCATATGTTGATATGTTATTTTGTTTTCCACCATTTGTTATATTGTATTATTTTTAGGCTTTTGCATGTCCAAGTGGATATGAGACATTGGCTTGACTTCTAATATTATCGTGTATCAATCGAGATGGAATAAAGGGTTTAGAAGATTTGATTAAAATCGAGAGATTGAAAAGTGAAATGGTTGGTTACTTTTATTTTAAAAGAAAAAATGACATGAGTTACATGCACGATTCTTTAATATTATGGAAAAGCGACTACTATTTGGTAAATGTTAAAAGTATAAGCCGTACAAAAGAAGTGTGAATGAGGTTGAGAACTGATCGAAGTTTCAAAGAATTTACAATACAATAAACGTGATTGATAAATACTATATTTTGATTTCCTATCCTGTTTTAATGGTTTTCTTAAAAGAATCATTTTTGAATGTAGCGGTCGACTTGCGTAACCATAATTTTTAACGAGTCCAAAACATGATAACTTATTTCGTCTGACCAAATGAGAGTCGTTAGATATTTTTACGGTTGAAAAAATTGATCTGTAATCTAGACCTAGGGGAATTGATCATTTTTGAATATTCATCCGTCAACTTATATAAAATATATTTGTTGGATATATTACCGATATGATTTTCTTTAGACACAAGGTTTATTTATACGGGTCTTTTAGGTTTCCTCTAGACTTTTTTTCCTTTATGAAATGTTGAATTCATAATATAAAATTTCACCTAAATACTCCAATTTCTTGTACTATGAGTACGATTCGGATCTTGAAACGGTTCAATCTCATACCTTCTAAGAACAAAAACAATGTTTTCTAAACATTTCTCCATCATGATTATATTATTACATATAGGCAAATGACATGCCGTTCATTAGACAATACACATAATGGTCCACGAAATAAAGAAAGTGGGTGCGAATTATAAATATACTTAACATCAAAATGTATGTAGAAATGATAATTTTTGAGTTTTACAAAAATTAGAAAAGAAATTTAAGAAAGAGTCCCCACAAAGAACCACTTGGCCACGAACATGAAGACGCAACCATTATGTGGAATTCCGACTCATTGCTTTCAAATCTAATCCTTCATTAAAACAAATTTCAATTAAAAAAAAAAGTTTTCCACTTTATATATTTTGTCTTACGAAATTTAATTTGACAATTCAGCTTTAGACATGTTGGGTCCTTTCTCTATGTAGTCTTGTCTCCACTTTGTCTTTTTCTTCTTAAGTCGATTGATCCAAGTGTATGATAGCAAATTGAAAATTTAATTTCATTGTATTTTTTTTTCATTTCATGGTTATTAAAATATCAAAATAAAAAGCATGTTTGCATTATTTAGGTTATCAAGCAAAAATTATCATTTCATACATGTTCATGATATTTCACTATTACTAGATGGAGATACGCAATTAGAAGTATTGGAAATACAAAAAAGATCTACAACTATTTTGAATTTTTAATCAAAATCGAATTATTATTTCAATACCCTATTTTCTTTTGGTTGAATCATAGCAATTGGTGGTGGCATGCAAAAATAGACTTAAAAATTGGGTCCACAATTAAAGATGAAGGAAGTAGATGATTCCTTCTTGCTACACCATCATGTAACCAACTAATAACATCACACATGCTTTGCCACCTCACCCCCACCCATCTTACCCTTTACTGTTTTAAACCCCGGTTTTGATTGAACCGATTGGACGGTTTGACTGAAAATTCAAAACAAAATTGGATGAGTTTAATTTGTGTGACCACTGATGTTAAAAAGTTCATTTATAATCGCTTAAAAATATAATTTTCGATAGTTATAACAATAAAAAAATCATCAGTTTAATACTCTAATGTCTAATTGGTTTGATGGATCCGGTTCGCTTTCCTCTTCAAACCTAAACCATACTACTTCCACTTCCTTATAAACCAACCCCATTTAAGAAGTGTAGTAAGCTTCTTTACTCACCTAAGCTATAACAAGAGAGAGAGACAGCAGAATCATTCCTTAGAAATTGAAAAGAAGGCAAAGATCAAAAGCTAAGAGACCAAAGATGATGAAGGGAAGCAAGTCTTACACGGAGTATTCGTCTTCTTTCTCAACCGATGAATTCGGGTATGATCAGAACCGCGCAAACTCCTATAGTTTCAATGGACCTTGTATAAACACAGATCCTGAGATGAAGAGGAAGAAGAGAGTCGCTTCTTATAATCTCTTTGCCACGGAGGAAAAGCTCAAAAGCACTCTCAAGAACAGTTTCAAATGGATCAAGAACAAATTCTCCGGTGATGATAATAATATCCGTTACAGCGTCTAGATTACTCCACTTTGATCTTCTGATCTTTGTATTTTTCCTTTCTTTTTAATTACGCTAAGATCATAGTGAAATTTAACATGTAAAAATTAAGTGTGTGAGATGATGTATGTGTGTGAGTGCGTCTAAAGAGTTTTATGGGTTAGTGTTACTCAAATGGAAATGCAGATGTTGTCTATGTTCTCGATTTACTTTGTGTGGGAATCATAATTATCAAACCCAAAGATCTAAATATTTCTTTATTTAACACTAAAACCAAAAATAAAATAAGTTTTTCTTTATGGTTTGTTTCTATATTTTATAAGGTCCAGTTGGTTATACAGTTATTTTTAAAAATATAATATTAAATTATCTTCAAAAGAAAACTAACGTTTTTACATCAAATGTACCTTGGTAAGTATATTTAATCCTAGATTTAATGTTATACTAGGCTACCAGCATTGATCAAGTTGATTTAGAATTAAGGTATTTCCACACCCACAATGTGTTCGATGAAATGGCGTAGCCAAAATACAAAGTGCTTAGTATACTTAGTGAACTAGAGTTTTTGATTAGGTGTTAGATGGTTAGTTAGACTTGGTAATCATGCTCATTGATCATTTAATAACTAACGACGCTTATTGATTATTGAATGGTTAGTGAAAAGATTAGTACCATGAAAGTGGATTAGTTGATATTAGTGTGTAAGACCGATGAATTAGCTCTAAGAGATAGAATTAAGCTCCACTACTTGGCATTTTGATCATTCTGTTCACCTTTCTTATTTCCGAATTTTTTTTTTCTTTATTTGAATTTTCAAACAGAATTAAGTATTTTCCCGCCTTGTATACTTTCTAATTTTTCTTTTCACAAACTCAAACTCATTTATTGCTTAGATTAAAATATGGTTTACATTCCTAGTGTGTCAATCGTTATTTACTTTCTATGTAGATTGATCCGTAACTGTTATGCACGAGAAGGTTTAATTGATAGACCTTAAACCTACTACTATAAAGATGAATTAACAATCAAACAATGATGTAAGAGGTTGAATTAAACACCATCATGAACATGAAATTCATAAATATGACTAATCCACTCTTGTGCCACTAATCACTTCATTAATAACTCTCATTAGCAATCATATAACCAATGAGAATTAATAAACAACTCCAATACATTCACTAAACACCAAAATAAATAACCTTCGTTCGATAGGTATGTAAAGCTTATAAAGGTTTTGGTTCAAGCATTTCATCGAAAACTTTTCTGGCATGATATGCCTAAGCTCTAGATTTAAATGTTCACATCGAATCTAGCATTATGATCAACCTAAAGGAAGGATATAACAATATTCAACCTAAAAAATCATCATCTAACCATCAATTCATCATAATCTAGCATAACATATATGTGTTCCAACTAAAAGACTAACAACCTAAATTATGAAGAAATACAAAAAAGGAAAGAGATAAACATAGATTTACAAAGATAGAAATGAAGAAGTTTGAATATCAAAACCAACTCTAAGGAGAAAAAAACTTAGGGTTATTTTAAGTTTTTACAACTATTTATAGGAAGAAAACAAAAGCTGAGCTGAGGCACGCTTGCCGTCCAAATTTAGTGACCATTTCCACTAAGATGAGCATCTTGTCAAGTGTGGCGGCCCAATGACCGCTAGGATCAACTCCGGAAGAATGTTTGATCCGTGTTGTCTCTGGCGGCCAGTTCTGGCGGTTATGTGCTCTTTGAATATGGTGAAACTTCAAATCTTCATAACTTCTTAACCGTAACCCCAAATTCACTTTTGTATCGACCCATATTCCTTATTTTTAATGCTCTTCAATCTAATTATGGTGGTTAGGGCCGATATCAGCTGCACTCCTCTACAAAAACCGTCTTTTCTGCACTTTACTCACCTCGAATATCCTCATTGAAGTTCCAAGTCTTCCATTCACCTAAAGAGACTCAAAACAATGCAATGTGCATGAAACAGCGCTGTATTATTCTAAAATGTGAAACATGCGAATGCAAGACTCAAATGCATGTTTATAACACTAAATTGTGTGAAATGAGATGAAAAGTGATGAAAACAAATATGTAAAACATGTAAAATGTGTAGATATCACTTTCTTGGCCATAATCTCTGTTTAGGGAGGAGTTACTTGAGTAGACTTGCAAGACATTCATATTGCATCAGAATATGCCGATGTGTTTGAACCGCTCACAGGACCACCACATCATAGAGGTGATGTATTCACAATTGAGTCAGAGCCAGGGAGAACTCCAGTTTCCAGAGCAACCTACCGGTTAGTCCCATCAGAAAGGGTTGAACTGAAGAAAAAACTTAAGGATCTTGCAGATAAGGGTTTTGTGAGGCAAATTAGTTCTCCTTGGGAAGCGCATATTTTAATTATGAAAAACGGATAGGAATTCTAGGTTATGGATAGATTACCGTGACCTGAATAAAGTGACCATTATAAATATCTATTTCTGCAATTGATGAGTTATCTTGTGCACAAATTTGATTACTAAACATTATCATCTTCCCGCATATTTCTCATTGCATTATGACATAAATTCAATTGTAACTAAAATCTTTAGTTGCATAATTATTCTAAGTAGCATCAAAACGAAAATGGGAACCTCAAAGTGAAATTTGTGGAAGCAATTTTTTCAAAATTTAGGAAACGAGTACGTGCTAGAAATACAAATACATACAAATATATATATATATATATATATATATAACTAAATCCATATTTAAAAATATGGGAGAATTTCATAAATACCACTTTTCATGTGCATATTTTTAAAACTACAACTTTCATGTGGCAATTTTCAAAACTACCACTATTAAAATATATATATATATATATATATATATATATATATATTGTCACTTCACCTAAAAACAAATTATCATTTCAATTTATTAAATATGAATTTAAACTGTAAATTTTTGGCTTTGGGAGAAAGTTACAGACTTATATTTTGGTTGAAAAATATAGAATCAAGTTTTGGCGGAAAAATTACATTTTCATTTTTTTGCAGAAAAATTGTGGATATTTTGTTTTGACGGATAATTATAGATTCATTTTGGCAGAAAATTGCAAATTTTTAATTTAACGGAAAATTACAGATATACATTTTAAACAAAATTACAGGATCAAGTTTCTTTTGGCGGGAAACATATCATCTTTTTTGCGGGAAATTTACTTTATAAAACCTGATATGGCATGTATTATGAAACTTTATAAAAAACCTTATAAGAATATTTTAGAAAATCCTTATAAGGTTTTGAAAAAATTATTAAAAAAAACTTATAATAAACATTATAAATCTTATAAAACTTATAAAATCTTAAAAAAACCTTATAAAAACATTATCAAAAACCTTATCAAAACTCTATAAGGTTTAAAAAATAATTATAAAAACTTTATAAACCTTCTAAGATTTTTATAAGGTTTATTATTTATTATTAACCTTATAATGTAATTTTCTGCTATAAACTAGATTCCATAATTTTTTTTATCAAACTGAAAATCCGTAATATTATGTCAAAATAAAAAAATTTCACTTTTCTCACCGCAATAGAATCCTTAATTTTCTCAAAAAAAGTGGTTCCATATTTTTCTTGCAAAAAATTGATCCATAGTTTTCTGCTAAAATTAATTTTCTGATTTTGTGACTACTTCTGAGGTAGTTTTCATGTCACTAAGGGTATTTTGGTCAAAATGACCCATCCAAATTGGTATTTATGAAAGTAGATAAAAATGATAGTATTTGTAGAAAGTGGTATTCTATAAAATGAGTGGTATTTCTAAGAAATTGTCAAGAAATATTTGAAACAACACAAATCAAACACATATATTAAGTAGTTTAATGAGAGATAAAAGACCATAACCATCAAATCAAAGATTCAATCAACATCTTTATTCACATTCTTAAAATATTTTAGTTTTATTATTTTTATAGTTATGAGATATTGAATGTTTTTCAAAATATTTAGCATATTTTTAAGTAAAAATTAATAAATATAATATATATATATATATATATATATATATATATCTCATGTTTTCATATTATCTACTTAATAAGTTTCCAAATAAAAAAAATAAGTTTTCATTGCATTTCCAAAAGGAAAAGAAATATCTCTATGGAATTTCCAAATTTTCTTAAAAGTAGATTCGCTAAAAATAAATAAATAAACTCGTTTTTAGATCATTTCACCAATTTTTACTGAAAACTTAAAAATTATTTTCTTTTTCTTTCTTTTCTTTTTAATTTATAAATCTATTTATTTATTTATTTTGGTAAAATATAAAAACCAGTTTTTTCCTACTTATTTGCCATATTGTGAGCAAATTCTCATCCATTTTTGTGTTGTATTGACTTAGCTTTTTATTAATATTGTTTTAAAAAAAAATATGTGTGGCCCAAAAACAAACATTATCTCTAGGACTATATATAGTGTGTCTATATTTAGGGCCCGCATTTTTTTTTAATCTCTAGTCTAGAGCTCTCTATGTATACTATATTCACGGTTCTAAGAGACCAGTGCAGCTGTGCTTAGTTAGATCCTCTAAGATTATGTGTGTTGTCTATATAATTAATATACATTCCTCTAGTAATCGTGGATACTGGAAGAAATGATTTTCTATGGGAGACAAAGGAGAATACTCGTAGCTCCGAGTGCCATGGCAGATGGTCCGAGTTTGGATTTCATCAGCTCTCTACCAGACGAGATCCTGCACCATATCCTCTCCTTTCTTCCTACCAATTTGGCAATCCAAACTTGTGTTTTGTCCAAACGATGGAGGCATATCTGGCGCAACACACCTTCTATATCCCTAGAATGCAATGAATTTTGTGCTCACAAAGTACACAAAACCCTAAAGTACCACAAGGCTCGCAAACTCTTGAGTTTCCATTTAGGTTTTCATTTTGATTCCGATTTGATCGAGTTTCCAGGCGGAACCGTCACCCACCATAGGTATTTCGCTGCAGATGCATGGATCAAGTTTGCCCTTTCCCGCCACCCTGAGAACCTGTCTTTGGATTTTTGTCTTGGTAACTACAAAAAATATATGTTTCCAGATAAATTCTACGCCACGTCATCTATAAAGCGACTCCACTTGGCACTGAATGATTGTACTACGTTGATTCCAAGATCCAAAGTGTTTTGGCCATCGCTTAAGCACTTGTGCTTGGATTGTTGTAATATCCCTGACGAATCCGCTGCTAAGATTCTTTCTGGTTGTCCAGTTCTTGAAAGCTTGACATTGACTCTCTGTTCAGTTCTTGTACGTCTTGATCTGGCTAAATCTATCCATCTGAAAAGATTGGAGATTGATCTCAGAACTGAGGATTCAGGGCCAAAAGAGATTGTAGCGCCACATGTTCAATATTTGAGATTGAAAACCCTTGCTAGCCCATGTAGTTTGGTTGATGTCTCCTCGGTAACAGAAGCCAAACTCGAGATTTATTACGTCGAGTTTGCCAAAATGGATTATTTTCTTTATATGATGGATCTAAAGATTGTAGCAAAATTGCAAAACACAGAGAAGCTTACTTTGGGGGCAATCTTTCTTCAGGTTTGTCGAATCTCTTCTCTTATAACCAATGTTAGCTAATGGATTAGTCTTTACATGCATTGATCCATTGGTCTGGAATGTTTCTTGTCTTATTTGTGTTCTTTCGGTGTGATCACTATATATCTTTTGGTTAGGCTTTAACTCTTGCCGAGTTCCGTGGTGTTCCTTTCCCAATGCTCAAGATCACATCTTTGACTCTTGAAACGAAGATTTTTCGATATATTGTTCCTGGTATTGCAAGACTACTTCAAAACTCACATGGGCTAAAGAAGCTAACACTACACTTAATGAAATGTGAAGCTATAGAGGTACCTTTACCATGAACCTCGTTCTTTCTTTTACATACATAACCATGTTATTCTTTTTTTTAATAATAAGAATCTGAGATATTGAAAAAACGTTTTGGGTTTTACAGGAGATGTATCTTCATAGCTACTCTGATTCCAGAGGCTTGGAGTTTGGAATCTTTCCAACCTCGCGGGAGCCAAAACTCATTGCTTTGTTTATTGAGTTTCTGCTAGGAAACACAAAGACACTAGAAACGTTGGTCGTACGCTTGGAAAATAACCTTGATGCAACAAAGTTTGAGGAGTTGCTTCAAATGGCTCAGACAATTTCTCACAACTATAATGATGTCTCCATTCTGGTCAAGCAAAATACTTATCCTAAGGTTTTTGTCCATGAATCTAGCATTCAAAATTTAGGTACGCCTAGCTTGTGGAGTAATCTAGGCTCTGTTATACTTATTTGAACATCTAGTGGCACTTCTTCTTCTGTTTTTCTAATCATTCCTTTGGAACTTTCAATAAAATATTACACGTGCGTTAACTAGGCAAAACCAGTGTTGCCTTTGTTATTAGCCAAATACTCAGAAAGAAACGTTTATATTTGGTTCTGCTACGAAGCACAAGTTTGCTCGGTGGAACACTCATCTGCAAGGTCGAACAAGTGTTGTTCCTAGGTGATGTTCATAGATCAGAGTTGAATTTCAAATTAAAAACCTAAGTTTTCTAGTCCTATGATTGATTTATAGTCATTTGTGTCCTATTGATTGCTAAAGATTAGTTGGTGGTGTGGAGCTAAGAGGTGTATTAGCATCTGAGTCTTTTCAACTAGACAAGCTATTAATCATTGTAAGATTGTCTAAATGATTTCTATTGGATGTGTGAGGACGTATAATGTAAAAACACAAGTTCACTGGGCCATGTTAAATTTGGTGTGTGTCTACTCTTTGTTTTTATAATGGGTTTCAAAACGGGTATGTTCTCTTAACATGAAATATATTGAGAAAAACATGGAGATACAAAAGAATGTTAAGTTATATAGCAGTGCTAAAAGATACAAACCCATAGATTACTCAATCCTGCTAACAAATTACCAGTGTACCGAAGCTAAAAGGTGGAAAATAACGAATGAAACACTAACCGTATGGACAAGGGTTCAATGTTATGAGGCAAGCTCGTATCCATTGGGATGTCACCAAGAGGATGAAGAATAGAAATGCAAACTCTTCCATCAGTAAATCATAAGACTCACTCAAAAAGAGAAATAGTTATTTTCAGAATAACAAGGACTTGTGCTAAGATGATTTCTAGAAAATAATGGGCGTATGCCATTTTTAGGTGAGCCTTTATTAAATTTGAAGTCACATATATAAAAAAGTGACGCCAAATTCCTTCCATTTTCAAATCTTAGAGTCAATTTATCAAATAACTTAAGTAAGTGACGTTAAAATACGTTTTTGTTGTAGTGCATGTATCGAATTTTAAAGAGTCTTTTATTCAACAAATATGTAAACATCTTTTAAAAGTTCTAATAAAAACAAGAGGTTCAATAAACATATCGGACCGAAATATCTCTATTGCAATTTTTACAAGCTAAATATTTTGTTAGCGATACAAAATATTCGGAAGAGATCAAATATATTTTTAACGGATAATTATTTTGTTAAAACTAGAAATAAATTATATCATGTGACATATATGGATTCACATTTTATTTTATCTATTTTTGAAACTTTTTTAATAAAATTCTAAATTTTACATGTTTATTTTATACTTATTTAAAAAAATATTGAATTATGTGATGTTTTAATAAATAATTTTATTTAAATAAAAATAAACAAACCTTAATTTTTGCAAGTCCTAGATGTTAAATGATACAATATTAAACTGCAAAAAAAAATAATGAACAAAACATTTGTGTATTTGGTGTATTTTTATGGAATTTCTCCTAAAAGATAATATTTTTGCTAATTTTCCAAAATTATATGTATTGATGAAAATAACACTAAAAATAGAAAACATTATGTTGAACGGATATGAAAATTTAAACCAAAAAGGGATATGTCCATTTTTAGTTACTAGGTTTAGTTTGGATTTGGTGGGTTCCAATTTTTGGGGTTTTAGAAAATATGTTCTATTGAGACCCAATTTTAGTTTAGTTTGTGCTTGGCTTAATTAGTTCCACTTTGAATCAAAATTATAAAAAACAAAATTTGATTAACGAATTAATTAATTTATTTATTTAGTATTATAGATTTTTACTATATTTAAATGTTTCATATATATATTTAATAAAAATATTAGTATATTTTGGTTAAACGGTTTGATTTCATATGTACAAGTTTGAGTTTGATCCAGGTAATTCCATATAGAAATTTCTATATTGATGTAGTTATGGTTATTATTATAAATTATAAATTTATCATCTTTGGTTCTTGTTGGTTTTACTCAATTTCGGTTTGGTTTGAGAAAATACAATTTAGTTTGAAAATTTGACATTGCTCAAACACGGCTATATAAGTCTGATGAAAACTGAAATTTACGATTTCTGTTAGATCTCTGTCTTCTTCTTCTTCTTCATTTTTCTTCGCTGAGAATAAATATATATCTTCTTCTTCTTCGCGCGTCGTCGTCGTCATCATCGTCCGTCATCGTCGGCGTCGTCGGCGTAACGTTGCGCATCTTCGAAGAAATCACTGGAAGAAGTAACTTCTTCTTCTTCTTCTTCTTTGTAAATTTCCGTTATTCTTGCTAGTTTCTTGTTACTCGATCGATGTTGTTGAGATCTTATGTGTTTGTTTAAGATATATCGATTCTTCTTCTTCTTCTTCGTTGTAACTTTTGGTGCTTTATTCCTGTTTCCTGTTTCTTGCTGGTTTCTTGTTAGATGTTGTTGAGATCTTGTGTGTTTGTTAACGCTTCTTCTTCTTCTTCTTCTTCTTCTTCTTCTTCTTCTTCTTCTTCTTCTTCTTCTTCTTCTTCTTCTTCTTCTTCTTCTTCTTCTTGTGCTTTATTCCTGTCTCTTGTTGGTTTTATGTTACTCGATGTTACTCAGATCGTTGTTTTGTTGAATATAACGATTGTTTAAAACAAGTGAATCCATGTTGTACGTGTTTCACAACTTCTATGATTAGTTTTTTCTTGGAATGTTGATTTGCAAAAGTTCTATATTAACTGTATGATTGTTTTTCTTGTACAGTAGCAGCTCTTTAATTAGCCTGAAACAAATCATGGATCCAGGACTTGCTTCCATCTCCGGTACTCTGGACTACACGGTGCTTCTTCCACCTGCGATCATAAAACCTCCAAATGCAGAGTCTGCACTAAATGAAGGCACTACCTCATCTGCCACCATCGACTTCCAAAGTTCAAGATCTCCTCATGCAGAAAAGTTCAAGGAGTTGAGGACTCTGTGTGACCTAGATGAGGAAAGTTTTTTTAGCTCTATAAAAATGCAGCAAGAGTGGAATGCTAAAGGTGGCAAGAGCAAGACCTCTTTTGTGAAAACCATGGATGAAATTTTTGTCATCAAGGAGATAACTCAGAAAGATTATAGATACTTTGTTGACGATATTGGTGTGAAGTACTTCGACTACTTGGAAAAGTGTCGTGAATCAAATGAACCCACTTGTATTGCAAAAATATTTGGGATTTATGAGGTAAGGTTCCCAAATTTACACCATTTCTTTTAGTTATAAATAGCTTATTTATGAATCATGGTTCTCATTATTTTTGAATCTCTACGTTTCTTCAGGTGAAGAATCATTTAAACAAAACCAAGTATTGGATAGTTATGGAGAATATAACTGCTGGGAAGGGAAACAATACCGTGTATGATATCAAGGGGAAGTTGGGACGTAATGTAGTTGACACTGAGGATCAGCAACGTGTACGATTTGAGGAAGAGTTTATCATGGACGTGAAGAATCACTCTCTCTACATAAACCAAGCATCTAAAGAAGTTCTGCAACGTGCGTTATTAAATGATACGAAGTTTTTGAAAGTAAGGTTTTTGCTCTTACCTCTCATCATTACTAGTATTTCTAAAATGACTCTATGTGCACTTTCTTTTATTAAATGACATTAAATTAATATGTTTCTTTCAACCAATCAGGATGTAAATGTCATGGATTATTCACTTCTTGTTTGGATAGACAATGAGACGCAACAGATGCATTGTGGAGTAATTGATTACTTGGGCCCCTACGATTTTGCAAAGATGCTTGAGTGTTTTGTAAAATCTCTGTTGATCGCTTGTGTCTGTAGTGATCAGTTGCCAACTGTTGTTAAACCAACTGCCTACCAGAGCCGATTCATTGATTTTATTAACAATGAATTTAAATAGAATTGAGTTCACAGCATGAAGATACACGTTTGTAGAGAGATTATAAATTTTTAGACTTTTTTTTTTCTTTTTCATTATGCCGTTTACTTCTTTAAGTGCTACGTGTCCTGTCTTTTATTCTTAAAAGAAAATGGTTAAAATTAATTCTCTTTAGTTAGCACTTTATCTCCGCAAACTTCTTCTCCAACAGTTACATCTGCTCCAGCCTTTATAGTTTTTTTTCCAATTTTTAGATGATTCATTCTACATGAATCATCATGAATATAAGGAGTCCAACGGCATATATATATATATATATAAAATATGGCTAGCGATACAGAAACCGAGTATATTCCGGCGAGTAAAGGAGAGGGCACCACCGTGTACATTATAGACAAAATAAATATATGTCTTAAGAATCAAATGTGTAATTAGTTTAACCTAGTTCCTCCATCCTATGTATCTCTACAAATATTTGTACATCATTCTTCTAATAAGACGAGGCATTCTCAATTTATATTGTATTGTTGTAATTTTGACAAAAATGCGATAAGCTAATTTTCTGACAGCTTTCAATCACCAGAACAACATGATCTTGGGATTTTTATAATTCTTGTAATGAGATAGCGTATTTACATTATAAAATCAAAGTTAATTTGAATGAGAAATGAATATACAAAGTGGATAGCTTGAAATATTTTTAAATATAATTTTGATTAAGTATCAAAATCAGCAAATATCCCACATTGGATAAAGAGAACGAGATGGATGACTATTACGAAAAATCACACACACCTGCCACTGTTGTGTCAGGCTTAGGCTTAGGTCTTAGTGAATGTAGGTTTTTGGTCCACAAAGAATTATTCTTTTTGTGAAATTTTTATTAACAACAATTTAGTTAATTTTCATTCTCTCAAATCATCGAGAAACAAAATCATAAGTGATGTCTCAGGTTTTATTATCCAACCAATTTCTGTAAGTTCACAAGACACACAATAGTATAGTATGGGGTCGAATCCACAGAGACTAGAGTGCACTACAAATTTGCAATGCTCAGATGAAGCTAAGATGAAATCATGTGGGGGGGGGGGGGGGGGGGTGTTCTCACGATTGAAAAAAATAAAAGCAGTAATTAAAATGAGAGAAAATGTTGGGCTCGGGAAATCACAGAGTTAATTGATTGATATAAATATAATCGGACTTTAAATGAATGTTCTAGAACTTGAAGCACGACTAACAAACTAATCTACTTCTGCAGCTATTTAATCATCTTAGCATATACTCTTAGTAGGATTCTATAGTAGCATTCTAACAAGCTAGATAATTTCACATAGACAACTTAACATCAATGGTCCATTGGCTAAGGATACTAGGCCTATAATCTATTGATTCCGATAACCTAATCAATGGTCTGTTGTATCAGGTGTATCTACAGATCATTCACTAGATTCGTCATCATAACTCATGCATAGAGATCATAGAAGATAGAGAACTAAATCAAATAAACCATAATCTATAAAGACTCCTAATCAATCATCAAAACCCTTTGAATAAATCCCTACACCCAACATGAGAGTTACTCAGACATGGTAGCAGTAAACATGATGAGTGAATAATATGATTGCATAAATGAAATCCAAAGTAACAAAGAAAAAGGAGTTCAAAATCACTTTGAAAGAGTAAAGATTTGTCTCTCCAAAAAGCTACGAAAATAAGAATGAAAAAATCTAAAAACAACTTTTGACTGCTCAGAAACACGAGTAGCACTAGTTAAAGTCAGTGAGGAGAATATTAGGAAAATATTTGCTTCTGGGATCGATCAATCCCTCGTGGATCGGTCGATCCCTGTTTTAAAACAGATCACTTCTTAATTTTTCATTATGGTCATTCCTCCTATGGCTTGGTCAATCCAAATGCATCTCCAGATGATACTTGAAGTATAAAAACTTCCGAAACAGCACCAATTGCTCCATTTAGCTCCACTGACTTGTAAACCTGTGAAAATACTAAAAATAACCAAAAAGACACAAAACCTAATCCTAAACTCGATAAGGAATGTAAAGTACATATGAAATCAAATGTATAAAACCCTTAAAATCACGACATATCAATAAGCTTCCAGAAATCTCCTTCTTCTCTTTTCTTAAAAGTAAGTCTCGAGAGTATTTCATAAATCTATTCGGTGATTCTACAATCGAGTGTCACGATTATAGTCTCAACACGGGTGTATCCTGGAATTCAGAATTTCATACAACCGCCACGGGAGATTTATTGAACTAAGGAAAGAGACCATATTTCGCCTCCGCGTATTCGCCTTTCTTTAATCAATTTTTTTCATGATTTTTTAATACAAGACTTTGCAGTCCTACAATCTTAATTCAATAAATCCATTTCCTGCTTGCATCCACGTACTGACTACATTGATCAAGTGAAGCTCAAAATATAAAACTTGACCTAGTCAGGATGTTCATTTTTGCTATTGTTGGTAAAAATGTAATGGGTTACAGTTAACATTGTAGACAATGGGCTCAACTGATGTAGCAGAAGCTACATAGCACAATTAATCTTGTTTATTCTAAGAATGCCTAGAATCTAAGTCTTTTGATTCCGTTAAGAACGTCGTGTGTGTTCTGGCCATAATAAGGGTTTAAGAGAAGAAAATCTTGTTCTATAAATTTAATAAGTCATCTCCTACAAACCTTAATGACATCGACTATATATGATAAAACCTAAGACCTAATCCATGGGAATTGCCTTAAAATTTATGGGAAAAAACAAATAAAATAAGGAAAAGCTTCAAAGTTCAAACCTATCATAATCTAGAGAGTTATCTAGAAGAATAAAACGAGCAAGACTATAATAAATAACACCAAAACCAACAAAAGATTAAAAGAACCTCCCATGCATTGATAACTCGACATTCCCCTGCATCATTAATTGATATGACAGATAGATAAATAATACTACTAAAGTAATACATGAACCATGTACTAGTTGAATAAATAGAACAAGAAATGTTTAAGCTGAATAAGATTTAAAAATTGAACAATAAATCAACTATCATACAAAAAGTTACTACTATTTAGAAAATCACTTGTTATTTTCACATTTTATCATTCTATCAAAATGACAAAGAATGATATGTACTCGCCGGCATCATGTGTTCATAATGTAAAACGTGAAAACATTGCATACAATTCAAGTCCTATGTGCATATTATTTAACAGGTCAAGATCCATAGTCGCTTTTATGATATGAAAATACCAAAAGTAAACTGCAATTAAATGTTTTGACCTCCAAGTGAATCAATACAAGTCGTCAAGAATGACACGACGAATTTGACGATAAAATTAAGTAAACAACACACAAAATTTCAAAAGAGGAAGCTCATCATTTTCTTTATACGAGGCGAGGGACATTTTTAATACCGGAAAATCAACTTACAAACTTGGGACCACCGAGGGGATTCAGAGAAGCAGACGTAAAATAAATAAAGAATTGAATAAATATGAAAGCATAAATTTTGAAAAAGGATATTCAATTAAGTTATACCAGAAAATTAAAGAAAAATAAAATATTGTACCTCTACATTATTCTTTTAATGACATTTAAAAAAGATAACCCAACCTCAACATAAATAAAAAAATGTTTACAAGTTTACTTCTATGTTAAAAGATGATGAAAATATCCCAAGTATTGTTCATTCTTAATTGTGATGTAAAAATTGAAGAGTTTAGGGTACAAAACAAACGATATATACATCATGCTTTTAACTAATTAAGTGGGTTTTGTTTTCTTTTGGAACCACACATTGTAATTCTAAACTACTTGCACTCCCTTTTTTAAATGAGTAAAAATTGAACAATCAGACTATGCACTATATTGATGCAGCTAAAGAATAATTCTTGAAGAGGTAAGCTAGAATCTCCTTGTAATCACCTAATTTGACATCAGTGTTTGGATCAACCAAGAATGGAACCTGTAATTTTTGTATTCAGCAAACAACAGTTTCAGCCAATGTTACTTTGTTAAAGTGATTGATAAAAGAATGTAAAACTCACAAAATTGGAACCAAGAAATAGACCTTATTAGATCCTGAAGCATTTAGAAGTAATCTCATTCTTGCAGACCCTTCTCCAATGTTGTGTAATACATAAGGGAGCTCTAGCTCACACAGTGCTTCGCGCACCAACCGTGAATACTAGGAGGTAAAAAAGAGAGGATCAAAACCAGAACTTACCAAAGTTTTTGGATACAAGAAAGGATAAGGAAAGAGTGTATAGTTAGTACTGGGTTGTTTTCGTAAGAGAAGAGCTCGAGCTTTTTAGGTGGCGAATCTGTTGAAGCTTTGTCCCACAATGACATACCTCTTCCTGCTCGGAGCAGTGTTGGCATCCATCCAGTGAACAAGGTGCTGAAATTCAAAAGAAGTCAGTGATCCACCTAAGAAGTCATGAATACTCCAAATGAGCTAAAGACCACAAAACACATATATGCTTACCTTTCAAGAAGTCCTGTAGAAGGGTCTCTTCCATTTCCATATTGTTTAAATAGGTACTTTACTATGTCGCCTAAGTTCGAGAAGAGACAGAGAACCAATGTAAAGATATCAAGAGAAGAAGACAAATAGGCTAGTAGTAATGTTGGAACTCAAGACTCACCACTCTCATACATTAAAGTCTCAGTATTCGGATCAACTAGGAACGGAAACCTGCACATTTCATTCACAGAAATTATAGCGACTAACCATTACAACGAAACTAAACGAGAGTAAAGAACAATGTAAAATTACATCTCTTTTCCGCCAGATCTTCTAACAAGTTCTCTGTGTCTTACAGATCCTTTAGGACAAGGATAAACCTGGAACACTAAAAAATTATCAGTATTGCTTAATGAGACATCTCTTGGGAAAAAAAAGATGTTTCAGTTCTTACTTCTACAGAAAGGTCTAGCTCAGTCAAGGCTTCACGCACCCTTCGACAAAAGGGACATGCCTCTATTATCCAAAAAACCAAGAAACACTCAAAAATGTAAACTTGGCTTTTCATTAATGATCTTTGTTTACATGATACTACCAACAAGAACATACCAAATTCAAAAAGCTGTAATCGTAAAGGAGGATTAGAAGAAGCATCTTGTTTATCTATACTCCCAGATGATGATACTCGAGATCCCCATGGAAGTCTTGCCACAGATGCTAATGATGAAGTAGCAACCTGTATAAATACCATAAGGTAAGAACACAAAATGCAGAATCCTAATAATCCTCCAAAACAGTTCAGAAAGCTCCATTCTTCTCACAAACCTTGTACTAGTCTAAGAGACTATGAAATGGTTTATACAATCCCTAATGGTCTAGAGATCCAAAACAGGCTAAAATAAAATCAGTAAACAACTGAAACCTAAACACTTTTCATACTAGTCATGTCAGATTCTAATTCGGTGTTCAAGAACAGAGTTTTTAACAGAAATAGGACTAACCTCCAGAGCATGATTCCGCTCTTGAGAAGGATCCCCTCCCTGGAAACAATAGCTGAAAAGTATTAGTCACAGATTTGAGATATAACACTAACACACAAATGAAAATAGTGAACACACAAGAGCGAAGAAAAAATCGAAACTTTGGAAGAATTAGATAAGGGTACGAAGAGAGGAAGAAGACTCACAGAGAAAACTTTAAGCAATGGACAGAGAAAAGACAAGAAGCTAGATGTATTGCCACTTGTATCAATAGAAGAACTAGGAGATTTTTCCTCTGTTTTCGATTCTGATTTGGTTGATTTCACATAAAGTCTTCTCCTTTCGCAAACCCATCTCCTGTTTCCTGAAATTGTCTTTGAGAATCGATGTGGTTGAAACGCTGATGGCGAAAATGACGCAATCGGATAGCAAAGAGTGCTATAATTAGCCATCGAAATCGTATTTCGATGGTGAAGAAAGAGAATGATCGGTTCACAGAGAGATACAGAGTACGAAGTTGAGTCACTGGAACAACACACTTGACCTCTTGGAACATGGAGTATTGTTTTTGAAACCGGACGATCTAACCGGTCTAATCGGTAATTGTCGGTCTAATTGAGTTTAATCGATCAAACTGATCGAAAACCAGTAAAATAGGTAAACCGATCCAATACAAAAAAAACTCAGATTCACTAAATATAACAAAAGTTTTAATTAATTAAACATTTTGAATATAAAAAATATAGATCTTATTATATAAAAATGAATGACTCAAAGTTAATAATTTATCTGATCATGACACATGTCAATTAAAACGATAAGATTTTGACACATATTTAATCAAATAAAACCATTAATTATAAGGAAAGAAAATTTAAAAAAGAATACAATCATCAAAGACAATAATCAATATACTTTAATAAAAATAAAGTAAAACTTCCTTTAATTATTAGTAAAAATAAATTCAATAATCAATAGATATCCTATTAATATTAAAAATAACAAGCCAGCAAAAAATGAAAAATTTACAAATAATATAATGATGACAGATGTCGGTTGATCATCTTATTATATAAAAGAAAATAGATTCAAAATTAGTAACTCGCCTAATCGTGAAACGTGTCAATAAAACCATAAACTAAAATCATAGAATCTAATTTTAGAGTTAGTTTATGTTTCACATCTACTAATTTGGATCAAGGTGTTTAGACTTTTGCTAACAAGATGATGGTGGATGAGAAGCCAAAGATTAGAAAAGAAAATAAGTATGTGATCTCAAGATATGAATAAATTTGAGAGATGGTGATAGAAATACTGAGATAAAGAATTTTTTTTTAAAATACCAAGAGATTAGAAATCGTGAAGGTGTAAAAAAACAAAAATTTGAATCAAAGAACTTAATGGGAAAACAAAGATCTTGCTATAAGAATATCTCACTTATATATATGTGTGTGAGAGCCTAGCCACCGGTTACAAGATTCGTTTCTCCAAATCTTACACTCGACGTTCGGGTTGGTTCATATGTTTTGGCTTTTGGGGTTAAGAAGCATGAGACCCATTCAAATACTATAATTTTTAGTTTGTTGAGTTTGATTCTATCTGGATTTGAATCAGGTTCGGATACAAAAAATATCAAAATAAATACATATAAAAAATTTGGTTAGATTTGGTCAAAATATCCTAAATTTAACTAAGAATTTTAAGATATTTTGATTTTTTGGTTTATAATTGTTGGGTGATTGTGTTATATTAATCAAACTATTGTTAATACTTTTGACCTTTTGGGTATATAATTGTAATTCACATATTTAAAATATATCATAAACATCATATATTTAATTTAATTAAATTAACTTTATATTTTACAAACCTGCCCATCGGACGGGTCCTAATCTAGTTTATGTCCATAGATGGATTTTTTAAATTTTATCAATAAATAAATTTAGATAAAATTAATAAAATAAATATTTGTGATTAATGAAATATCTCAAGTTATTGAAAAGCTTATACTTTATTTTGGAAAATTATAATTCTTTTTCTTTTTAGAATTGTATTCCTTTTTAAAATTTCATTTATTATAATTTATGGTTTTATTCTTCTTTTTTAACATGTTAAGATTAGGAACTAATTTTAAACTTCCTTTTTCAAATGAAAATTTATCAAAATATAATTTTAGTTTAACTAAACACTTTTTTTATAAACAATTTTACTAATTATAGAGAAGAAAAATTATAATTATTTTTTCCTTTTAGGATTTTTTTTTTTTTTGAATTTCTGTTTTTCTTCACAATTTATAGTTTTATTTAATTAAATATGTGTCAAAATCTGATTGTTTTAGTTGATACAGGCAAATTACTAACTAAAAGTGGTGGGGTTTCTAAAAAAGATTGAAAAAGAAAAATTCAAAGATAGAAATATAAATAAAGTCACAAAAATCAAATATCTTCAGAAATACAGCATGAGATCCCTACGTCTAGTAGTCGACCAATAAAAAATCATCATCCCAAGATCTGGCCTCATACTTGTCCAATTTAACTTTGAGGTCTGACACCATCACTTCAAGATTCTTGATCCGTCCTTCCATTTCTTTGACCTGAGAAACATCAGTATCATCTGATTTTTTCCTCTCCAAGGAAATCTCATCAAGCTTTGACTTCAACCAGTCCAGCTTGAAGCCTGCTTCAGTGAACTCACTTAACTCACTGTAAGCATTACTTAGGTCAGTCTCTGAGGGATTCTCTGAAGGCTTGTCAAATGTCTTAATAACGAGGTTGAGGAGGACTTGCATGTATTCCGTCTTTACCACTTCGTTCTTTGGTTTGAAATCTTCTGCAGTGTCTGGGTGCTCTGCGAATTATCTTTCTCACTAATGGAACCTGCCAAGGAAAAATATGTTTATGTTACTTTGTGAAGCTATTACGCAGAGAAGCAGAACTGTTATGCTTAGGGCTTCCACTCCAGTTAAGTTCCGGTTTTGTAACCAATTTTTCCGGTTAAGAGTTCTTAACAAGACCCAATTAGGATTGGTGGTTAGGTTCTTTAGTTTCCAGTTTGTATACACAAAAGTAAATGAAAACCCTTTAACAAATAGAAACTTTGTTTTCTTTTAAATCACATAAAATATATAATATTTGAAAACTATTTTACCACATAATATATGCCTTTGATTAAAAAACAACTGAACAGAGAAGCAAAACCATAAAGCACATAACCAGAAGTGGAATGAACAGAGTTTTTTTTTTTTAACTTACCTGAGAAGGAAAAACCTGAAAACCATTGATATCCACATCAGCCTCCTCCTCTGCTGCAACTTCAACAACTTCAACATTACTAATGTAGACTTCAACGATGAGTCTATCATTCTCCAAAACCCCATCTTCATTAAGCTTGCTAAGAGGCCAAACCTTTTGGTAACCCTTGCCTGGATTCTTAGCGCAGTACTGCCAACTGGTTGTAACTGTGATTGTGAAACATAAACAAATAAACAAAAAAAAGAAAGAAAAAGTTATAATTAACTCTATTATGAAAAACGTCGACATGGTTATGTATAGTTGCTGTCTCTTCAACATAAGCTTAGGCCTATTGCATGCTTGTTGCAAAGACATCTTATAGTTAGGAAGGCGTGACCAATTGACAAGAGTTGGATCAAAACCAAATCCACTAAAAACCCTAGAGTATGACTAACTCTATATGCTGCTTTGAAATCTATACTAGACACTTTGTAAATTCCAAACACAAATGAAATTTCACCAAAAAAGAAAGAAACACGGAATATGAATATAATTTCATTACAATGTGATGATCTATAAAGCTCTTTGTTGGATTGATTCAACACAACGAAGCCAATATTAGCATTCCTTTTCCATCCATTAGCCAATGATTCAAAATTTTCAACGTAGAGGTACAAACACAAGTGATCCTCACAATCACTCTCTCCCTTGGGATAAACCTAGAGATACCTGAAAAAATAAAACTAAAAGATTAAACCATATTTACTAATCAATATTTGAGAACACATTATTCTTGAATACATGAGATAATTTCATAAGGAAGATCCGATTCTTCTTGATTTTACCATTCGCATCCGCCACTCAAGAATGTCGGAGACGTTATGACATCTTCCTTCTCCGAGAAGTTATCTATCTCAAACCTGAAACTGAAACACTTCTGCACTTGAGTATTCCCCATATTTGATTTTAAAGATTTCTTAAGAGTTACATGTAAAGTCTTCTATCTGTTTATAGAGGCCGACAAATTCTATTAGACGCTACACAATGTATATTTTATATACAACTCCATATCTCAGACTGAATCTACGGATCAACTCTAATCGTATATACGATATTATCCTAACATATACATAATATTCTCCCAACAAACATATACTCCTCATATCTCGGTTTCTAGAAGGAACTAATAAAATAAAAACTTCTCAAAGCCCTAGCTAGGAAAGAAACCAATATCTTACTAAGCTAACCGGCCACCGAGTCATTTAATATAATTATTGCACGCTAAATGCTGCTAAAGTCACTCTTATGATATATTCATGTGAAAAAACTGAAAACGTGGGGTTGTCTTCGTGTCGTATTTTGGTCTAGTCAGTTCCTTTAAACGGGTCTCTTCACTCGTTTTCTTCTTTTGGTAGTGACCTTGACGTAACTTATGTTGTTTATATGATTTTTATATTGGAGGCGATGAGTGTCACGATGATTAATCAAGTTTGAACGAAAATTTCTAAAAGTGCATGGGGCAGATAAAACAAAGAATGAAACCATTAACATAACCAGGTCTTTCGATTAAGACTAATCTCTAGACTACTAGGAAGCATAATTAAAGCAACATAAAACCAAAGCAAAGGAAACGAGGGTTCTGTCTACTATAAACTAATAACTTGGATCTCTCTGTCAATCAGCTTCGTTGATCAATAAAAAATCATCATTCCAAGATTTGACCTCGTGCTTGTCCAGTTTAACTTTGAGATCTGACACCATCATCTCAAGATTCTTGATGCGTCCTTCCATTTCTTTGACCAGAGAACCAACAGCATCATCTGATGTCTTCCTCGCCAAGGAAACCTCCACAAGCTTTAAGTCTAATTTTGAATTCATCAGCTCAAGATTCTTGACACGTTCAACGAGTTGTTGGACCAGAGAACCATCAGCATCATCTGATTTCTTCTTCTTCAAGGAAACCTCGTCAAGCTTTGACTTCAACCAGTCCAGCTTGAAGCCTGCTTCCATCAGCTCACTCAACTCACTGTAAGCATTACTTAGCTCAGTCTCTGAGTGATTCTGTGAAGGATTTTGAAGTGTCTCAACGAGCTTTAGGAGGACGAACATGTATTCTCCCTTTACCACTTGGTTCTTTGGTTTGAACTCTTCTGCAATGTCTGGGTGCTCCACAAATATCTTTCTCGCTAAAGTAGCCTGCCAAGGAAAAATATATGTTATCACGTGCAAATGGAACGGTCCAAGAACAAGACCTTAAATAAAAAGAAAAAATTTCATATACATAAACTGGAACCTATAATTTACAGAAAAATAGATATATACATATAAATTGGGGTTTTAATTTTTTCAAAGAAAAACAGTGTACATATAAATAGACCTATAGTTTTATTTGACCACATAAAATATACCTTTAATACAAAAGTTTGAACAGGGAAGCAAAGCCATAAAGCACCCAAAACCAGAAGAAGAAACAGATTTTTTTAACTTACCTGAGAAGCAAGAACCTGAAAACTGTTGATATACATAACAGTCTCGTCTGTTACAACGCCGACATATCCATGTATAACTTCAACTCTACTAATGTAGACTTCAACAATGAGTCTGTCATTCTCCAAAAACCCTTCTTCTTGAAGCTTGCTAAGAAGCAAGGTTTTTTGAAAACCCCAGCCTTCAGTATCATAGCACTGAAAACTGGTTGTAACTGTGAAAGCATAAAAAAGAAAAGACAGAAAAAGTTAATTTAATTCTTTATCAACAAAGACATGCTTATATGTATAGTTGCTGCCTAGCTCTTCAACATAAGCTTAGGCCTATTGCATGCTTGTCGCAACAACTTCTTATAGTTTAGGAAGGCCTGACCAATAGACAAGAGTTGGATCCAAACCAAATCCTCTAAAACCCTACAGTATAATTCATCACAAAAGCTACATGAAGAGTTTTGGTCTTATAAGCTAAATAAGTAATATATAAAGGATATGAGTCAATTAGCCTTAACGAATACACACCGATTTAACCCTATATGCTGCTTTGAAATCTATACTAGATTTCACAATACAACACAGATGAAATTTTAAAAAGAAACATGAAAGGATATAACTTCATTACTAGGTGATCTATAGAGCTCTTTGTCGGATTGATTCAACACAACGAAGTAAATATCAGCACTTCTTTTCCATCCATATCCCAATGACTCAGGTTCTGAAACGTAGAGGAACAAAGACAAGTAGTCATCATAATGACTATTTACCCTCGAATTAACAGAGAGATACCTGAAAGAATATAAAACAAAAATTAATCCCTTTTTAATTAATCAATTTTTAGAACACCTTCTTCTTGAATACAGAGATAATTTAACAACGAAGATCCAATTCTTTTTGTTTTACCATTCGCATCCGCCACTCACGAATTCTGGAGACTCTATCACAGATTTCTTCTCGGAGAAGTTATCTATCTCTAACCTGAAACTGCAACTCTTCTGCACTTGATTCATCATATTTGATTTTAAAATTTTCGTAAGAGTTTTTTTGTATGTAAAGCCCTCTCTTTTTATAGAGGCCGAGAACAATAAAAATCTTATAAAAACCCTAGCTCAAAAGGAAACCAATATCTACTAGACGGCCACCGACTGATTTTTTTTTTTGGCTTCATTGGCCACCGACTGATTTAAATAGAAAATAATAACTCCTCTCTTTTTTTGTTTCGGATGTTTTATTATTTAAAGTCCAAATTATAAGTGATAGAGTAGCACTTACTAGCCCTGGACAAAATAGTTGTTAAATTTAGTTCGATTCGCTATTTATTTTGATTTGATTCGGAGAAACTAAATATTCATAATTTTACAAAGTAAAGCAAATACTAAAATTTAGTATTCGCTAAAAATGAAACAAATATCAAAAACTAAAATATTTAGATGTGACTATTTGCTTCATTTTGATATTTCTATATATATGTATATATATATATATATAGATAATTATATAAATATAATACATACTGATTATATTTATATAGAAATTGCAAAATCTTATTTAACAAATTAATTATATAAATATTAAAATTTAATAAATTAAGAAGAAATATGTAGTTTTAAATAAAATATTGATATTTTTTGATAAATTTTGAATTTTCTTTATTTTTTATTTTATTTTTATAATTTTTAATAATTATTACAAAACGAATCGAATATTCGCAAATACTTAAGATTTTAATGAATATTCGAATATTCGAATATTCGGATAGTTCCGAAATAAATACAAATAGTAAAAGCAATTATTCGGACAAAACGAAACGAATAATAAATATTTTCAAAAATTCGAATATTCGCTTCGCGTCCAGACCTACCACTTACAAACCCATACAGAAAATACAAAACCCATTAAGGTCCATCATAACGAAAACAGGAAAAAAGTACACGTGTAACCACCGCTCTAACGCCAATCGGATGAATTTGCCGGCCAACGTAAAGGACACTGCCGTCCGGTAAATGTCCCAGAGACCAAAAGATCACCTTCCTGCTCCAGTTTCACTTGCACAAAATTTTTATATCCAACTCCTTTTTAGCGAACAAATTCAAAAAAAAAACAAATCAGATTTAAATTGAAATCGGTGATAACAATACCAGAGCATGACAATCCCTGATAACGGATTAGGGAAATTAACTCCTGATCAAGGATTTGCAGTTATTGAAACCGTGCCCTTATCACTAAGGATGCAAGGAACAAACTGAAAAAGAGAATTGTCCAGTGCAAGCACCATCACTGGAACAACAAACCACCGTAGAAGAAGTGACAATCATGCCATGTAAATCAATGAATTGAAACGACTCATATCAATCCATCCAGACAAGAAAACACATAGGCATGATGAAGCAAACAAAAAAAGAAAAGAGGAAATCTGGCACAATATGATTCTAATGTTGTTCATTTCTTCTTAAATTTAAATTTTGCTGGAGTTTATTTTTAGTTTTTCTTAAAATATAAAAATATATGATATTATCTTCTCAAATTGCATCAAAAAATTATTTTAAAAAACTTATATGCAATTATTATTTTTCTAATATGTAAATACATTAAAACATATCAAAGTATTGTCTTGATTTTTCTATTTTCTACATAATGTTTTTTTAAATTTGAAAACCTCTCTATAAATTAATACTTATTAATTTATCGATAAATCAGTACTTTATAGAAATTAATAAAAAATTTCAGTCATAACATTATTCATTTATACAGGTTTTACTGTATAACACAGTGTGGAATCATTATAAACAAATCATATGATGTTGTTATATTTATTGTTATTGAAAAAAATAAAAATATTTAAAAATATCTTTATAAATATTGTTTATTAATTTTTATGTAATTAATTATGTAGAATTGAGTCTGATTTTTTACTAATCTTATTAGAAAAACTTTAACAACTTTTACCGAAAACTTAATATGTGTCAAAATTATACCCCCTCTGTTCCATTATAATAAATGTTTTGGTAAAAGCTCACAAATTAAGATACCTAGTTTTCTTTACAAAAGCATTACTTACTTTTTAATTTAAAATTCATTCGACCAATCAAAACTTAACTTTTATTCAAAATATCTAATAAAGTGGAACAAAAAAAAAAATCTTAAACATTTATTAAAATGGAACAGAGGGAGTAATTAACATGATCATTAGAGTATTATCAGTTGATCGACTAGATTCGGACACGTGTAAAAAGGTGGTTAGTTTTACTTAATTGAAAAGGAAAACAACAAGAAACAAAAAATACAAACTAAATTAGAAAATAAATATTTTTTATTTTCCATTTTATTATAACATAAAGATTTTACTTAGCATTTTTATTAATATATAATATTTATTAAATATTATTATTTGGTTTTCAAAAAATAAATAACTTTTTATTTTCAAACTATTCTCATATTTTTCATATCATATGCGCTCCAATTAATGTTTTCACATATTTCTAATTATTTGAACGAAAATATTGATTGAGTAATGAGTAATTGAGTATAATCCAACCTAATTTATTGAGTGTTAAATAAATGATAAACTATATTGATCGAAGTAAACCATAAGAGCATTCGCATTGATAATACTCTAATGAGAGTTTTTAGAATTAATAAATAATAAATTTAATAATATTTTACTTTAAGACCCCCACTTAGTTTAAGACCTTCCATTAGTGATACTCATAAAATCAACCTAAAAGCAAAATTCATATTCTTGAACAAGTCTCCTATATATTATTTTAGAAGCACACTTATGAAAGTAACTTTATGCTTACATGGAATATTACAGAGCTGCCACTGCTGATGGGTCATCACCACAAAGCCTCTCAGATTATTTTGAAACAAGACATCATTTACTAGATTAATTACAAGATATGCCATTGGACATATATTTGTCACATTATATTTTCCTTAAATAAATATTGTATTTTCCTTATTCAGTTAAGATTTAATTTAAATGCAATTTATTTCTCTAAAAGTTTTTTTAAAAAATCAGAATTCCTTATCATAATGTTTTTTGAAATATATTTTATAATAATCAATATATTTATATAAAATAAAATGTTTTTAACTATTCATAATATATAGTTTCCCATTTTAAATTTAAATATTAAATTTTATTTCATTGCAATCTATTTGTTTAAAATGACTAAAAATATAAAGTTCATAATATATATTTTCCCATTTCAATTTATATGTTAAATTATATGAGTTATATTTAATAACTAATATAATAATTTCAACATAAATAATTTTGATATGAGTTTCTATTTATTATCCTATTCAATATATATAGTAAATATGAGTTTCTATTTAAGGAATTTTTAAAAAAAAAACTTATAATATAAAAGTTTGGAATAAAGTAATATTTTGTAATAAGAAAATAATCTTATAGATATTTCTATAATAAAAATTAAAATAGTATTTTACTATATTTAAACAATAAAAAACTGAATATTTGAAAACAAAATATATATATATATATATATATATATATATATATATCAATTCGGATTTTATGTATGTATCTTTGCAATATTCCCTTAATTTCGCTAAATCTATATGTATCAACTTATTTTATGGGAAACTAGATATAGATTGCTACAAACATGGAAACTGTTTTAAATATAGAAAACCAATTACGAATATTCTAAAAATTTTAAATATAGTTACCTTTAAAACATATATGTAGTATTTTGAAAATTCTCAACATTTAAAATATTTCCAAATCATATCGTAATAGTTATCCAATTCTTTGATACAATTTGAATTTATTATTTTTGGAGGGAAAACATTTGACACAAATAATTAATGTGGATCAATATAAATTGTGATTCACTAATCTTAAACTAATATTCACTTAAAAATTAATTAAGCATGATTAATTTTAAACCAATCAAGATCCATGTCTTAATCTATGTGCAGTTGAATTTTCCTTTGCGTATGTGTTGACTTTAATTAACAGAGATAATGAGCATATTCTCTACCGATTTTATTTTCCATTTAAAGGGCTGCATTATTTCTGAGATAAACATTAAAAGCATTTTTTACCCATGAATTAAGATTTACTAAACAAAAATTTCAGAAATCTACAATCATAATATTCAGTGGTACCGGAGATAGTTACTTCAGAAATCGTAACCTTTCCTTAAACATGTGTCTCATTCATGGTGATTGAGTTAAGAATCAATTTTTGATTTCTCTATCTTAGATAATCTTACTTGCTCTCCAAGATTTTCTCAAATCAAATCAATCATAACCCTAACATGTAAGTTCTCTATAAATATCGTTTTTGTGAGAATTTCTACATACATCAAACTTCTACTCATCAAGCTAAATTTGTATAAATTTTTTTAGGGTTCTCTCTCTTAATTCTTCCGGACAGAAGAAACTATTTTTTAATTTTTTATATTTTTTTAATCAATTTTGGACCCAGTCCTATCAAATGTCGGGGTTAAATCCGGATTGTCTTTTATGTTTTTTGTTTTTGTTTTCCGGTGGGATAGATTTGAGAGTCTCTCTTCAGTCATTCGATTACTTTGATTCTTTTTCCAGTCTGTTGTTTTATGAACTTTGAATCAAAGTGGGTTGTATACTATGAATGGTTTTTTTGTCGTCCCATAATATGATGGATTCAGAACAGAGTTTCATGGATAATATGATGGATTTAGAACATGCTTTGTTTTATATTCTGTTCTGTTCTATTTGATTTCCTGTTGATACAGTTTTCTCCGATAATATGATATGGATTCAGAACAGAGTTTGGCGGATATAGTTTTTTCATGTTTTGTGTTCGACCAAATGTCTATGTGTAAAGGGATCGTTGATTCTTTGTTCTGGCTTTTGTAAACATTCAATATGTTTTCTGTTTTAGTCATACGGTGAGGAAAATTAAACTTTGAATATAAAATGGAGATTTGACATGGTTTTTAAGATGTTCTTAGTTGTTATTCTTCTCCATCACCAGAACTTCAACGCCTTTTATGGCGTTTCTTTGATATTGTATTCTTCTCCCTTCTATATTTAAATTTGAAAGTTACTCTTCTTATATTGAAAACTACATGCTCCTAATTAACTATAGGAGATAAGTGATTGGCAGATTTTTCACATCCACAACATGGCGACATAAATCAGCAAGAAGAGATTTCTATAGTGTTTTGTGATTTTAATTTTCTTATAATAGATTTCTATAGTGTTTTGAACTGTATTATTGACTGTAATGATATTTGTAATGTGTCGCCTACTCAAATGTTGTTGATCATTTGCGCCCAATCATTTCTTTTTTGATTTAGGGAACTGTGAATGTGTTTCGAGATCTGATATCTACATTTTGTGGGTTCTGGGTTCTGCTGAGAAGTGGAGGGGAATTAGGGAATTGACATCTTTGGTCCAGAAGAGATTCAAATTTAGCTCGGGAAAGTGTTGAGCTTTATGTTGAAAACAGAGCTCAAAGCGCTATAAGCTTCTCAGTGGTCTTGCTGTTCATAGGTATGACATTGAGTCTATCACTGCGCTATTGATTTTTGTAGCTTACATCATAGTATATTATACATCGGTGAGATAAACTATGATTTGATTGGGAAAGTGTTGAATATTTTTGGGTGAGTGAATTCAGTTTTTTCATCCGTAAAGGACCTGATGTGCTGGTGGTGGCTTCCTTTAGGTAAATTTCTTCTTTGATGAATTTCTCTGTTTCAGAATTTATATTTAGTTAACTTGCTCATATTAGCATTTTGACTGTTATTTTCAGGACCAAGCATGGCCTTAGAAGTGCAGTAAGTGAACATGTTCATTTTAATATGTCACTGTTCAAATATCACCTGGGTTTTTCATAGCCAGTCCCACTAAGATAGATTGTTAAAACAGCTGAGACATTTACATCCATTGGTCTTGGACACATTGATGCAGCTACTTATGAGTGACTGTTTTGTGTTCCCTATTTTTAAATATGACACATTTTTTTGGTTGTCTTTAATAATCTTGAAGAGAAGAAAAGGAGAAAACTAGCTTGATAAGTTAGTTTTAGGAATAAAGACAGATGTTCTGGTGGATATAATAATCTTATAATTTTAAAATACTGTTTGATATATCAGAGAGACACAAATGGAGTAACAAACGAAAATACAGAGCTGAAACTCAGGTTATAAGCATGGAGCAACAAAGCTCAGCTTTGTAATGGTAATCAGAAATCAGTACTCAAAAACCTAATTCCTTTGGTGATATTAATGACTCTTCATTGTTTATTTCTGATTTTGTGTTAAACTTTCTCGAGCAGCAAATGCCTTCTCAAGAGTTAGATGTGTAAACTATGGTGAGGAAACTTAAACTTTGAATATAAATTTGAGATTTGAGATTGTTTTAAAGATGTTCTTAGCTTTTTCTTTTTGCAGGGATCTACAAAATCTGGTGTTGTAGGAGAGACATTGATTGACTCTTCTGAATTTAACTGTAATCTTCTGAATTTGGCTGTAGTAATTCCAGTGGTGATAAAAGCTATGGAATCTTCTTCATGTGGTACTGTTTTTTTTAACAAAATGTAGTTTTATTTTTAAAATTAATTTTTCACTTGATCCAATACATTAGTTTTCTTATCACATGCCGCTATATAATAAGGACGAATGTAGAGATCATGTTGTGTTCAGTTGATCCTTATCTAAGCCTTCATGGGTTAAATTGTGATGCAGGTTTTACTGAAGAAACTAGAGCTGCAGATTTACGACCAGAAGAGAAGATTCTAGGAGCTGATTTGTGCGATTGTTCTCAAAAAATCGGAGACTTACCACCTTATGTCAAAACAAGTCTTCGAAGGTATTTCAGATGTTCAAAGAGGAGCCTCGCTTTGTGTAGCTATTGTAGTAGCCTACTGGTGAACTAGCAAGAGAAAAGATTTTCCCTGTACTGTTTGCATTTTATTATAGTCGTTACCTGATGTATGGTTTTTGTGCCCATGAACAAAATGATTTGCAAAACCAATTACAATATTGGTCTTCTTCTCCCAACATACGTTTTTGAGTGTGCATTCTTGTATCTGATTGTAGGTATATCCTCAGACCATGATTGTAATGATTACTAATTTCTACTTCTCACTTTATTATGAAATGGTATGAATCATTTTAATTTTGATTCTTTTTATATATTCTTTTTGTTAAGATTGGTTTTAAATTATGTATATTGATTTGTTTTTCTTTCATGTTTAACTAGGTGAATATTATGACCATTATATGAAGATAAGATGTTACATGAATTTGTGGTACTTTTTAAAGTGTTGCTACATAATACTATAGTAGAAGCGGGTGTAAAATTTGTTATTGTGTCCAACTTTGATACTTGGTTAATGCTTGATTAGATTTAAACAAATGTTTCAACGTTTAAAAAATCATTGCTAGCATTACAGAATATATTTTTTTATTTTTCGTTTTGCAGGTAGCTCAACGAATTGGAGTGAAGTTATGAAGCAAAACCATGAGAGATAAATGGTTCAGACATGTTTATGCATTTATAATTTTTGTATATCTGATTACTGTTTTAGTATTTTAAAATTAAATTGCATCTAACATTAAGCTTTCTATTATTTGTGAAATAAATATTCTTATGTTTTTAATATTATACATTCTATTATTTTGTAAAAAATATATATAACACAAAATATTATAGAAAAAATCATTTTCTGTCTTTTTCTAATTAAAATTTATAGTATTCTCTGCCATTTAATTAGTTAATGAAACATGATTTATGAGTTTGATTGTTAGCAGATAAGCATGTTTAAGTCATTGGTAGGAAAAGTATTTAACAGTTATTGCAGAAAGAAATAAAACAATCAAGTCACACATGTTTTTTATTTTGTTACAATCAGAAATTTTGTCTATAAAGCACCAAATGAGACAATAAAAAAGTTAAATCTTTTGAAATATTGGACACCCATTATGAAAAAATAAAATTTTGTACATAATTGATAGATGAGACAATAAATGTGGTTTTCGAATTGGGTTGCTCGCTCAGTATTTTAAATATGATATCTCTTATAGAATATGCCATCAGTGATTTAATAACTATAATTAACATATATGAAATTTCATTTTTTAATTCACTATTCTCTATCATTAATTTTTAATGGTACTAAATACATCTTAAAAGCAAGAGAGAAAGAGAGAGAGAGAGAGAGAGAGAGAGAGAGAGAGAGAGAGAGAGAGAGAGAGAGAGAGAGAATTCAAAAACCTATGAAAGATGTGAAAGGAAAGAGACATATGTACATATGTGTAAGAGCATCTCCACATAATAGACATATGTGTAAGAGCATCTCCAATCTAAGTATATATTTCCCTCTAAACTCTATTATAGAGTAATTTTGCTCCAACCTATCTCTATATCTCACTCTAAAATAAAGTAACTCTATTTGTTCATATATATATAGAGTAACTCTATTTTTTACTCTATATTTTACACTACAATTACTCAAAAATAGAGTAACTCTAAAATAGATTAGAACATTGGAGATAAACTCTACTCTATTTTAGAGTTACTCTATGTTAGAGAAAAAAATAGAGGGATACATTGGAGATGGTCTAAAAAAAATAAGATTAAATAAAATAGTAAAACAATAAAGAGAGAGAGAGAGAGAGAGAGAGAGAGAGAGAGAGAGAGAAGCAATTCAAAGACCTATAAAAGAAATGAAAAGAAAGAGGTATATATGTAGGAAGAAGAAGATAAAAACACAATTGTAAAAGCAAGAGAGAAACAACAAGTGAGAGGGAGAGAGACCGAGAGGAAACAAAAGAGAGAAAGGGAAAGAATGAGAAAGGAAGAGATAATTCGAAAAACTATAAAATAGCTGAAAGTAAAAAGGTATATTTGTAAGAAAAAGAATACTAAATACAATGGTAAAGGCAAGAGAGAGAGAGAAACATAGAGTAGCTTGAAAACCTATAAAAGAGTTGAAAGAAAATATGCGTATGTGTAAAAAGGAGAAGATTAAATACAACCGTAAAAACAATAGAAATAGATAGGTAATTTGAAAACCTATAAAAGAAATGAAAGAAAATAGCCATGTGTAAGAAGAAGAAAAAAAACTAAATACAATCGTAAAAGCAAGAGAGAGACATTGAGATAGGGGGAAAAAGAGACCGAGGGAGAGAAAGAGAGAGAAAGATAAGTAATTTGAAAACCTATAAACGATATGAAAAAAAGATATATGTGTAGAGGAAGACAATATACAATCATAAAAGCAGAGAGAGGGAGAGAAGAAAGAAAGTAATTTGAAAACCTATAAAATAGATGAAAGAAAAAAAAATTTGGTAAGAAGAAGAATACTAAATACAATCGTACAAGCAAGATAGAGAGAGAGAGAGGGGTAATTCGAAAACCTATAAAAGAAGTGAAAGGAAACATGCATATGTGTAATAAGAAGAATACTAAATAAAACCGTAAAAGCAATAGAGAGAAAAAGAGGTAATTTGAAATCTATAAAAGAGATCAAAGGAAATAGGAATATGTGTAAGAAGAAGAAGAATAAGAAGACAAAATACAATCGTAAATGCAAGAGAGAGACAGTGACAAAGAGAAAAAAAAAAGAGAGAGTGGGTTCGAAAACCTATAAATTAAATAAATGAAAGAAATATGTATAGGAAGAAGAATATTATTTACAAATGTAAAAGCAAGAGAGAGAGAGAGAGAGAGAGAGAGAGAGGTAATTGGTGAAAAAGTTTTATTCCTCGGATGTTGATACCACTTTCTGATGCTAAACTTCCATTCAAGATGCAATAGAGGAAATCAGAAATTAAGTGTTGCATTTGCGATAACAATTAATAAAAGCCAAGAACAAACACTTTCAAATGTTGATTTGTATTTACCTCGAGCAGTATTCTCCCATGGAAAACTCTATGTTGTTGTTTCTAGAGTGACATCTAGAACAAGATTAAAGATTCTGATCATTGACATAGAAGGGAAACCACAAAAAAAGACCATGCATGTTGTTTATAAATAGGTATTTGAAAACTTTAGTTACATTTCTCTAATGTTTATACTCTCATTTCCCATATGTTTTCTGTTATATAATATATTTCCTTTTTTTATTAAACATTTATGTTTCAGTTTTGATCCTTATATTGATTGAGATATTCTCAGTTTCAGTTTTTGATCCTTATATTCATTGAGATATATTCCAAGTTTCAGTTTCTCATTAATTTGTTTTCATGTAGTTTTATGTATTATTTATAATGATGCATGTTAATTCTTAAGCATAATAAATATTAACTTCTTATGTTGAGTTTTTGGATCACTGTTGTTATATTATTATTGTCAATTATTAAGATAGCATAATACCGAACTCCAAACCGGGTGTTATATTCAATTTATTATTTTATTTAATAACAATGTTTATGCTTTCCATTTTTATTTTTAACATTAAATATTAAAAATATAATGATAAATGATAAACTATTATTTTAAAATATTTTTGTTTTTATTTCCTCATACCAATCGTGTGTGTGTTTTTAGATTTTTAAATTTCATAATTTATAAATTTAATTACAAAATTATTTTAATATATAATGGAATATAATTTAAAGGATAAAAGTAATAAACTATTACTAAATCAAGTAACAAAAATAAAATGCATGATCTATATATTCATTTTTGTAATGACTGTATAACAAAGTACATAAGATAACGATACAAAACTACAAACAATAAATACTACATATAAATTTTTGACATTTCAATTCATAATTTAAATTTTAATAACTACTAAACAATAAAAATTCTTTTAAACTTCCCTCCCGCGCCATGCCCGGGTCTTATCCTAGTTTGATTGTTAAACTGTTAACAAAAAGGATCACTCAGGCATCCACCTTTCTTCACAGCTGAAACATCTTTACCCATATCGATCTTGTCCCCTTTCGATGGAACATTAGCAGATTCGCTAGCAGCTTCCATAGCCCTCTTGGCTTCTTGCTCACAATGTGATGAATCTGAGTGAGTACTTCCGCGAAAGCGTTCTCAACATTAGTGGCTTTGAGAGCTGAGGTCTCCATGAAGTAAAGAGACTCTTTCTCGGCGAATGATTTAACATCTTCGGTCTGAACAGCCACGAGATGGCGGAGATCAGATTTGTTTCCCACAAGCATGACTACAGTGTTTGGATCGGTGTGGTTTCTGAGTTCTTTCAGCCATGTCTCAACGTTTTAAAATGTGGAGTGTCAGGTTTCGTAGACAAGAAGCGCTCCAACAGCTCCTCGGTCGTAAGCACTAGTGACGGCTCGGTACCTATTGAAACATTGTCAATGAAACTGAGGATTAAGCTACACAAAACGTCAGAACTTGGTTAATGCGAAGAAGAAAGATAACAGAAACCAAGTTGAGAAAACTGTAGAAAAAGCAAGAAGTTTTCCAGTTTAGAAACTAGATTAAGTGGAAACAGATGAGAGACACAGAGAATAGCATATTATACAAAGCAAGCAAAGCTTTTCCATTTCGAAATTAGTCTTAAGTAAAGCTTCTAGCAACAGAGAAAAGCAAGAAGCTTTTCAACCTCTAAATCAAACTAAAGTAATGCTACAAAGCAATAAGCTTTTCACTTTCAAAACTAGACTAACTAAAGCCTCAAGAAACGAATACTGATTCAATAAGCTTTGAATCAAGTCCACCAGTTATAACTGTAAATGTTAATACATTTTAGAAACCTTGAAGAGATACATATACAATAACAAATCACATTAACATGTTAGTTAGTTACCTTCCCAAGATCTCCAAGGAATGAATTGCTCTCCAGATGGAAAAAGCTCAACGACAAGGATCGGAGATGTAAAAAAGCTCAAAACATAACAAAAGTACTAATAAACAACTTTAAAACAAAGGATCGAATCAACAACTTTCAAATCCAAAGACTAAACTTAGATACAAAGCTTAAGGGGGATGTATTGAAATGAGTATTTGGTGAGATTTGAGTTTAAATGACAAATCATGTGTTATTGAAACATGAATTTTAAAATCTAGTGTTATTGGATTAATGATTTTAAATTATATTCAAACCCACTGTTATTGAAAACGTAATTAGGATTTGATTTAAAAGTTTTAGGTGAGATTTAAGGGGATTTCTTAGTTAAAAATACAAAGAATCAAATCCCATGGTTTTAGGTGAGATTTCAGAAAATTTAATAACAAAATTCCTAATTCACCAAAATTTCATCAAATCCTCTCAAAACTAACTAAAACTCAAATCTCTCAAAATATTCAGTTCAATACACCCCCTTAAGTAATCGTAAGTTACTAATCTAACATTCAAAAACTCCAAATTTCCACAATCTACTAATCAATATCACATAACAATAGCAAAAAGGATCATTTTTTCCCCAAAACCTTGTGACCAATCAGAAGACTAAAAATAGATAAAAGTATTCACCTTTGCTTCCCTCATCTTCATCGTTCTCCTCTTTTCCATCTTCTGAAATCTCAAGCTTCACTCAGATTCCAATTGTTCCTGTTTTCCATTAGAGGAGGATTCAGCGCCGCCATTCTCCACCAGGGGAGGAGCTACAACAACATCAGGGCTTTCGCTCACCATCTCAATCGATTCTCACCTCAATAACAAAACACTAACCAAAAACAACAACAACAAAATCTCGATGAATCAATGAGGAGAAGAATTGAAGAGAGATTGTTTCGGACCTTTTGCTTATTTGAGAGAGAGAGAGAGAGAGAGAGAGAGAGAGAGAGAGAGAGAGAGAGAGAGAGAGAGAGAGAGAGAGAGATATAGTTTTGGTAATTGAAGGGAAAAAAAAATTAACAAGCCAATTACAATTTGACACGTAGGGGTCTTCAGAGGGTCCTTTAGAGCATGTGCATTGCTGAGAGACTCTCATAATCTCTCAAACCAAAAAAATATTAATATTTTAACTAAAATTGATTTTAGAATTAAATTTACAAATTTCAAAATAAATTGAACCAATAAAAAGCAAATATATATTAAATGAGACTCCCACTGCACATGCCCTCAGAGGGTTAAGTGTCTCTCTGAAGACACGAGTGTTTCCTGTTCTCTCTTTTTCTAATTTTTTAAACGGAAGACCCCCACTTTTTTGTGCGATGAGGATTCTCTAAAGCTATCAAAATTAATTGATAAGATTTTTAACCAAAATCTATTTAATTTCATGTATCAAAATTTTAAATATGCCGAGTCATGAACACATAAAAAAGATTTGTTAATAAAATTCACAAAAACAAAAATGTGAAAGTTCCTGACTATACTCTATAGTAGGAAGAGTACTGAATCCGGGCTATCAGAAGATGACGAGTCTTATTACAGATATGGGTCCATATTTGGAATGTACATACCGGTTAATCATTACACAGTGCCGGTAATTACAGCTTTGGGGGAAAAAAATTGGTCAGGTTATTAAAGTTATTTTTAGACCCAACAAAGTTTCAGAGCAAGGATTTTTAAAGAGGCAAAATCAGATTCAACGTTTCCAAACCTTTGTGAAGATCGAAGATAATTAATCTTCCAAAAGAACAATGTTCAGTAACGATCTTATATGATTTTGAATGGATGCAAGAAAAGGTGTTTCACATGTCAAATTAGGTTGACTCATAAGGAGAAAATAATCAAGGAATCAGACCCTGTCTTTGGAGTTCTTGATGAGTTTCAAGTGGAGATTAATCCAGCCATGGGTAGACCAAAATAGCAAAGGAGGTCACCAGAACCACCAACAACGACCGGTCTGTGTGGCGACTCTGATAAATTTGATATTCACGTTAAATAGTTTACTTTGTTTTCATATAATTTTGCAAAAAGTGGTGTCATCTAGGCTTTTATAATTTTATTGATTTGAATTCTTAATTACAATCGGAAAAGGAAAAGTTATCGTCTGATATTGTTTACTACGCCAAGCCTCAGTCGCTATCAAGGTGACCATTTATTTTTATTATTCTCTCTCTCTCTCTCTCTCTCTCTCTCTCTCTCTAATGTGTATCAGTAGCTATATATAAATATATATATATATATATATATATATATATGGATGGTGATGGTTATTGTTACTCACATTATGTTTCTAAATCGGCTTAGGTGTAAACATCGAAGAATCAAAGCTAGTCAAGAAGTTCCTCAACAGTCTTATGCGAAAGAAATACATACATATAGTAGCATCGCTGGAACAGGTCTTAGTTCTAAACACTATGAGTTTGAAGATATTATAGGTCGATTAAAAACCTATGAAGAACGTATCTTTGAAGAAGAAGAAACACAAGAAGATAAAAGCAAACTTATGCATGCAAATATGGAGAATCAAACAAGTCAATATAATCGACATTTCAGTAATGAAAACAGAGGAAGAGGTCGCGGAGGACGTTTTAGAGGAAGAGGCCGAGGACGTTTTAATGGTGGAAGAGATACGTCAAGTATCACATGTTAACGGTGTGACAAGTTAGGTCACTTTGGGTCAAGTTGCCCTGACCACTTACTCAAGCTACAAGAAGCTCAAGAAACCGAAAAAAATGATACACAAGATGCATATGAGCTTATCATGCATGAAGTAGTGTACTGAAACGAAAAGAACTGCATACCGAGCAAATATGAAACAAACACCAGCGAGGACAATATCTGCTACCTTGACAATGGAGCTAGCAATCATATGACAGGATATCAAAGATACTTTGATCATATTGATGGTTCTATCACCGGAAAAGTGAGATTCGGCGATGATTTACACATTGATATAAAGGGAAAAGGTTCAGTCTCTTTTATCGATATGAATGGCGAACCAAGAAAGATGAACAATGTGAATTTTATTCCAGACCTAAAGAGTAACATCATCAGCCTAGGACAAGCAACTGAGTCAGGATGCGACATAAGAATGAGAGGAAGATACTTGACGATGCACGACTATGATGGGAAATTACTAGTCAAAGCCGAGAGATCAAGAAATCGCTTGTACAAGGTACATATGGGAATAAGAAACACAGCATGTTTGAATATATCAAGGCTAAGCGAGGAGCCGTCGGGGTGCAGCCACATGGAAACTTCAGTTAAGTCTGTAGCCACACGGGTTTTGAAAAAAATGTTTAGCCACACCAAAAGTTTTTTTTTTGAGTTGTAACCACATTTCCGTTAATTTTGACAAAAATTTAAATAATTTGCCTAAACCACTAACAGAGTTGAAAAATTTCATGTGGCTACACCGCGACGACCCCAAAACAATTGTAAATAATATTTAAACAATTATTACTTTCTACAAAAATAATTAAACTCATTTTCTTTCTCTTATTAATTATGGACAAAAATTAAAATTATTTTTTACCGTCCAATTAATTATGGATGCAGATGGCACACTAGGATGGGACACATAAACTTTGAAACAATTAGATCTATGATCCAAAGAAACCTTGTTCAAGGAGTACCACCTGTTGCAATACAAAAGGAAATATACGGCTTGTGTCTACTTGGAAAGCAAACAAGACAAGTATTCCCGCAAGCCACATCATACCAAGCAACCTGAGCACTTGAACTCATTCATGGAGATCTCTGTGATCCTATAACGCCAAGTACGATCGCGGAAACATGTATATTTATGTTCTCATTGATGATCACTCCCGATACATGTGGACAATCTTGCTTAAGGAAAAAAAGGAGAAGCCTTCAACAAATTCAAGAAATTCAAAAGCGTGGTGGAAGGAGAATTAGGGACTAACATAAAAACATTCAGAACAAATAGGGGAGGAGAATTCGTATCACAAGAGTTTAATACGTTCTGTGATGATTCTGGTGTCAAAAGACATCAGACCGCGCCTTACACTCCACAACAAAATGGTGTGGTTGTAAGACGTAACCGAACATTAATGGAGATGGAACGGAGTATTAGGAAGCACATGCACGTACCAAACTACTTATGGGGCGAAGCAATGCGACACTCGACCTACCTTTTGAATCGAATAGCTACAAGATCACTCAAGGACACAACACCATATGAAGTATTGCGAAACAAAACACCAAATATTGATGATCTTCAAATATTTGGATGTATTTGCTATGTGAAGATAGACAAGCCTCATCTGAAGAAGTTAGATGACAGATCACATATGCTCATCCTCCTTGGAACAGAACCAGGTTCTAAGGCATATTGGTTACTTGATCCACAATCTCGGAAAATAGTATTAAGTAGAGATGTGGTGTTTGACGAGACAAAGGGCTGGAACTGGAGTCAAAACAACTCGGAGAAGGATAACAGGGGAAGCTTCAGTGTTGTGTTTGGAGATTTTGGAAACCGTGGGATCCAAGGAGAAAAAGAAGTCTCAGAAACAGAGCAGAACAGAGCCGGAGAACTTGGAGAACTTGAAAACAAAGAAACTGATGGCGAAACAGAAATAAGACAAGGACATGAACAAGACGAACCTCAGACTTCCAAAACTCAAAGTAAGACTCCAACAGCCTTGAGAATATCGCAGAGACAGAGCGTACGACCTAAGTATTTAGAAGATTATATCTTGCTCATAATGCTCGCTGAAGAAGAAGGGGAGATGTTACTGTTGTCGTTGAACAACGAACCCAGAAACTTTCACCAGGAAAAAGAATCAAGAGAATGGACACTTTCTTGTGAAGATGAGATCTACTCTATCGAGAAAAACCGCACATGAGAGCTTGTAGATTTACCCGTTGGAGCAAAACCTATTGGCTTAAAATGGATTTTTAAGCTGAAACAAAATTCTGATGGAAGTATCAACAAGCACAAGGCTCGACTCGTTGCTAAAGGATATGTGCAGCATCATGGGATTGGTTTCGAAGAAGTTTTTGCTCCAGTAGCTCGGATAGAAACAATATGACTCCTTTTTAACCTTGTGGCATCAAATGGATGGGAAATACACCATCTCGATGTTAAAACAGCATTTCTTCATGGAGAGTTAAAGGAAATCGTTTATGTTACACAACCAGAGGTATTTGAAGAAAAAAGAAATGACGATAAAGTCTATAAACTCAACAAAGCTTTGTATGAGTTAAGACAAGCTCCAAGAGCATGGAACAACAAACTAAATCAGATTCTTGTGGACCTGAAATTCAAGAAATACTCAAAAGAGCCATCGGTGTATAGAAAGGAAATTCGAGATGATCTTCTGGTCATAGCGGTATATGTTGATGATCTATTTGTGACAGGTACAAGCTTAAACATGATCGAAGAATTCAAGAAAGATATGGCCTCAAAATTTGATATGAGTGATCTCTGGAAATTGACATATTATCTAGGGATCAAGGTAGCTCAACATGATGGAGGAATAAGGCTCAACCAGAAACAATATGCTCTACAAATTCTCGAAGAAGCAGAGATGAAAGATTGCAACCCAGTTCACACACCAATGGAGTCTGGTTTGAAGCTGTCCAAGTCTGAAAACGAAAAGGAAGTAGATGCCACATTTTTCAGGAAAAACATTGGTTGTCTACGATATTTACTTCATACGAGACCGGACTTGTCATATTGCGTTGGAGTTTTAAGCAGATACATGCAGAGCCCTAGAGAGTCTCATGGGAATGCTATGAAGCAAAGCTTGAGATATTTGCGAGGAACCACTACTCTCGGGCTAGCATTTAAGCGATCACCATCAAAGATCCCAAGGTTAGTAGGTTACAGCGATAGTAGCCATAACGTTGATCCGAACGACGGAAAGAGCACAACGGAGCATGGATTTTATCTTGGTGAGAGTCCTATTACTTGGTGATCTCAAAAACAAGATACTGTGGCACTATCCTCGTGTGAAGCTGAATTCATGGCAGGGACTGAAGCGGCAAGACAAGCAATTTGGCTCCAAGATTTCCTTGGTGAAGTCATGGGATCATCCAGTGAAACAGTGGTTATCTGAATTGATAACAAATCAGCGATTGCTCTTACTAAAATCCGGTATTTCATGAATGGAGTAAGCACATACATATGAGGTACTATTTCATAAGAGAATGTGTAGAGAATGGCCAAATAGAAGTAGAGCATGTACCCAGGAGTGAGCAAAAGGCGGACATTCTAACAAAGGCACTTGGAAAAATCAAGTTCAAGGAAATGAGAGATCTCATTGGTGTTCAATACTTGGCAAAGATGGAGTTCAAGCTTAAGGGGGCGATTGTTGGATTAAGCTTGAATAAAGCTTGAGTTATAAGCTATCCTAATGAGATTAGGGTTATGGACTTTAGGAATTATCTAAAGACATATATATTATATTTAGGAGTTATCTAAATATATCTATAATAAGAATAGGATTAGCTTAAGAGTTCTCTTATATAAAGAGGTATCAAAATTGTGATACAACTTAAGAGTTTTAAGAGAGAGTTTAAGAGCTTTTTTTTCTTAATCTCTTCTTTGAATTCTAGAAGCATCGCTAAGCATCTCCGATCAAGTTCAAAGATCAAATTCTTCCAACTTCTGAAAACAAGAAGAAGAAGCTCGCAATGAAGTGAATCTGCGCTCTCTTTTCTTTCACTTTATCTTTTATCTCCTGTTTTTGTAACTTAAACTTGCGATGCTTCATCATGACTTATAAAAAAACATATGAGAAATTTTTTGTCTGATAATGTGCAAATCTTTTATATTATAAATCATATACTCTATATTATTTATAAGCTCGAGGAGGAGGATAGGTGGAGAGGTGGGATGAGTGTCATCTTGGAGGCAGAAGCTGACGTGTTGACGATGACCAAAGAAAGTTCCGGTGACGATGACACCGGTTTGGTCAGAGGAAGAAGGAGAGACGGTGTCGTTTTGTTCTTATGGTGGAGATTGGTATGTGCAACAATATGGGATCATGCACTCGATAAGTGAACGGAGCGTTCGTCGGAGTCCGACTTCACGGGAACAGTCAACGTTTGTCGGAGAATCAATGATTTGTAGATGACTTCTTTGTTTTCCCAAATTTACAATCGTTCTCATTTTTATTAATTTTTTTTTTTTTTGTAATCGTGTAACTTGAGAAGGTAATGAGAATAAGTTTGATGATACTGTATATAGGTGTGAGGAATTTTGTTTTAATGTATTTTATGTTATATTGTTTTGTTTTTAACTTTTTATTATATAAACTTATATGTATAATGGATAAATACATTTATACAAGCGTGTACTCTCTCAAAGTTTTTGTTTTCGAGTGATTGATTATTTCTTAATTAGTAGTGTGTTCACCAAATTATGGTAAAACAAACCTGAATTTAGTATTATGTTTCATGTAGCTGCGAAACTGACGTAGGTACAAAATTATGAAAATACTAAACGATGTTGATAATGAGATGGGAATAGAGGGAAGGGATATAATTGGTTAGACAAACAAGAAAACTGGTCCACTTATAACTCCAATGGATGCGTTTGTGTTTTCTTGATATGTAAATTAATTACCCAAATAAAAAATTTGTTGCTTGCTTATGCTATTATTTTGGGCGTTAACAAAAATAAATCATTGCAATGATGGTATTGAAAGTGGAAGGCCGGAGAAGAAGCATGCATATATTGCAATGATCATATCCAATCATGTGTTGGTATTACAATACTCGATGGTCATTTCATTTTATTTCTCCTACTATCCTACTTGTATGATTATCTACATGATTCTTTTTTTCTTCAAACGGCTTTTCACAATGTAACATACTAGATATAAGAAATAAGAGGAAAAGAAGAAGAGATTATATGTTTTATATTTTACCTCTATAGTGCCACAAATAGTCAGTATAATGTGTTGTAGTGGGGACTATACATTTCCTTTGTCGATTATTAAAATATTAAAAATGACTAAACAGAAAGATAAGCTATCAAAGCCTAATTTACAGGTAAAGCATCATACCTGATACGTCTTTGTCTCCTTGTATAATAACAATCGGTCAAAGATTTGGTCATATTTCACTCATATTCTCTGTGTTATATTTCTTGCATACACAAAACATAAGAGACTAAGATGTGTTAATGAAAATCTACACAATTTTAGTTGGGGCTTTATGGGATTTAATCTGGTGGGTTTGGAAGAAGGGATTTAATGTTGACTTCAAGTATGTAGATAAAAACTTGTTAGATATTCATGTACAGTTTGGGGTAATGGAATTTTGTCTGATACATGTGTATATGGAGATCCAGAGCCTAGAGGTCGAGCTAAAGTGTGATAGAGGCTTTCAAAAGTTGGCATTCTAAGAAAGGACTTTTTGTGTATCTTAGGAGATTTTAATGATATACTTAATAGAGTATGTATCAATTATTTGTATAAAACCAGGTCTAGATTAGATTGATCTAGTTCTAGTAAACTGGGATACTCTCTTTATATACGAGTCTCTTTGTAACAGAATCAAGATAAGAAGAATAACATACTTTATCTCATCTCTTCTTCACGAAACTATCATGGTATCAGAGCGTAGTATGCTATGTTTTCTTCCGTAAAATCGATCGATGGATTGAAATCTATCTTTGATCGAGCTCAATTTCTTCGTTTCTAGTCAAAATCTCGTTTCGATTCATTCAATTTCTTTCGATTTGAAGCTCCAATTTTCTCCGGTCAAAATGATGATTTCTGTTAAGCGACTACAACATCATCCAGTTAGATCGAGCTCACTGGCACCTGAACCTTCTCCTCCTCGTGAATCAGATGAAGCCTTACTTTGTGTTTCGTCAAATTTATTGTTCGATTTCACGAATAATCTTCAATCACCTTATATTCTCACAAATGGAGATAATCCAGGTAACACGATTATCTCAGAAGTACTTGATGGAACAAATTATTCATCCTGGAAGATAGGAATGGAAATCTCTTTAGATGCTAAGAACAAAACTACTTCTGTTGACAGATCTTTACCAAGACCTTCAAAATCGAATCCAAACTTTAGGAGTTAGTCAAGATGTAATTCTATGGTAAAATCTTGGTTGCTTACGTCTGTTTCAAAGTATCGAAGCATATTGCAATTTAATGATGCGTCTGAGATTTGGAAGGATTTGATGCAGATATTTCACATCACGAATTAACCTCCCTCTTATTCTTTGACTCAGCAATTTTGGTCTTTACAACAAGGGAATATGAGTTTATTTGAATACTATATTACTCTGAAAACTCTTTGGGATGATCTTGAAGGAGCTGAATGTGTTTTGACTTGTCACAATTGCAAGTGTTGCAAAGCAGTGGATACTAAAGTTGAACATTCAAAGATTATAAAATTCTTGGCTGGTTTGAATGATTCTTATGCAACATTCCGGAGCAACATCACAATGAAGAAAACAGTTTCTGAGCTTGGTGAGATCTATAATATCTTGAATCAAGATTACAGTCAAAGAAGCTTTGGTTCTTCTTCAAACAGTCACACTGCTACATCGTGCAATGTGACTAGTTCAGAGCAATTCTCAGTCAATGCAGCACAATTATATCAGCATAATTCGAAGCAACCAAACACAAGACCAAAGGAAACAAATGCTACAAGATTCATGGTTATCTTGTAGGCTTCAAACACAAGACCAAAGGAAACAATACTCAAGATAAGTCTTCTCAAGTTCCTAAACAAGTGGTTGCGAGTCTAACTCTTGAAGACAATGATGCACAAACTGGAAAAAATTTATCTTCGAAAGATATAGCAGGACTTGTTGGAAGTTTATCCAAGAGTCAAATTCAAGATGTGATTGCATATTTTAGCACACAACTTTGGATACCAAGTTTTCAATCAGTCAATGTTGTTTCAGCACCAAATGACACTAATGATTCAGCACCAAATGGTATCTCATTCTCATTCTCTACACTTTGTTTTATCGGAATCTTAACATCCTCTAGGAATAAAATGTCTTCACAGACTTGGATCATTGATAGTGGAGCAACACATAATAGTTCTCATGATAAAGATTTGTGTTCCACGATCTCTTTTGATATAAGAGATTCTTTTGTGACACTTCCCACTGGCAATAATGTTAAGATTACGGGTATGGGGACGATAAAACTAAATGATAAGATTACAATCAACAACGTTATATATACCGAATTTTAGACTCAATATTCTGAGTATATGCCAATTAACTAGAGATTTGGGTTCCAGAGTATATTTTGAAAAAGATTCTTGCGTTATTCAGGATCATTCCAAGGAGTTGAAGATTGGACAAGGTAAGCAGATAGCTGGCTTGTACGTTCTGGATACTGATTCATTAGTGAATACACAATATATTATAGAACATGTGTGTTCTGCAGTTGTAATCAATACCGAGTTGTGGCATAATAGACTAGGACATCCTTCTTATAATAAGATTGATGTTCTTAGTGATGTATTGGGATTGAGTAAAAGAAATAAAGATTATCTGGTTCATTGTGAGATTTGTCAGCTTGCCAAACAAAAGAATTTGTCCTTTCCATCAGAAAATAATATGTCTAAGCAGGCTTTTGATCTTGTTCATATAGATACATGGCGAACATTCTCTGTTGTATCTAGGGAAGGTTACAAATATTTCTTGACTATTTTAGATGATTTTTCAAGAGCAACATGGGTGTTTTTGATGAAGACAAAAGATGAAGCTATAAACATATTCCCAGGTTTTGTTACAATGATTGAAACACAGTCTCAAGTCAAGCTCAAAGCTGTTAGATCGGACGATGCTCCAGAGTTGAAGTTTGAAAATATTTTCAAAGAGAAAGGTATCGTCTCATATCACTCATGTCCAGAGACACCACAGCAGAATTCAGTAGTGGAAATGAAACATTAACATATTCTCAACGTGGCGAGATCCTTGATGTTTCAATCAAATGTCTCTCTTGAATATTGGTCAGATTGTATTCTCTCTGCTGTCTTTCTCATAAATATATTACCTATATCTTTGTTATCGAATAAATCACCATTTGAGTTGCTACAGAAGAAGGCACCTGATAATTCCTTACTCAAAGTTTTTGGTTGTCTTTGTTATAAGTCAATGTCAAAACAACAAAGAAACGAGTTTGAGCCAAGATCAAAGGCGTGTGTCTTCTTGGGATATCCAGCTGGTTATAAGGGTTACAAGGTATTAGACTTGGAGACTCAACAAGTATCGATCTCACGCCATGTTATATTCTTTGAACATCTGTTTCCTCTTTCAAGACCTGATCATGATGATGATCACTTGTTTGAGACCTATGATCGAGACGTACCAGAAAAAGTTATATGAGTGAAGAGTAATGAGAAGAGTATATCCAAGAAATATGTATCTGATTTGCAAGAAGCAGAAGAAAATTAACAACAGGCTATCACTCATGAATCTAAAAGCAAAGGAAAACTACCAGCACATTTACAAGACTACTATTGCAACAATATTTGTGATGCAAGGTATCCCATTGCTGCATTCATAAACTTGAAAAGATTGTCGATTGATCATCAAGCGTTTGTTTGTGCTGTTGACAAATATTCTGAGCCAAGTTTTTTCAGTCATGCAAAGAAGATCAAAGAGTGGTTAGATGCAATGGATATAGAGATTGATACATTAGAAGAAACAAATACATGGGTTATTTGTACATTACCGGATAACAAAGTTCCGATTGGTTGTAAATGGGTTTACAAGGTGAAACTAAATGCTGATGGGACACTAGAGAGATTCAAGGCTCGCTTAGTAGCAAAAGGCTACACACATCAAGAGGGGTTGATTTTATTGATACATTCTCACCAGTTGCAAAGTTGACAACAGTAAGAGTTCTAATCTCTGTGTCAGCAACAAAAAATTGGAGTTTGCATCAGTTAGATATCTCATATGTGTTTTTGAATAGAGATTTGGATGAAGAAATCTATATGGATTTACCCCCAGGTTATGCTTCGAGAACAGACAAAGCATTACCTAAAAATGATGTACTCAAGTTAAAGAAGTCACTTTATGAATTGAGGCAAGCATCAAGAAAATGGTTCTCGAAGTTCAGTTCCACTTTGATTGGACTAGGTTTCAAGAAGTCTCATTCTGATAATGTCATGTTCATACATCATACATCTGAGCATTACGTCGCTTTATTGGTCTATGTAGATGACATTGTCATAGCAAGTAGTGATGATGATGCAGTAACAAAACTGAAAGAAGACTTTTCCAATACGTTCAAGTTAAGAGATTTGGGATCTTTGAAATATTTCCTAGGTCTGGAAGTGGCAAGAATGAGTACAGGAATCTTGGTTTACCAAAAAAAAGATTGTTAGAAGAAACATGTTTATTGGGATGCAGACCATCAAGCATACCAATGGAACCAAGCATAAATCTTACTCAACATGATGAAAACAAACCATTACTATCTAATCTAGAGGTTTATAAACGTCTTGTTGGGAAGCTTATGTATCTGGCAATCACAAGGCCTGATATAACTTTTGCTGTCAACAAGTTGTGTCAATTCTCTTCGGCTCCAAAGATGTCTCATATGAATGCAGCTCATAAGGTTGTTCACTATCTCAACGGAACTATAGGCCTGTTTTATCCATACAATGCAGATCTCCAGCTCAAGGATTTTTGTGATGCGGATTGGTCTTCATGTCCTGATACTTGTAAGTCCACATCTGCGTCTTGCATGTTTCTTGGTGATTCGATTGTTTCTTGGAAATCACAGAAGTAAGATGTGGTTTCAATATCATCAGCTGAATCTGAGTACAGGGCCATAGCATTTAGCAAGCTGTGAGATTTCTTGGTTGGTTAATCTACTAACAGAGTTTCAAGTTCCTCAAAACACAGTTCCGTTGTTTTGTGATTCAACCTCAGCCATTCACATTGCCACACATTTGGTTGGTTAATCTGATTCAAACCAGGATACTCTCCCTATATAAGAGTCTCTATGTAACAGAATCAAGATAAGAAGAATAATAAACTTTCTCTTTTCAACGTCTCTTCTTCACAAAACTATCAATACTTCATGATGTAAAACAATTTGGAGGACCTAGGAAAGGTGGTGCATCTTTTTTTTCGCTTCATGGGACATGAACAGTAATTGTAAGATGACTAAACTATAATTAAATGGTAATAGTTTTACCTGGGGTGGGGGTGGGGGGTAGTATATATGAGACAAAAGAATTGGATACAAAGCAAGCTAGATAGAAAATTTGAAACTTAGGAATGGTTAGGTTCAAGATGTTTCTGCTGTCTAATCAGACCTTCTAAGAGAAAATAGTATCCGGCCATAGATTTATTTTGGTGAGGCATGCGACTTCAAATGAAACATACCAAATGTGCATGTTTCAGGTTCGATCAACCTAATGTGAAGGACGCAATTTCAAATGGTTGGCATCATCGGCAACAAAACACTATGTCTCAGAAAAGCATAGACTGTGTCGACAAGCTCTTAGCAAAAAGAAAAAAGGAGAACAATACTAATGCATCTAATCGGATTCTTTGTGTAGAGCTTATAAAGAAGAGGAAGAGTTCTGGAGACATAAGTCACAAGGAAAAGGGCTGAAAGAATAGGACCGAAAATGCAAAAAACACACAAAATATGCTTATGTAAAAGCAAACTGTGGGAAGAAAATGTTAAAGAAATTAATGGATGTTAATGCCAATTCTGAAAAATCAGAAGCATCAAAGATACCAGTGGCAGAGGCTTATTATAAGGACCTTTTAAAATCTTCTAATCCTCGGATTTTTGATGAGTTATTTCATGATTTTAGTTCTAAAGTGAAAATGAGGATACGATCATACCGGTTACTAAAGAAGCAATATTTACGATCAGACCTTCAAGTTCCCCTAGAGCCGATATTTGGATTCCTTTTCCAAAAATACTAGAGCATAAATGGTGAGCAGGTAACTATTCAATTTTTCGTGTCTGGAGCCTTCTAACATAGAATAATTATTCGCAATTTTGCATGCTTAATAAGATAGATTTGCATCTTATTAGTCTCTGTTCTGTGTTGTACAAGATAATCTTTAAGGTCATAGTAAGAAGACTTCAACATTTTCTTAGTGAGATTGTGTTTCTAAATCAGTCGGCCTTTGTAGCTAATAGGATCACCTAGGATGATATATTGGTGATGAAACGACCCGTCCCGGGAATCCTAAACCGGAACCGGTTTACTAACTCAGAAACCGCGTGGGAAGAGCAAATTTTAAAATAAATTCTAACAACTTAGACAATTTATTTATTAAATCCACCAATTAAATAAATAAATAGAATCTAGCAACTTAGCGGAAGCAAATTATCAACGACACTGTCTCAACAATAAATAAATAATAAAAGAAAAATAAAGTCAACCCTGACCCTGGTCATGTCATCCATCCCCACAGCTTTGGTCCCACGAGCTCCAGTAAAAAAAAAGTCAGTCTTTACCTGCATCACACAACGAGATGCCTCAGTATAAAGGATACTGAATGAGGCACAAAATCTACCGGCTAACATCTCCATGTTAGCTACAATTTAACATGCAACCCCATGCAATCATACAATAATCAATACTATAAACCATGCAATAAATAACACAATAAACCACACAATCAATATCATAAACACCCCCACCCGTAGTCCTCTGACTAACTATGGTTCTAACACGCAAGCACTCACCTCGAAACCTTCGGGATATGTCCGGAGTAAAGTTTGACGACCTCTGAAACTTCCGGAAATCCTAAAGACCTATTTACCAAAAAATACCCGGGACATAAAATATTAATATCTAATATAATAATATTAATTATAATATTAAAATATTATACTTAATATTAACAAACAAAAAATTAAATCGAACAACCCACAAACCGGCCAATTGAACCGGCCCACTACCGGCCCAATGACATGGGTCATCTTCTTCACTCGCCGGACCACCTCCACGTCGTGACGATCGCCACCACTCCGACAACACCAACCCAAAACTTGTTCTCACCGCAACCAAGCCCCGATCAATACCACGTCACCACCGTCCGATCACCACAACTATCCTAACCGATCGAGACTGATACTAGAGAGGGGAGGAAGTCCTTACCGTAAAAACCACGGCGGAGAAAAATCCTTCACGTGCACGGATCACCACCACCACCGGAACACTCTTCTTTCTCTCTTCTCTCTCTCTCTCTCTCTCTCTCTCTCTCTCTCTCTCTCTCTCTCTTTTAACCTTGGAGGCGACTAGGTTCCGACGAAGGGGGAGATACACGCGACTATACACATATATGTATAACAAGTTCTCGTATTACACCGAACGGTCCTCCAATTTCTGCCACTTTCGCAATTGACCCCAAAACTTTTAATCCGATCAACTTAACCCATCCGAAAACTTCTAATTCGATCAACTTGATCCTTAACTTTCCAAAATCACAAATTAGCCCCAAACTTCCAAAATTATAAATTAAACCCGACTGCAACTTTCGGATTTAATCAAATCAACCCTTAACTTTTGAATTCAACAATTTTACCCCCAATATTGGATTGTGGATGTTACAAGTGATATATGACTAGGAAAATGGTCAATTTCAACGTCAACTATTTTCACAGTACTTTTTCATACATCAACTAAGAGCCCAGATGTATGAGTCATATGCAACATATCATATACATCAACTCAACTACTGAGTCATATGCAACATGGCATATATTTTTTTGAATCATATGTCACACATTCAGAGCCGTGCCAAGGTTTTATGAGGCCTAAGGCCGAAAAAGTAATTTTTTTGTCGTTGCGAGAAAAAAATCAGTTATATATATAATACTTTTGTTATAAAATATAAAATTGTAACTAAAATTTAATATATTTTTAATAATAAAGTATAGATAACAAACATTAATTTATATTATGAATTTAATTTGTTTACTATTTTATTAAGCTAAAAATATTTATTAAGTTATAAAATATATTTTAGTTAACACTATATATAATCTATAAAATACTAAATTTTTAAAAAATGTTATAAAATATTATAAATAATTAATTCCATCTTTTTTATATATGAAATAAAATTTTAAAACTCAAATATAATTACACTAAAATACATATTGTATTAATATACAAAAAACAAATTTTAAAACTAGGGGCCCTAAAATTTCCAAAATATTTGGGGGCCTAAGGCCAATGCTTTTTTGGTAAGCCTATAGGCACGCCTCTGCACGCATTGTATCTTAGTTGGTGTATGAAAAAACACCGTGAAAATAGTTAACATTGAAATCGATCATTTTCCCAGTACATGAAGTTATAAATGGGTTGAGGACTCGCTCGACTATTTTCTAAACAGTTAATGACTATCAAATCTGACATGTCAAAGGCATGGCAGAGTAAAGTAGAGTTATCTGAAGGCACTCCTATCTACACTAGGGTTTCATCAGAAATGGATCTATTGGGTAATGCAGTATGTGTATCTACTGTAACTTACATTATATTGATTAATTGATTGATGACTAGCCATATGGAATGATTTATTTAAAACAGTGGTTAAATTTTAATAAAAATTGGTTAATTTTTAAAAAATATAACGAAAGACTTGGATATTTCAAATATTTTGGTATAAAAATAACTAATACTTTCAGGTTTGTAATTGTAATTTGGGTATTTGGGTTATTTTAAATAGATGTTGGATACATAATTTTATTTCTGAAATCAGTTCGATTCTCAGTTTGATTCCAGTTCGGTTTATGATTCTTCAAATATAGTGCAAAGTTCATTCAAGTAATTATGTAAATTTCGGTTCGTTTTGATCTCTCTCATTTCAGATCAGTTTTCAGTTTTTTTTACTTGGATCCGGCCTTCCGGATATTTTATCCAGTCCTAGTGAAAAGTAGTTAAATAGGAAAATTATATGGGTTAGTTGGTTGGATTTAGTTAACAATTCTATTTCTGAAATATTATTCATTTTTGGGTTAACTGATAAATTATGAGAACTGAAAATGTTCAAAACATTTGATGAAAAGAAAAAACGATAATTTGCTTCAAATTTCCGCTTAAAAGTAAAATAAAATAAAAAGCTTAAGAATATATTTTGGCCTTTATATATTTTATTAAACGGAATATAAATACTCAGGAAAACGATACTTTAGCCAAATCTCCTGATTACTCGAGTCTTTCTATTACTTCTAAACTGGAGATTGGATTAAACCCTAATTGCTGCTTCGACGAGTCTTTCTTCTTTGTTATTATATCCAATTTGATCTCTAAAAACTACAAGTTCATCTTCATTCCAATCAGAGATGGTGGTGATTTGTTGGCGACATTTCTTCCTTCTTCCGGTGTTTGTCTTCGTTCATGAAAGATTTTGACAGAACCAACCTTTCTGAAGAAGAAGGTCAAAGGAGCAATGTTCAAATTTTCTGTAACTATTGCATAATTATGCACGATTAACTCCAATGTGATCTCTAATCATCACTACAAGCTCATCTCTTTTCCAATTGAGATCTCCATTTCAAATCGGAGACGGTTGTGGTTCGCCGGCGATGTGTATTCCTTGTCGCTTTTTCAACGCCGTTTCTTACTTCTTCCGGTGTTTTCTTGGTAAACTGTTTGAATACTCATATGTATATTTCTTCCTTTGAAGATTCCCTTTGATTATTAGGATTAGGATTAGGTCATGTCGTCTTACGAGCATTGTTCTGATTTGTGATGATTTGGATCAGATTGAAGAAAAGCAATGGACTTTGTTCCGCCTCAGTTCGTGATAGTCCAATGCTGCCTTACTCTTCCTAGAGTCAACCATCTCATTGACCTCATCAATTCATGGTTGTTGAACATCATTGAATACAATCAAGGAGTTGTTGTGTATCGTGACTCATTTTTGGTTCCGGGTTCTATTGAATTGATCATTCCAGCTAATGGTAGTGGTGGGGACAATGGTGATGGCTTTGGCGGTGGTGGAGGTGGCTTTGGCGGTGGAGGTAGTGGATTTGGTGGTGGGGGTTGTGGCTTTGGTGGTGGAAATAATCAGCAAAACAATGATCAGCAAAACAATGAGCAAGCGCTTGGTGTATATATATGTAATATGTTGATGTCTTGCTTGATTAATATGTTCTTTGAAGATTTATATATTAGTTTCAAATAGTTGTGATATTATTTCTTATTTTGTATATTTTATGCTTATAAAATATAAAACATAGTTATATGTTTCAAAAATATATATTTGAAATTAAAAAAAAAAAATCATTTACCTATCTATATATTAGAATTATTATTATGTTATAATTTTAAAAAATATGTTTATGTTTTGCACAATGATGTTTATAATTGTAATTTTATGTGTAACTGATCATTGTTATACCAATCACACATTATCAATCTTATTATATAAAGATGAATGATTCAAAGTTAGTAACTCACATGATCGTGACACATATCAATTTAAACGATCAGATTTTGACATGTATTTAATTAAATAGAAATATTAATTATCAATAAAAAGGAAAATTAATTAATTATAATTTTACATATATAAAAAATAAATTCAACTTTTCTATAGTGACAAAACATAAAAAACGTTTTAACAAAAAATAATAATACATATTTAAATTTTTTTTTTAAAAATAAAGTTTATGGCAATTTTAAAAATTCATACAATTATAAAAGTAAAGATAATAACTACTGAAAATATTAATTATCAAAAAAAGGAAAAGGAAGATTAATGTTTCGTTCAATTTTAAAAAAAAGAATACAAATATAAAAGGAAAGTTAATAACCATTAAAGAAAAATATATATATATATAATATATGTTAAGTCTAATTTTTTAGTTAAGCCTTATGATAAAATATATAATTTTTATTTATTTTCTAATATATATGTTAAGTCTTATTGTTTAGATTGCAAAATAAAAAAATAAAGCAAAGATAAACTAGATACAAAATAAATTAGGTTAGAGACGTTAGAGAAGATTAGTGCTTTTAAGTTTTTATAAAGTTTTTATAGCATTAAACACGTCTAATCTTAAACGCTTTTTTAGATATTTTAACTTTCAAATTCCTTGGCTCTTGACGTTAGAGAAGATTAAAACTTTTTTTAAAGTATTTTTCATGTAAAAATATAGATGTGAATGAGTGAGAAAGATGATGGGATTTCTATTGAAGATTAAAAATGGTAGGGTGGATAAGAGAATTAACTATCATAAAATGAAAAAAATCATGAAAATTAATCATTTTCAGTTATATAACTCAAAACATGCATAAAAATATATATTAAGATACATTACCTATAAAAAAATTTGTTTAAATTTTTTTAAATTTAATTTATTTTAATATTTTAAAATCCGTCCATCGGACGGTTCCTAATCTAGTTTAGTATAAATGAGCTTACTGTGTTTCTGCTTCTTACTGCTTATGCTCCTTACATAAAGCCATACTAATCTGAGCCGTTGAATAAAGATTAAGTGGCGTTGGAGTTTCCAATTGTAGCAATGAAAGATATTGAGAATATTGTTTGGTGTGACCATGAAGTTATCTCTAAATCAAGGCAAGAAATGATTTGAAGATATCTCAAGATAAGGAAAGGCGAATCTTCATGATTAGATAGAGAGTGAAGACAATATATAAGCGTGACATGTTTCTGCATCCATTGAGTGATTGAGAAGTTTCCTTAGAAACTAAGGAGAAATAGTTTTAGGGTTTTTGGTGCGTGAGGAAAAATCAATAGTCATCGTTGCTGTGAGGTTTTTTGGCAGTTAGAAATCATCAAGTTGATCTTCAAATCGGAGAGGTGTCTTCCTTCTACCGGTGTTTCTTGTGAGCCCTTTTTAAAATTCTTTGAAGATTCATCTGTATATTTATTTCTTCCTTTTAAAGTTTCTCTAGATAAAGCCTTTTTTTACTATTACGATTAGGACATGTCTTATGATTATTGTTCTGATTTGAGATACTCTTTTGATTTGGATCAGAAGATAAGCAATGAACGGCTTTGGGGGTGACTTTGGTGGCGGCTTTGGGGGTGGCTTTGGTATCAGCTTAGGTTGCGTCGATTGTGGCGGCATTTGTGGCGGCTTAGGTTGCCTTAATGGGAATGATTTGGATAATGTAGGAAATGAAGCCGTAGAAAAACTGGACAGGACGACCTAAACAAGATAAAGAAGAAAATGGAACAGAAAAAGATTCAGAAGAAGCTGAAGCAAGATTAGAAGACTTAGCAAATCAGAAGCGATTGTAAACAAAACAAAAAAAAGTATATGTTACTTTGTTTTTTTGGTTTGATTTATAAAAACCGAAACAGAGTATCATTATGATTTCATTTAGTTGTGAAAAGTTAAGTCTTTACTGAGTTATATTACAGTCTTAAGACTAACGTTGTGAATTTTGAATGTTGGTTTATGCAAAAGTAACTGTTTTTTTTTCTGTAGTTTAAACATGAAAACAAAAGAGTTTTATCAAATTATGAGATTTAAGAAGAATCACGGACAACAATGATTTACAATGTGAACATTAGAAACTCTACCCAAATTACCAAAAGATAAAAAGAAACCAATTGACACAATTATGAAAAATCAAACCAGTTTTTGTATATAAGATCAAACATCAATCAACAAACAAGATTTTGTAAACTTGTTTTGTATCATAGTGTTCTTTTATTCGGCATGCATGTCCATTGAAGAATCAATAGATCCTGGAGAGTTAGATCCCCTGTTCACTTCACTGCTTCTGGTAGTCCCACCAGATATGTAGCCTCCCTGCGGAATTTGGTAGTTCTGAAGACTCCGGCGTATCGGGCTCGAAAGAGCGTTAGAGAAAACCGAGTTCTTCACCTGGTTCTCACATTGCTCAGAACGAAGGACTGGAACAGTCGTTGGGCAAGAGGTGCCTGAAGAAGCCATGAGCCCGGAATTAGCGACGTGCATTGCTGGTTGAGATGGCGGCGCTCTTGGAGACATTGGAGGCTCCTCTATGCAACATTCGAGCTCGTTCTACATAGAGAAAACAAAAAGTCGATAAAGAACAAGAAAAACAGATACTGATCAAAAGCTCCATATTCGATAGAGATGATACGAACCTGAATGTAATTGATTATATCCATAGGTGTCACTCTTGACCCTCCTTCTTGTTGTCTCCATATCCATTGGTACAGTTTTTCCTGAAATGTGTGAAAGACAAAGCAGGGCATTCTCGTAAGGGTCTATGGTTACTGTAATGGAGCTGCCAGAGCTAATGTGGGTTAAGGCTGCATAAAACTAACAAGAGACGCATATAAATTTCTATGTTTCTCTCTAACCATAACCTATTTCACATATATATCTTGAGATGTACAGCATTTCATCATTCAACTACAGGTTTCAAATCACAACACAATATTACTCTAGTCGTAAATTCTTATATTTTAAACAAATACAATCACACTCAATATAGTGAAAGAGACCGCTTACAAGAAAATAGTAACTCTATCATATTAAGACTACTGCTCAATTCAAGAAGCACCTATACAGGACATATTAGCACTAGAGTTGAAACAAATGAGAGAGCTAGACAACAATAAGATGTTCTGAGAGTCGTTATAGTCAAACCTTGTAATATAAGATGAAGAGACGCAAGGTGAAAGTTGGAAAACCCTTCAGCGCAAAAGAAAAGGCCTCAAGAGAGACTTTCACCTTGTTTCTTTTCCATCTTCAAGCTACTACTAATTTCCATATTCTAAACTAGAGTTCTAAAATGTTTAGATGGGGAACATTATAATAAAGAAAAGGTAGGTACTAGGTAGGAGGATACGAATTAAAGCACAATGGCTGTTTAAAGATTAATGAGAAGTTACAACAAGACTTATAATCCAAAAGAAGACAAATACTCAGTAAAAAAAAACACTGGTTTACAGGATGTGAACAAATGTTGATGATTAGGAATAAATAGTGAGAAGAGAGAATGCTCTAAAGATATAACTAAGGACCAACTACAGTTTCATTCAAGCTATAGAAAAAAACATGCCAATCAAAAAACCATGGAAGCCAGAAATAAAGATACAAATACATCTTTGGCTTTGATTTCATTTGATTGGAGATGCAATGTCACAGACACACTTTCAAACAAAGAGAGAAAAATAAAACTACAAAAAGTCAAAAACAAGTCCAGAAGAAGAAATCTTGAAAAACAATTGGAAAAAACTACAAAAGAGATAATCTTTCCCCAGTGTTACAATTGAAATCAAGAGGGTCATAAGCAAACTATACAAGAAACACAAAAATCATAAAACTGAATTACATCTTACACTAAATTCAAACCCAAAACAATGCTAAGAGTCTTAAAAGCTAGATTAAGCAGAAATGAGATAAAAGTTAACAACTTCGTCTAAAAAATTAAAACTTGAATTATACATCTTAACTTAAATGAAATCAAAACTGAATTTAACCTAATTGATAAAAATCATAAATTTCGGTTCTCAAGAACAGTAAAAGAGATAGAGAGAGTAAAAGGATAAATCTTTACCAGACCATGGCGTTCACCGGCTTGAAAAGATAGTTTCTGATGGTTCATGGACTGAGTATAAAGCTGAGATAAGGAATTAGCGGCGGTGCGAAAAGAGGCGTAAACAGTCCGATCTACCTCATCGAGGCTCGTGGCCGTAGATTTCCTCTTCTTCCCCATCCTTAATTGGGCGTCGAATCGGTTTTCGCCTAATGTTCAACGGACACGATTCCGTCGGCGATGACGGATTCGTCGATTCGGAGATTTGAGAGATAAATAATTATAAAGAGGGGAAAATCGGCTAACAGAGGCTCTCCTCACTTTATACGAAACGGTGAGAACCAACAAGGTTTTGCTTTGGTCTTTTTTTTGTTTTTTTGTTTAATTTACTTTCCAAATTTTACTTTGGAGTTTTTTTTGTGATATATCTTCTAATTAGAGAGGTTGGAATTTTTACTAATTTTAATTATTTATAACAACAACAAAAATATTTAAGAGAGAAAATTAACCAAGGTGTATAGAGAAGAGGAGAAATTACAAATCTGTAAAAGGATAAACACAATAGGTAAAAAGGTTAAATATATATTTTATGAAGGAAAGTAATCCATATGTCTATGAATCTAAGTTTGACCAAAAAAAATAGAAAAGTCTGTTGTGAATCTTTTTTTTTTTTAATAAGATGAGTTTTTATTAAAGTTATAGATTGTTTTCCTATTTTTGTTAACCGCATAAGTATTTTTCTTTTTGTATAATTTACTAACACTCGAAAAAGTTTTTATTAACGTTTGATTTGGGGTTCACTCTAAAAAATAAAATATCAGAGCTCTCATCGTCTCTCTTCATTTTAGTCGTCGTTAAGGTCTGACCGACGCGTGGCGGCTCTCATAGCACCGGCGTCGGTCACTATAGGTTCAATTTTGCTTAGTTTTTCCTTTCTGGTCTTTGTAGCTTGGTGGTGGATGCGTAGAAGCCTTGGTTTTTGTTGAGGGTGGTTTTCGTGTTTCAGTTTTAGTGAAGGTGTCGTTGGTACTTTTTATTCGCCGGATCTGGTGGTTGCTGGTGAGTTTGAGGCGTGGTGGTCCGCTCGTAAGTCATGGAGAGAGGTTTGGGTTGAATCTGTCTTTTTCTGACTGTTTTTCCTGAGCCTAGACATTTGTGGAGGCGCTTGATCTTTCCGTATCATATCTGTCATCTTTTCTTCTAGGAATTTCCATCTTTACTTTGTCTGAATTCTTGTTAACTGGATCTGTTGGAAGCTGGTGGAGCTGGGGTTTATTCATTCTCGGTGGGATGATGGAGACGCCGGACTCGTTAGTCAACGGTACGGCTGTGGCTGTGAACGTCGTCATTGTCGGGCCATCTTCCTTGGAGGTTTTCCTCCCTGATCTGCTCTCACAAAGATTGGGCTTAAACAAATCTATCAGTTTTAGGCTTCATTTAAAGTCTCTTTTTGTTGCTTGGTGTTTTTGGAGCTTATGGTTGGAATCAGCTTCTATCTAGACACGTTTTTTGGTGAGTTCGAGTTTGCTTGGTCCTTTATTCCTTTAATTTCTTCACTTTGATTGTGAGTTACTTTGGGGTCACGCCGTGTTCGATCAGTTGCCCCTCTTGGTTTGCTGGGTCCGGTTTTTTCGGTGTGCTTCGTACTCGCTCCTTCTCTGTACATTGCAGATTGGATCAAGTACCCTTAGTATTTAGAAGTTCTAAAACTTTCTAAATACTAAGGGAAATAATTATAATCACGTAAGAATTATTTTTTCTAAAGACATACGAAACCTAGAAATTGCGTCTAGTGTAAAAAAATCATGGGCCCATGCAGTGACGAAATAAAAGATAAGCTGAGCCTCTTTATATTACAATCAACAAACCGAAGAAACAACCCACACAAACAAATTAAGGAAAATCTGACTCTTTTGTCTTCAAACCTTAGCTTTAAATCAACATGGATCCACACCTTGGTGTGCATCTACAAGTTCGATTCATAGGAAAAGATGATGGACCACAACAAATAACGAAACCTGTAACTGTGATAGTGATGAAGCAATGCCACATTGGAAGGAAATAAAAAAAATTCTTATTTACTTTTGTGGATTTTTTCCAGTGAGAAACTGGAAAAGGAAATAAAAAGATAGCATGAGAGCTAGAGATTCCAAAGCGGTAAAAAAGTTAAAACTCTCAAATTTTTAATTTTAATGAAATTTGAAACTGGATAATGCAGAAGGAAGTAACTCTCAAGTTAAGAGTGAATCTATAAATCATGTGTTTTTTTTTTCTGTTTTCTAATTTATTTATAAGAATCAGATTTCTCAACGGTTTAGATACTCTTATAAATATAATAATAATAATAACATTTTTATTAAAATATTTTATTACGCAATTAAAGTTTAAATAATAAAATATTTGCACCAATCATAAGTCCACATATGTTCTCAGAGTTTATGGAGTCTTTCTCTAGAGTGAATCATCTCTACTCCTTTCTCCACATTTTTCTATTTTTAACTTTTTTATATTGGTAGGATATTTTTTACATACTCCGGTTGGGAGTGCTCTATAACCAACCACATTGATAGACTCTCACATATTTCTCAAAAAATATAAAAAATGAAATATTAATAAAATATTATGAGTCTTTAAAAAACATGAGAATCACATGAATGAATCTCTCAAAATGAGAGATTGCATGAGATTCTTACACTTTTCAAGAAATTTTTAATATTTTTTTAATATTTCATTTTTACTATTTGAAAGAGTATGTGAGAGACTATCACTAAAAATGTTCTAACGTCTCTTAACAACCAAAGATATTATAGAAACATACATATTTGAGTTCCAGCTCTGTAAAACGATGTAACGAGGAAATGGCTTGATGCACATTGTATGCAATAATTCTATTATCATAACCAAATGTTGCAAAAGAGATTATCCATCATAAGACAGAGGCTATGAATGTTTGCTATTTTTTTTTGGAGTTTTTGGTTTTTAGGTTTTTTCTTTTTGATATTTGGTATTTGAACTTTTTTGGTTTTTTATTTTCAGAAAATGGAAAAAAAAATCACAACAAAATCTCCTAAAAACTCATATAAATGAGATTTTGGATTCTTTTCACAAATGTGGAAAACCCATCAAAAATTCAGATTCCCTATTTTTTAGGAAAATAATTTTCTCCAAAATCATAAATAACAGCAAAATAGATTTTTGAAAAATCTAAAGTCAAAAACTACTTTAAAAACTATTGTCATTCTAAGGCCGAGTGTTAATAACATGCTATGCAATTTAACTGGCATTGGCCTAATTGATGAACAAAACCAAATCGTATTCTACATTTTGCCTTACTGAAGAACAAAGTGTCTAAAAGGTTTGGCTTATGTGGACCCTCCAACAGCCACTGCCAACGCCGCATTCTCTAAGCTGCCGCTGAATGTCACGAGCTAGGTCAAAACCTCAGCTTCCTCTCTCAGATGGACTTCCAAGAATGGGTGTGGCCCGCTATTAATTTAAATTGGAGAGCTCTCGACCCACTAAGCTTTTTGAGCTTATGTCCCATTAGCTGGACTAGATCCAATGTGTTGGCTGGCCTACCTTCATCAGATCTTCTATGACTTTTGCCGCTGATGTTGGTTGCACGCTATTCTACATACCCTAGTATAGAGCTTGCCTGTTTCTTCAGAGGTTTGGTCGACCGCGCATGACGTACTACTCTTCTAGAGGGAGATTGCTGCTGTTTACTAACATGGTCCAGGTTCGTGGCTTAGATTTTGTCACCGCAATTATTTGATTGAATCTTTCGTTTCTTAGAACTGATCGACTTACAACACTGATTTAGCCTTGACACGTTAGAAACAGTCTTTTGTTGTGCTCAAATATCTCGAACCCTATGCGCAAACCTATCTACTCCTGGACCCAAAGGAATTTTTATCTCAACATCACAATACCTTTTGGTAGTTGACTATTTCATGTTTCCTCAACTTGTTTGTGGAAGTCTCTTTGACACAGTATAACTCGCTTATGGCACTTTGCTTGTTTGCTTATCACTGCATTAAAAAAAAAAAAGAAGCATTTTTCATCATTTAAATTGTATCACTTAACTAAATGATATTATTTAAAATCATTTATTTATAAATGAAGTAAATATATAACTTAGCATCAAATATATACACGATGTTATTATAAACTAATTTTACATCAATGAAGTTAAATTGATTTAATTTCAATTAGTTTGAATCATTTACCAAAAGTGATCTAAAATATAAAATAATGCAAAAATGAAAACATGACAAAAATTTAAATATCTCACATGGACTGATGAGTGAAGAAGATCTTGACAATTGCAGTTATTTACCAAAAGTGATCTAAAATATAAATGATATAATTATTAAATCAGTTATTATAAATTATACCATTATTAAAATCACTTATGTTAATCGACATTAGTGTTAGTATTAACTATTTACAAGTGAGAGAAAGATTGACATAATTATAATAAGGTTGCAAATACTAACATCACTTACACAATGTGATGTAAAAAATAAGATCAGTTTTTGTACTGAAAAGATTTGTCATCAGTTACAACAACTGATGAAAGTACTATGTACAATATCATCAATTGTTAATAAAACGATGTAAATTATTTTCATCATCAAAATCATAATCATTTATTTAAATGATGAAATTTTTTTACATAATTTATAATTAATACAAATAATAAAATAAATGATGTTAAACAACTTTTATTTTTCAGAGTATGCCTCCGAGTCTCTTTGAACTTTCATCATATCCATATATTTATCTCCTTTGTATGTATTTACTCTTTTAAGCATATTTTCTCCAATCTTTGGATTGGTGATCTTATAGACTCTATCCATCTAAGGATTTGAATGAACGAATATAAGATGTTTGACAAAAAAAAAAAAACAATTATACTTCGGGAGATTATGGAAAATATATATAACCAATAGTGTTTCTCTGCTGCATATTATTGGTTTTGGTGATAATAATATTGTTAAACATTTAACACTAAAATGTGATTCTAGACCCCAAAACTTGATTTCAAAATATTGCACCAAAGTGAAATCTATCTATTTTAACACCAAAACAAAATTACACGCTTTTTTGTTTTGCCAAAACAAGATTCATACTGTAAGTTTGTTATTATATTACGTAATGTTTTGCGTGAACTCGTGATTTCTCTAAACTGAAGTAAATATAAATATAAATTTACATAAATTATGGCACATGTATTTCTGTATATACTTATTTTATTTTGTAATTATGAATTTTGAAGGTATTTTAATTTTGTCAAATATGGATTAAAAAAATGCATACAAATTCTACATTTTTATGCATCGATCCAAAAATTGTTTTTATATGCAAGCTGAATCTTCATCCAAAGGTAACATTCAGATAAAAATATACTAAATTGGACAACCAAAAAACATCTAGTACATTATCATTTATATGTTTCACCCGTACGTGGAAACAAACGGGGCCTATATATATGTAACTAATGTCATAATAACACATGTGAAGCTACAAACAAAAATACGTTTAAATATCCTTATCTAGAGTTGGCATGATCAATAATGTTAGGAACTATAGATTAGTATCATGTAATATGACTTGGTGGATGGCTCTTTTGACCTCACCGATGCTTGCTTTCTTCCCTCTCACTTTTGCCCTTATCTCTGCCTCGAAATCATGCTCGTTCACTGCGGTATGAACCGATGTAGGCTCTATACTAAGCTCCTTAAGAACCTGAAGAATATTAAGCAACAAACCATCTCGGTACTCGCATCTCATCTCTAACAAAACATCACTCTCTATTATGGAAACTTCCACCTCTTCTTCTGATGTTTTTCTCTTACAAGTACGCGTCCGCTTATGTTGTTGTTGGTGATGATTACTACTTTCAAGCTCATTGACTCTCTTTCGAAGATGGTTTACGTACTCAATGGTGTCTCCAAGGATTGAGACTTTATCCATCTTAGTCACAAATGGAACCATTGATCTTAACGTTATGAATTTCTCGTTTAGCTTCTCTCTTCTACGTCGCTCTGCCACCACATGGGTTAGCTCTTCCCTAGGTAGTCTCTTGTCTTTAGTGTTGACGTGGAGGAAAGGAACTCTCAAGATCATGTGTTTGAGCATCCATTGCGAGGACAACGACGATGCTTTCTCTATGACATTATCAACTCTCCACGTGGCAAAAGATGATTGGACGTAAGGTGTGGAAACTGAATCTGAAAGAAGACTTGTTGGTTGTGACATGAGAAGTGTTGATACTGTCTGAGAATAGTTTCCACCCTCCTCTTCCATTATATTCATCATGTCCATGTGTGTGTCTATATATACACAAATTAACATGTTAGATATAGCAAAGAAATTAAGAACATAATATAAGTAAGTTAGGGTATACATATATATATATATATATATATATATATACCTAACGTGTGAGTTGATTCTATAGGAAAATCAGAACGTAGGTTTTGATTGGAGACGTCGTCATCATCAGGAGAGCCAAGCCTTATATCTTCTGACATTGTCATTTCTTCTTCTACTTCTACTTCTTCTTCTTCGTCTTCTTCATGCATCTCGTAGGTGGAGTGTTCAGAGAGAACAGGCTTTGGGTTTGACTTGGAATGGTCATGGAAGAAACTCTTTATGTGCTCAATAAACTCTAAATTTTCTTTTACCTTCACACACAAGACACAATAAATCATGCATCTATGATCCATCTCCTAAATTAATTTTACCTCCCATATTTTAACACTATTATATCTAAATAAATATAGGCTTTATTTATTTTTTTGTTTACATTTCATTAACCATACCTTGTTCGTTGTGCCCAATTCCACAACGCCATCAAGCATGGGAATGCAAACCACTGTCTGTTTTGTTATCACAATACAATTCTCAAACATGTAAAATAAATGTAATAATACTATACATATCTATACTAAAAAAGACGTATGTAATAAATAAAAAATTTAATGACCTGAATTTTGGCACTCTAAAGCATTGAGGAAGCGACGTAGAAGGAGCATCCCATAAAATAAGAAGAAATAATTAATTGATATGTTTGAACGGTGAAATATATATATATATATATATATTTTTTCCGATCAAAAACAAATTAATTAATTTGAACGGTGAGATGTCTAAAAAAGGTGGTGGTAGATATATGTATATATAGTGTAGTGTACATATAAATAGGTAGAAGTAGATGCAAAGTATATAGTGGTGAATGATTATAAGAATTTACCTTAGCGAGGATAGCCCTAGAAAAGATTTTACTGTCAACCTCATTTGCACCACTTAGCCATACGTGCTTCCTCCTCGCATACGCTTTTCCTGGCATCCTACAAATTACTAGTTCCAAAATTCATATTTGATTTTTTTTACCACATAGAGGAAAACATTAATTATACCCATAACTAACCCATTTTGTTATGCATTTATGTAATATCGATTCATATTTCTACTTTAGATAATCAATCAACAACACTAAGAATTACAACGGTCCAATTATGTTCATCAAAATGTAGTGTGTGTTAGTTTCATTAACTCCCTCATTTCTTTCTTATTCTAGTAACTCTACCTTCTCAGTTTCTCTTTAATGTCTCCACAATTTTTGTGATATTCGCATTTTAACACACTATACTATTTTTGTCTTGACTTAGAGAAGAAACAAAGAAAGAAGAAAATAAGAAACTTGAGTATAGAGAAAGAGTTATGTACCCTGAAGTAAGAGGGAAAGAGAAAGAGACACACATTAGATAAAACCATTCAGTCTCTGTCAAATCCTCCGGTGACAATGCGGTGCATACCCTTGCTTCCGTTGATGACTCTCCGGCCAAAAGTGTCTCGTAAAGCTCCCTCAGCTGTTGGCTCCTCTCGAGGGCCGCTTCTTCAGCTGTCACCTCGGCTGGCTGAGTTGTCTTCCTTGTCTTGATTGATCCGTTGTAGTATCCATTCCCCCACACCAAAACCCTAATTCATTTAATAACTTAATTTCATTACATAATAAGGATATAAATTAATATTATAGTTGTATTGTGAGAGATGGATGAAATAGAGAGAAAAAGAACCGTTGTTGAGGACAAAATTGCCAAAAGAGACTATAAGTCCACTCTACAGATTGAACCACCGCCTTAAGCAGCCCTTGAAGCTCCTTTCTCTCAACTCCGGCCACTTTCTCCGCCGGAATAATACTTGATTCATCCATCTTCCCGGAGAGACAAAACTTATTTTCTCTTTCTCTCTAAAACTATTACAACTTTGAAGAGTTGTTAATCTGTAAAGAGGAAGAAACTCTCATAAACTAGTTTGGTTTATGGTGATTTAAAATGGTAGGGCCACGGATTTTGAAAGATACATGTATACTTACCATCTTAATGTTTTTGTAACATGTTGGCATAAGTGAAAAAATGTAAATACTTCCATGTATATATATAAACGCATGACCAAAGTAAAAGTTGACCTTTTATTTGATTTTGGACTGGTTGGTTCACCAGACGTTGGATGAGATGAAAATATCTATGCATGTATCTTGTAGACGTATCTGTCCACTGATTGGACAAATAAAAATTGGATAAATGAAAATGAGAAAAGGCATTTTTTTAATATGCTATGGAAATTGATTGGTCTGAAAGCATAGCATATTGTAGTAGACAAAATAGCTAACTGACAAACAAGAAGAAACAGACTTTGGTTTGACTTGTGTTACTGCTGCAAAGTGCAAAGAAATTGTGATCATTTACATTTTTTGTTTATTTAGAAAATTTACAGCAAGAATGTGTATGGATAAATTAAAGGTTCACCACAGATTTTTAAAAGTAAAAGTCTTTTTGGACTAACATTCTTATTTTCCTTGGGATGAAAATAGTAATTTAAAATAAAAATAGGGAATGGTAGAATTATTGACCAGACCGGTAAGTGAAGAATGATAAAGTAGTTTGGTGTAATAAAGGAGGAGAATGAGATGTTTCAGTTTCACAATTTTTTTTTTTTTTGGACAGCTGATGTTTGTCAATTTGAGTTATTAAGTTTTGATGTTAATTGCTAGCCAAGTAGCCACCATGTGTTTCCATTTTAATAATGTCTTATAAAACCGTATATATAAATATAGATATATACTATTACGTACACATAGAGTACATACAATTGGAATTGGGTGTGGCCACAGGTAAATGTACACCTGGTTAATTAGACAAAATCAACATTAAATATTTTCTGGCTTTTTTGTCGACAAAAATAAATGTTGCTTGGCTTTTGCTTCTCTGCTTCTTACTTTTTCTTTTGAATTAGTCTTTTAACCAATTATGTGTTTTTTCTGACGGCCACGTGGAGTGAAATCTTGTTGTTTTCTTCTGCTTCTGCATCTTATTTTTATTTTTTATTTTTTTTATCATCAAACTTCATATATTAAATTATCAGTTTAAAGATTCTCTTCTAAAAAGAGTCACAAAAAAACCAATAAGTTTACATGAGAAAATAAAAACACAGACTAATGTAATCCAAACGAAATTAAAATATAATGAAAGATAACTACAAGATATAAGTCTAAGATGATATTGTAGAAAAAGAAATCTAAAAACTCTTGAAAACATTCAGATTCTTTAAAACGTGTGTTATTTCTTAATTCTTATATATGGAGTAATTCATATTGGAAGTGATTCAAATTTCATATACGTACCGAAACGAGAGATTGATTATTATATATTAGATTCATTTAGACGTAAAACCATTACTCAAATCGTACTTAATGTAACAATCTGAATGTTTCGTTTGCTTTGAAAAATACATCGACCGAAGCAAGAATTATTCTTTGGAATACAAGTTATACAACCATACAAGTTTGTGAGAGCAAGCTATTTACAAAATGGATCACATAATTGAAGAGAATAATGGATCATAAAGTGTGAGGGAATATATGTGAAATTTGTGATATTTTTTCTTTTCAAATATATTAATTTATGTGAACTAGAGCGTTGTTCTCTTCTCCAAAATGTTTTTGAGAACCAATCTGGACCGGCCGGTTTAATCGGTAAATCTACCAAATGGTCACTAATATGGTCCTCGTCCATTGCTATAATTCGTGAGCACCAGACTTTTATCATCAGAAAAAATCCGTCAATAACTGGTGATACATTAAGAACATGTGACTCAACCAGATATTCATTTAAGAGGTCTAATCTATCAAGAGAATTTGGTTTTAAAACATTTTAGTGCAACCCTTATCAAAAAAAAAAACATTTTAGTGCAACTAGAGATTTTGGTTTGGCCTTCTGAGATTTAAATGTAGAGTTTTCCGGGTAATAAAAAGATAAACATAGAAGGCCTAATGGAATTTTCTAAAATTTAAGATTTTACCCCCAAAAAATAATCTGGTTCATTTTCTTGATCGGCTTAAAAAATTAATTTTGAAATAGACGTTGTACCTTTTTTTTTTCCTTTGGGTCAAACTAGCCATTGTACTTTTATATTAAGCAATACAAAGTATAAACCACCTTCTTGTTCACTCTCTAACGGTCTAAACTCTTATATTCTTATGATTTTGTCTCACTGGATAAAACAATCTCAGTTTTAAATATTCTTTTGTATCTTTGTTTTTTCTTTTCCACATATGGGTAGAAAGAGAATATTAACAATAACAATAAAATTATAGAATTTCTTAAACTGATATTAGAGTTGAGCAAGATAGTTTGATAGAACACAAAAGTTAAGCCTGACTATTTTTCTGAAAGCATTAGCAATACACGAAAGAATCCATGAATAATAACAACCAACCCATCTTTATCTTCAACGATCATCAGTACAAGCTTTGGTAGGCCAGAATGAAGACCAGATAATCATTTGCGACTTATGTGAATGTCATGTACACTCATGTTATGGAACTTAGAGTTCTAAATAAATGAAGAAGAAGTTAGAGTTCTAAATAAATGAAGAAGAAGTTAGAGTTCTACCATAGCTAGCCAGAGGAAATTACAACCATGTCGACTACTCAACCTAAGATGTATCAATATCCTTAACCTGCTTTGAATTTTTTTGTTCAGCCACTTATGCATCTCAAGAGCATGAGTTTATGGATATCAACTGAAAGAAAACTATACTTTGTCGATTGCCAAAGTTTAGAGATGCTTCCTTCTTCTATTTGGAATCTCAAGAAAATACAAACTTTGGACATGAAAGAAATTTAGAAAGCTTAAGGTTCTTTCAACGAACATAAAATTTGCTTAAAACTTAAGTGGCCATTGCTCCTCTTGAAGAACTATAAACTTGTCTGATAACACTTTCATGAGACTTCCACACTCATTGAGTTTCACAACATTCATCAACTTTCAGAATATTGTGACTACATTCACATTGGATATATCAAAATAAAGTATATATCTTTGTTGTAAATATTTTGATGATTTGTAACTTTCTTAGCTTGGAAAAAAAAAAGAAGAGAAAAAACAAATGGTGGTTACTACTAGTCACTGTCTCAGATCACTTACCCCAACCAATCAAATTCAAAATCTCATCTTCCATTTACAGAGCTACTTAAGTTTATTGTATTCGCGAATTTTTCGATTGTTGGTATGAATGTTAGTCTTATGTGGAACTCTGTTGGGTTTTATCAGGTAAAAATGAACTTAATACTTGTTTGGATTAAAGAAACACTTCTTGTTGTTTAATTCTTCTAATGGTGTTTTTATCTTCTTCTTTTTTGCTTTGTTAGATTGCAAAGCTCAGTATGATTCCTGTACCGTGCTTGTTGAAAGTTGTACTCAATACGATTCGTTAGTTACTCGTTAGAAATTATATGGAACTTGTTCTTGTTGGTGTTTGCACTGTTACTGATGTTAGTGTAAATACCAAAGGCTATGTTTCTTGTGTTTACAAACAATATGTAAGTTCTTCAAAGATTTCATTGTGACATTACAATCTAACTTGACTTCTTGTGTCTAAGAATGATGCAATGTTTCCCTGCTTTTTGCAGTACTCGCTTACATGTACATGTTGTTAGCATTGTTTACTCAATTGTATTTAATACTTAAGATTAAGAATCGACTAGGTAGTAGACAATATGCAGAGAAAGCTGAAAATTCAAACAAATAGACTATGTAAGGCAAATGAAGTGATGAAGAAGGGATGATAACAAAAGTATAAAAGGTCACAAAAAACCCCAACAAGCGTCACACAAAAAAGGTCCCTGGTCCGAAAATAAAAACAGGTCCTTATGAAACATGCAATACAGAAGTAGCAACATTGACTATTGCTTAACGCTTCTTTGACACACCAACAGTCTTTCCTCTACGACCAGTGGTCTTGGTGTGTTGTCCTCTGACTCTGAGACCCCAGTAATGCCTCAGACCACGGTGGTTTCTGTCCATGAAAGAAGAAACATTATCAACCATGTAATATATTCAATTGAGAGAACAAGGATCAGAATCATAAGTTGGTTTTTATTTACCTGATCTTCTTGAGACGTTCAAGATCATCTCTCAGCTTCATGTCCAATGCATTGGAGACGACTTGAGAATACTTTCCGTCCTTGTAATCCTTTTGCCTGTTCAAGAACCAGTCTGGAATCTTGAACTGACGTGGGTTTGCGACAATTGTCATGAGGTTGTCAAGCTCAGCAGCAGATAACTCACCAGCCCTGTAAACATATACACATCATGTAAGATAACAGTCTCACACAAAGCAAACACTATTTGCTAAGTATCTTACACAATTATATGCTCCACACACAAACATAAACAGACTAAAAGAATCATGTACAAACAACAATCTCACACAAAGCAACGTATTATAAGCAATACAAAACTCCAAACACAACTTAATAAACCTCTAACAAGAGTATTCTAGTTACAGAGCTAAGCTCCTCACTAGAGTATACAGCCGGAAATGACAAAGAACTTGAAACCGTATTCACATAAATATGGATAAACAAGGATTTCAATTTATAAGAAAGTACATGATAGATGTTACATAAGAGTAAAGTACATTGAGCTAAACTTCTTAAAATAACATTTTCAGACAGATATGACAGAACTCCAAACTGTATTCATATCAATATGAATAAACAGAGATCTACATTACTAAAATCTATGAACTAAACATAACACAGAACAAAGAGGAAGCTAATTAACAAACCATTACTACTAAACATTTCAGATGTCTCAATTTGACAAAACGTAGAAAAAGTAAACAAAAGCTCAAACCTTTTGTTCATGTCGACATCAGCCTTTTTGCAGACAATGTTAGCAAATCTTCTCCCAATACCTTTGATAGAGGTAAGAGCAAACATAATCTTCTGTTTACCATCAACATTAGTATTCAACACACGAAGAATGTGCTGAAACTCTTCATTTGCAACCAGAGACTACACAACCAATAAACAAAAATTCAATCACAAATCAGCAATTTCACAAAAACTGAAACTCAATATTCTCTCGATTACACTGTAAATCAGAACATAAAAACTCTGAATTTCTAGACAGTAACACAAACAAAGATTGAATTAGCTTCACTGTTCTTAATTTCTTTAGTTGAATCGAATAGATATATCTAAAGACTGGATTTTTAATCCGGATCGATAGAATTGAGATTGAAATATGAAAACCCTAATTACCATTTTGATTTGCAGAGATTAGGTGTGTGAGAAGAAGCCGTCTTCAAGCAGTAAACGATCTCTGGAGAGTGAAGAACACAAAAGAGGCCAGCTAGGGTTTTTCAATGATTTATATATATATTTCTCATTAGTAGGGTTATCGTAATTCTTAAACACTCAAAGACTATCATACCCTTTACGAAAAATATTTTATTAGCTTTTATTTATTTATTTTTAGAATCAAATAATTTATTACCTTTATTATTTGAGGTATTTGTATTTTGATAGTAGAGTAACAAAGTTATTTTTGTTGTTGTTAAAAGACAACTTAAGAAAATAGTCTATTATCGATTTTATAAATTCTCATAATCATCCAAAATTCATAATTTTAATTTTAAAACTAATCATAAAGCATATAAATATGAATTTTTCAACCCTAAATTTCTTTAAAACAAAAATTATTAATAAACAATATCTACTTAATTTGTTTTATTTTTAGCATGACACAAATGCCTAACCCTGATTTAACTTTTGGAAAATTAAAATATTTGGTTTAAAAAATATATTACAATATAAAAATAAATGAAAATGGGCCAAAACTAAACTAAAATACATTAAAAGTCAAAATAAATAATAATAAACGAAAATGATCCAATAAAACAAAAAATAAATAAAGAATCAGCGCCGTTTGCAATAGCTGCATAGAAGCCGTGAACTGGTTATAAAGGATTATGTGTCTAATAATCATCCGTTGGAATCGCGCTGACTGTAAAAAACCCATATGATACATGCTGAAATGAGCAACTACACGAGCACATGTGTAATTGTTGGAAATTCTTGACAGCTGCAATAAGGAACAAAACACTGCCACACAAGTGTCAATTTCAGAGAAATCAACAACACATTAAAAATAAAATGCGCTAACCTCCTCTACAGCAAACCGCATATGTGGATGAACGTCAAAGTCGTGGGGACCAATTTCATTTCTCCATCCTTCCATGGTTCTCCTTGCAATGGTATTGGCTAGGATGTGATCGTCGATAGCTAAAAAAATTCCATCACGGTTGATGAAATAATCTTGCCACAAAATCCTCTCTCGACACAGACTAGGAAAGTGTGATGACAAACCTTACTCTGAGTGAAAAAAAATTAGAAGTAACAATCGACAAAAAAAAACATATTTAAAAAAAAATGTATTAACTTATTTATTTATTTTTAGAATCATAATTTATTATCTTTATTATTTGGGGTATTTTTATTTTGATGGTAGAGTAACAGAGTTATTTTTGTTGTTGTTTAAAAACATTTAAGAAAATAATCGATTATAGATTTACAAATTCTCATAATCATCCAATCCATACTTTTAATTTTAAAACTACTCATAAAGCATAGAAATGTGGATTCTTCAACCCTAAATCTATTTAAAACAAAAATCATTGATAAACAACATCTATTTAACTAGTTTTATTTTTAGCATGACTTAGCCTAGCCCTAATTTAACTTTTCGAAAATTCAAATATTTGGTTTTAAAAATATATTACAATATAAAAATAAATGAAAATTGGCCAAAACTAAACCAAAATACATTAAAAGCCAAATAAATAATAATAAACGAAAATGACCAAATAAAACAAAAATAAAATAAAGAATCAGCACCATTTGCAATTGCTACATAGAAGCCGTGACCTGGTTGTAAAGGATTCCGTGTGCATTAATCATCTACTGGAATTGCGCTAACTGTAAAAGACTTATATGATCCACGCTGAAATGAGCAACTACACAAGCAATTGTGTTTATGTTGGAAATCCTTGACAGCTGCAATAAGGAACAAAACATTGCAAACTCAGTACAATTAGACTTGAAAACTTGCAAACACACAAGTGTCAATTTCAGAGAAAAAAACATCACATTAAAAATAAAATGTGCTAACCTCCTCTACAACGAACCGCATATGTGGATGAACGTCAAAGTCGTGGGGACCAATTTCATTTCTCCATCCTTCCATAGTTCTCCTTGCAATGGTATTGGCTAGGATGTGATCGCAGATAGCTAAGAAATTTCCATCACGGTTGATGAAATAACATTGTCACAGAATCCTCTCTCGACACAGAGCAGGAAACTGTGATGGCAAACCACGTTCTGAGTGGAAAAAAATTAGAAGTAATAATCGACAAAAAAAAAATGTTTAAAAAAATAAAAATTATTAAAATTTTTATTTATATTTAGAATCAAATAATTTATTTGGAGTATTTTTATTTTGATGGTAGGGTAACAAAGTTTTTTTGTTGTTGTTAAAAGACATTTAAGAAAATAGTCGATTATAGATTTTATAAATTCTCAAAATCATCCAAAATCTATTATTTTAATTTTAAAACTAATCATAAAGCATAGAAATATGGATTCTTCAACCTTAATCTCTTTTTAAAAAAATCATTAATAAACAACATCTATTTATTTAGTTTTATTTTTAGCATGACTCAAATGCCTAGCCCTAATTTATCTTTTAGAAAACTCAAATATTTGGTTTTAAAAATATATTAAAATATAAAAATAAATGAAAATGGGCCAAAACTAAACCAAAATACATTAAAAGCCAAAATAAATAATAATATGCATAAATGACCCAATAAAGCAAAAATAAAATAAAGAATCAGCACCATTTGCAATGGCTACATAGAAGCTGTGAACTGGTTGTAAATGATCATGTGTGCAATAATCATCTGCTGGAATCGCGCTGACTGTAAAAGACCCATATGATCCACGCTGAAATGAGCAACTACACGAGCACATGTGTGTTATGTTGAAAATCCTTGACAGCTGAATAAAGAACAAAACACTTGCAAGCTCATTACAATTAGAATTGAAAACTTGCAAACACACAAGTGTCAATTTCAGAGAAAAAATCAGCACATTAAAAATAAAATATGTTAACCTCCTCTACAGCAAACTGCATATATGGACGAATGTCAAAGTCGTGGGGACCAATTTTATTTCTCCATCCTTCCATGGTTCTCCTTGCAATGGTATTGGCTAGGATGTGATCGTAGATAGCTAAGAAATTTCCATCACGGTTCACTACAAAAAATAAGGCTTTTAACGTTACTCTTTTTTTAGTTTAACGTTAGTTATAAACTGACTTTAAAAACTTGGCGTCAGTTACTAAAGCAACGTAACATTGGCCAACGTAAAATATCTTCGCCTCACTTAAATGATTGACCCTATAATTAACATCGCAAAACTCACGTTATTTTTTTTATTGTTTAGCGTCATTTCACACTGACGTAAAATATGTTAAGTTAACTTCAGATGTATTAATTTCTCACTAAATTAAATTGTAATTCCAAGAAAACTGAATAGCAATAAAGTATAAAATCACAGCAAAAATAATAATCCCATATCATTAACCATCAATCATCTGGACACAACAATAAAGTTCTCTGTCTTAGTCATTTTTACATATTATCAAACTCGTAAGAACTAAAAATTCATAAATCTATAAACATTCTTGCTAGCTTCTCTTTCGGCATTTTCCTATCTTTCTTTTCTTGGAACTGGAGTCATTAAAGAGATTACCTATAAAGAAACAACAAAAGACAATGCTTTTAGTTTTGCTTCAATGGAAAAATAAGATTTATGAAAGTAAAGCTTACTTGAAAGTTATGGCATATACTTTTGGCTGCACATTAAGAATCAGTAACAGAACTAGATGATGCTTGATGAAGATTGCTGTTAGATTTTATGTTTCTACAATTCTCATTCCCCTGTAAAAGTAATATATCATAAAATTGTAGCAAAAATCTGTTATAAAGTATAAATTTACTTACTTTTAATGATTCAGTAAGAACTTGAAGAGCACTAACAAGCTTAATGTTTCGACCATTCTCATTCTCTTGGAGAAGTAATGCAAGAGCACCAGCAAGATTTATGTTTCCACCATTCTTGCTTTCCTATAGAAGCAATGCATTATAAACTTATAAAACTCTTCTCATTGTTAATATTATAATAAAATAGTCACTTACATGGAAATGAATGTCTCTGGATTTAACAAGACTTGGAATGACATCACTTGTTTTGTCTTCTTTAAGTTTATCCTATAAAATTATACACAATCAAGATTGAATACAGATATCACCAGCCAACTCATGAGAACTGAAAACAGACTAAATCTCCAAAAGAAGTTCAAGAGAATACAGAGAACTGAAACAAAGCTTTGATTCTCTACTAAATTTCTCATACTCCACACTTCTTTACCCGAAATCTTTTCCTCTATAATTTTTTCATCTCCATCAAAACAAAGAACATGTTATTCAAGTATACACCAGAGAATATATAAACATCAAGAGAGGCAAAAGTTTACAAACCTATAACACGAACTCTCCATTTTCCACTAGCTAATTCTGGTCCAAGAGGAGGTGGAGCTACGAGATCTTCATCAGTTTAAGACATGTTTACACCTATAAAGATAGGAAAACCAAATGTCAAGATAAATTAGAAAGCAAAGTGAGCATAATCTGAAGATAAAGTGAACAAATGTTGACTTCAAACAAAGAACCATCAGCATATGGAATTGACTTTTCACAGAAACTAAGAAAATATACAATCTGAAGCATAATAAAATACACAATCTGAAGCTTTCTAATTTACACCAATTCCAACTAAATCACGAAAACATAATAAAATACCTCCATATTATCATGTAAATCACATGGAATCTGGGAATTTATAGGCTGAGAAGTTTAGAACCATATCAGATGGACCTTGTGCAAGAAAAAACAATCCTAATTGTGTAATCATACAAATTCGATATCAAAACAGAGCAAATTAAGCAATTTCGATTGGATTCAAATAGACAAAAATGGTGGAGACGTAGAAAACAAACTTTTCACATAAACACCCAAATTAAAGCAAACCAGAGAGATAAATAGCTAAAATCATTCATAGTAGTACGAATAAGAGATTTGGAGTTCACCTGTAAATGAGTTTTGGAATTCACCAGGAGCTTCTCTTTACCTTTGAATTTGAATTGAGATGGAGAAATCAAACTAATAAACAAAGAAGATTATGAGAATTCAGTTTCGAAATAGGAAGAAATCGAATCGAATAGCTTTGGAGTTTACCTCTGAATCGAATCGCGAAACGAAGAGGAAGACTCCAATGATTTTTTTTTTGGTGCATCGATTTTTTGGTGAAGAAGAAGAAGACTTCGATGATTGTTTTTAACTTTTAGGCCTTATTATTTTCTTATATGGGCTTTTAGTTTTTAAAGTCACTGAGCTAAATGACCCAAATTTCCTTCTCATTTTAGTTATTACTTATTAGGGTCATTTGATCTAATGATTTTAAATTAGTAACGTTAGAAGCCTGATTTTTTGTAGTGGTTGATGAAATAATCTTGCTACATAATCCTCTCTCGACACAGAGCAGGAAAGTGTGAACAAACCATAATGTGAGTAAATACAAATTAGAAGTAACAATCGACAAAAAAAAAACATGTTTATAAAAAAAAATTATTATATTTTTTATTTATTTTTAGAATCAAATAATTTATTACCTTTATTATTTGGGGTATTTTTCTTTTTATGGTAGAGTAACAGAGTTATTTTTGTTGTTGTTAAAAGACATTTAAGAAAATAGTCGATTATAGATTTTATGAATTCACAAAATCACCCAAAATCCATATTTTAATTTTAAAACTAATCATAAAGCATAGAAATATGGATTCTTCAACCCTAAATCTCTTTAAAACAAAAATCATTAATAAACAATATCTATTTAATTAGTTTTATTTTTAGCATTACTCAAATGCCTAGCCCTAATTTAACTTTTGGAAAATTTAAACATTTGTTTTTAAAAATATATTACAATATAAAATAAAAGCAAATGGGCCAAAACTAAACCAAAATACATTAAAAGCCAAAATAAATAATAATATGCGGAAATGACCCAATAAAGCAAAAAATAATAAAGAATCAGCGTCATCTGAAATGGCTGCATAGAAACCGTGAACTGGTTGTAAAGGATTATGTGTGCAATAATCATCCGCTGGAATCGCCTGACTGTAAAAGATCCATATGATCCACGCTGAAATGAACAACTACACGAGCACATGTGTGTACGGAATTCCTTGACAGATGCAATGAGGAGCAAAACATTGCAAACTCATTACAATTAGAATTGAAAACTTGCAAACACACAAGTGTCAATTTCAAAGAAAACAACAGCACATTAATAATAAAATGTGCTAACCTCCTCTACAGCGAACCGCATATCTGGATGAACGTCAAAGTCGTGGGGACCAATTTCATTTCTCCATCCTTCCATGGTTCTCTTTGCAGTGGTATTGGCTAGGATGTGATCGTAGATAGCTACGAAATTTCCATCACGGTTGATGAAATAATCTTGCCACAAAATCCTCTCTCGACACAGAGCAGGAAAGTGTGATGACAAATCACACTGTGAGTGAAAAAAATTAGAAGTAACAATCGACAAAAAAAAAACATGTTAATAAAAAATAATTTATTTATTTATTTATTTATTTTTAGAATCAAATAATTTATTACCTTTATTATTTGGGGTATTTTTTTTATGGTAGAGTAACAGAGTTATTTTTGTTGTTGCTAAAAGACACTTAAGAAAATAGTCGATTATAGATTTTATAAAAATTCCCAAAATCATCCAAAATCCATAATTTTAATTTTAAAACTAATCATAAAGCATTTAAATATGGATTCTTCAACCCTAAATCTCCTTAAAACAAAAATCATTAACTAACAACATCTATTTAGTTAGTTTTATTTTTAGCATAACACAAATGCCTAACCCTAATTTAAGTTTTGGAAAATTAAAATATTTAGGTTTAAAAATATATTAAAATATATATAAAATAAATGAAAATGGACCAAAACTAAGCCAAAATACATTAAAGGCCAAACTAAATAATAATAGCCGGAAATGACCCAATAAAGGACAAAAAGAAAAGAAAAAATATCTACTTAAAATTTGAAAATTTTCAGATTGACAAAATCCCCATCTTTCATTCAACGTGCTCTAAATTATTTTAAATTTCACATTTACATTAAAATATTTGTTCTCCTTACTTAATATAAATAATTAACATTAATAAACATTATGATAAAATTTTCAAAATATTTTAGAAAGGTTTATTGGAGAAATTTTCGTTCAACAAAAATACTATTTATGTCAGAACACTATGATATCTTAAAGAATTTTCACTTTTTTTTTGCTAAGTTTACATCTAGTGATCTAAAACAGATTTTTAGATTAAAAGAGGATCTCCCACTTATTAATTTCTAGTCATCTCTTTCTACAATATTTGAGAATGTTTGTCAAACCTGAAATTAGTTGAGCTTAAAGAGTAGTAGTATAGGATTTACTCATGTTCTTGTAGTAAGATGTAAATTAATAACAATTAGAAAGAAATTTGGATGGTGAAAAAAAATTTTAAATAGTTTTTTTTTTTTTGAATAGTGAAATCAGTTATCAGTTTTTATCAGTATCAAAAATTTTTAAAAATTATATCAAAAGGTTGGTTCAAATAAATTGAAATAAGTATATTTATAATTACATTGGTCTTAGATTAACCACACCAAAAAAAAAGATAATTATATGATTTAACAAGATTAAAAAAATTACTGTCACACTAAAAGAATAAACAAAATTAAGATCAATATCCAAAATAAAAACTATTACTATCAAATTTGGTAAAACAAGACACAACTATATATAACAAGGTAAAAAAAATCAATCAAATTCTACTTGTTACTCCGCGAGGAGTATCACTTTTTACTGAAAAACCTCTCACTTGACTCAAGTAAGAGAAAATCAAAATTTATAACCAATTAAGTTATAATAAAAATCAAATCAAATATTTAGAAACAAAACTATGTATCACATATTTTATATATTTAACTAAATATAAATCTAAAATATATCCGCGCGTAGTGCATGTTTTCTATAAATATCTAGAACGAATGTCAAGATTTTGGAGTTGAGCTTGATAGCTTGTTTGATCATACTGAGCTATGCTAAATAGTATTTTGATAAATCAGATATAGTAGATAGTTTTTCTTTAAATCACACCAAAATAAATAAAAATAATTTTGATTCCTACTAGTAAAAGGAATTCTAAACGTGTTGTGTTCACATGTATAAATAATAAAGGAGTTAACATAATTATTGGCCACCTTTTTCACTCTCACTTCGAGAAAAGCGAACGAAACCTAGTTTTCTCATCACCATCATGAGGTTGTTTAAAACTCGACGTTCACAAATCCCAGGCTCACGCTTCGACCCTACAGATCAAGAGCTCATCCGCATCCTTCGCCGGAAAAGTTGTAGTTACATAACCGTTCTGCCTGTGTACGAGAAAGAACCATGGCTTCTTCAACACGTAAGACACTTTAGATCTGTAAAGAACCAATGGTTTTACTTCGTCAGAAGAACAAAACCTCCAGGGATAAAGAAAGAAGACTCGAAAAAAACGAGCCGAACGGTGGCTGGTTTTACATGGAAGAGCAATACCACGACTTCGATACCGGACGCAAACGGAGTCTCGACGATCGGATATAAGAAAAGTCTAACGTTCTTAGTCGATAACAAATCGAGTGGTTGGGTGATGCATGAGTTTACTTTGGATAGACAAGAATTTCAAGAAGTGGTTCTATGTAGAATCTGTTTTAATCCTGGTAATGACAATGACAAAGCTAAGTATGCTCCAAGACTTAAGCCTATAGTGATTGGACAGCCACAGCCACAGACACCGCGTGAAGAAGCTGTCAAAGAAGAAATTCCGGAAAAGATTCATCAAGGCGTGGAGCAACAACAAAACCTATGGACTAGGTCTTGTCCTAGTGATGTTGTCTCATACCAAACTGCTCAACAACATCAACAGCTTATGAATGGAGGTAGAGAGCGATATCAAGACTTTGGTTCTTTTGGTCAGTTCACCGAAGGTCAGCAGTATTATCAAAATACTCCGGAGAATCAAGACTTTGGCTCTTATGCTCAATATTGGGGAGGAGCTTTGGCTCAAAATCATCTCACATCGGTTACTATAGAGACTCGTCAAGGCATGGAGCAGCAACAAAAACAATGGACTAGGTCTTGTCCTAGTGATGTTGTCTCATACCAAACTGCTCAACAACATCAGCTTATGAATGGAGGTAGAGAGCAATATCAAGACTTTGGTTCTTTTGGTCAGTTCATCGAAGGTCAGCAGTATTATCAACATATTCCGGAGAATCAAGACTTTGGCTCTTATGCTCAATATTGGGGAGGAGCTTTGGCTCAAAATAATCTCCCATTGGTTACAATAGAGACTCGTCAAGGCATGGACCAGCAACAAAAACAATGGACTAGGTCTTGTCCTAGTGATGTTGTCTCATACCAAACTGCTCAACAACATCAACAGCTTATGAATGGAGGTATGGAGCAATATCCAGACTTTAGTTCTTATGGTAAATTTGTTGGAGCTCAGCCAGACTTTGGCTCTTATGCTCAAAAGCATCAAGGCATAGAACCGCAACAACATGACAATAGTTTGGCTTATCAAGGCGTGGAGTATCAAGAATTTGGATCGTTGACTCAATTTTCAGGAGGAGATTTGACTCAAAACCATATCTCAGTGGTTCCTATGGAGACTAAAAAAGACATAGAACCGCAACAACAGGACAACAGTCGTTTCGGTCACAATGTTGTTGTCGAAAATGAAACAACGGAGCCCCCAAACTTGACTCAAGAACAGAACCAACCGCCTAGAGAATTGGATGAGACTGATGAATTTGTGAATTGGGAATGGCCGCTAGAGCTTGAAGATATGGCTAACTTTGGGAATAAGGAATGGAGAAAACTGCTTGGAGAAAACACACCAGAAGAAGAAGCTGAGTTAAAGGCTGATATTGGAAACTGCAAAACCACCGCTTCTCTCATTAATTACTTCATTCCAATTTAGTTTAATATTACATTATTTTTTGTCATTAGCACATCTCAAGATTAGTTGGCCATGAAGAACATTGTAACGGTTTTTCCTCTGTTTTTCATTTATTTTCGTCTTGTTATGTTTTTTCTTAATAACAAACAAAAGTATTAATCAGTAGATGATTTTTTCTTTTAAGTCTAATGCTGTGACATTTTGGGTGAATAGGTGGGTTACCATCTCCAACCCCACTTCATTTTTCACTTCATATTCTATTGTGGAGTAGAATTTGCTCCAACCCTACTTCATTTCCAACTCCAATGGAGTAAAAATGGGATTACTCCAAATATGGAGTAATTTTATTCATCACTCCATTTTTTTACTCATTACTCCATTTTCAACTCCAAAATGGAGTAGAGTTGGAGTATAATTCAACTCTATTTTGGAGTTACTCCATTTTGAAGAAAAAAATAGAGTAATACATTGGAAATACTCTTAGTCATCTTTTTTAAGTAATTATCAATGTTTTCATACCCGATCCGGACACCATATCGGATGACCTTCCGGGCACCGGGTAATCGGTCGAACCGGGCCGACCGCCGGGCCAATAGAAAAGCAATAAATATATAACTATATATAAATTATTAATAACTAAACAAATATATGTTGATTATTAATAAATAAACAAATATATGTTGATTATAAGACAAAAACCACATAATATTGAGAATATTTTATTATTATAAATTATGAAGTGTTTATAAAGACTATAAATAAAGATAAAAAATGGATAAAAACACAAATAATTAGTTTGTTGTGTTTGAATCAGAAAAAAATATAAAGGGTAAGTTAAATGTATAAAAGTCAGAAAAAATAGAAAGAAAAAAATTATTTTATTCTAAAAATTAAATATTATATTTGTATCAAAAGTGTTTTAAAACAAAATAAAATAAAAATTAAAAATTTATCTTGACCCGTAACCCGGTGAACCGGTCAAACCGACCGGTGGCAAGTTAATAGCGGGTTTTTCTGAATTTTTCTGGGTTTTAAATCACCGAGTTTTAGCATGAAATCCGAACCGGAAGAGTATCCGGGTCCCGATTCAACCGGTCCGACCGGCCGGGTCGGTCCGGGTCTGAAAACATTGGTAATTGTATATATGGGCAAGTTACTATTTGCAATTAGTTAATGAATCACTTTTTATTTTTTCTCTCTCTTCCTTTTTTTCTTAAAAATTCTTAGTTCTTGATTATCTCACTAATCATAAATCAGAAAAATATAAATATAACATTTTATTTTTTAAAATCTTTTTATGAATCTAACAAAATCTATGTTGCATAATTTTACAACTAAAAATATTATATAACTATGTACATTTATGTACACCGTATATAACACTAAAATCTTGTACACAAGATATTCCAAGATCGTGTACACCATTTTCTATTCGATTTGGTGTACTAGCTCAAACACTGAGACCGTACTTCCGTGGTTGATAACCCTCGTCAGGAGACTGCCGCGGCTCTGTTCGACGCGTTCCAGAATCACCTATCAAGGATACAAAGACGTCGATGCGTGATGGCGATGGTTTGCGCGAGATCCAACTTCAGTACGTTTAGATCGAAGGGTCCTTGAACGTTCTAAAGGAAGTGATGTGAGACAAGGTCCCTGCCGACGTTTTAGTCCACTACTAAGCCATTCCAGATGGAAGACGTTCTAAAGGAAGTGATGGGAGACGAGGAGAGGGCCGAGTGATCCACTTCTAAGGCATTCCAGACTACAGCCTTTTACGTCCAAATTCTATCTCACCATCCACCGACCAAGAATCATCGTTACTTAGTGAACTACGTTTGGGTTGATCCCAATCTCGGGCACGTAGGCAACCCGATCTTGGGTCCAGCCCACCAAAAAAAAAAAACAAAAATACTACGTTCGACTTGATCACGATCTCGGGTACGTAGGCAGCCCGATCATGGGTCCAGTCCCTAAATAAAAAAAATAATAATAAAAAGACCAAGACAAAAATATTTTTAACAAAGCATTCATGCATTTAAAGTTCGGAGCATTACAAGAACGAAGCAACAAAACACTACGTTTTACAAACATAAACTACTCGGACTCACAAGGAAAGTCGGAATCATCTTCCGCATTCGACAAATCCAAACCCAACGAATCCAAAGCTTCAACAAGACCACCTGGATGGAGCCTCCTCGAAACCCTTCTCATACTTCGAGGATACCTCAAACCAATCGACCAAAAAAGCCGCCGGAGTCCACGTCCAATGATCGCTTTCCAGAAACTCCCACTGCCTCTTCATTTCTTCAGTCCGCTCCAAAGTTGCATCCCTCTCTCGCTCCAATTCCCTGATCTTCGGACGAAGACGAAGATAATACCTTCCGACGACCTTCAGCCCCTCGATCTTCAACGACAGAGCTCGAGCTTGCCCTGCAATCCGTGCAGGGTGAGAGCGACAGTTTCCCGGTGAAGGTCGTACTAAAAAAAAAAAACAAAACAACAAAAGCGTCAGATCGGCAACAAAAGAAAACATGACCAAGACACACTTGACTCACACGAAGGAAAAAGTCAAAAACACCCGCATAAGCGTGCCCTTCCTGACCTGTCGCTGGATAGTAAGGATATCGATCCCTCGGATAACCGGTATAGGGCCATCCGTCTATTCGAGGGGGACAATCAAATTCGAAATACCGATCAAAACGAGCAGGGTCGGGATGATCAGCTAGAAAGTCCCTGAAGAGCGACTGCGACAATGGACCTATCTAATAAGTCCTGAGACGGCCATCAGACTATGTCCATCCGAGACGCGCCCCCCCTCGTCAGGCTGGGGTTCAAGCTCGGATGATGACCCAACCTCCAGGGTACCAGTAGGTTCACCGACCTCCAACGGATTCACCCCTGACGAGGAACCAACCTCGTAAGTAGTCACAACTCCATCTGACCCAATCCTGGAGGAAACCGCTGGAGCATGACCCAAGTTCCCCCGTTTGCCCCGTCCACGCCACGGTCAAATGAAATAGGGAGACAAGAGAGTGCGTTGGGCATTAGAGCCTCGGCCACTCTACAAGGATTATCCGGCAAACCACAAGGGGAACAGTCAAAGGCAGCATGAGTCGCTGCACATGCCGCATCCCAAGCAGCCAGAAACGTAATAAACATGTTAGTAGGAGGAGCTTCCTCCGGGAGCTCGTATGGGTCGACGAGCTCCACGCTCAGAAATGCGAGCGAAGGAACGGGAGGCTCCTCGTCATCAGATAATACCACGACCTCTGGAAGAGCAAGAAAAATGCCCACCGACTCGACGTCTGATCGAGAAGCCATCGACGGCGGCGTAACAATCACCAGGACCAAAGCCGGAGGATTTGCCGAAGCTCCTAGGAGGATAACCCTCGATCAAAACGACGCAGAGCCGGCCTCTGCCCTAACCGAGGAGCACTAGGGGATGAAGTGGCGGCTACCGGGGCAGTTACCAAAGAATTGGACGAGACCCTCCGAGCCGACACTAAGCAGGCAGATCGACGCAGGACCGGTCTTCGGGTCGCATTTCCAACGGAATCCGAGTTGGAGCCTAAGGATATCAAGATCAGCTCGACCGCATAAATCTTCAAAGAATCTTTGAACAAATACAGAAGAGAAATAGAATGCTCTAAAACGGAAATATAAGAATTTTTTTTAGAGCAAATGAAGAATGACGGTAAGTAAACAGCCACTCTTATACCCGTCGAAGGAAAGGTGAAGAGACGCCATCATTGAGCCCCTCGGGAAAAGACGCGGTGTCATCAGTACGGGAAAATGAAGAGACGCCATCATTTAAGATCCTCGGGAAAGGATGCAACGTTCATCAAAGCCGGAAGACGAAGGGACGGGTAGCGTCATCATTACCCTCGAAATAAACACGCCGCTTCACCTCGGGGAGATGAAACATCATCAAGGGAACTGGCCAATAAGCACACTCGCAGTTATAACCGTTAATTCCATTTTAAATTATCATATTAATGTCTTGGTTAAAAGCTAATTAATAATATTTACGAGAAACGCACAAGAATTTTTCCCTAGATTTACAACCCCCGATCTCTTGGTCGGTCGGTCAGACTAACGTGATAAGCCGAGCACAGCCTCGCTCACCGATCCGTGGCTCAGCTGTTAAGCCGAGCGTCCTCGCCATACTGAGAACGGGTCATCGAGGCTGTGGAAACTGCAGTTCCGCATCCCTGAAAAGCCGAGTACCAATCTCGCAATGAAAAGCCGAGTATTGATCTCGCACATAAAAGCCGAGTAACGATCTCGCAATGAAAAGCCGAGTACCGATCTCGCAATGAAAAGCCAAGTACTGATCTCGCAGATAAAAGCCGAGTAACAATCTCGCAATGAAAAGCCGAGTACCGATCTCGCACATAAAAGCCGAGTACCAATCTCGCAATGAAAAACCGAGTACCGATCTCGCACATAAAAGCAGAGTACTGATCTCGCAATGAAAAGCCGAGTATCGATCTCGCACATAAAAGCCGAGTACCGATCTTGTAATGAAAAGCCGAATACCAATCTCACACATAAAAGTCGAGTACCAATCTCGCACATAGAAGCCGAGTACCGATCTCGGGTAGAAAAGCTGAGTACCGATCACGGGTAGAAAAGCCGAGTACCAATCTCGTACATAAAAACCAATACCAATCTCGCACACAAAAGCCAAGATCAGACCCCGCATTAAAAGTCGAGTACCAATCTCGCACAGAAGGCCGCGTACCGATATCGCCTAGAAAAGTCAAGCACCAATCTCGATATTAACACGCAAAAATCAAAAGATAATAATAAAGCATTACGAAACAGGTTCGAACAACAATAAAACATCACCGAGATTACTTCGGCATATATACATAAAATGAAAATAAAGCGCCACAAGCGGCATTTTAAACACCAACAGGGAGCCCGGTTCATTTGCTCCGATAATATCGACCCCTCTTATGGTACCTTGTCCGCATCATCAGAAGGCTCCCCTTCGTTGTCATCCTCAAAGTTGGCGTTGATATTCTCACCAACGTTGGTCTGCCTTTGAACACTGAGCTCGTCGTGTTCTTCCGTCGGGGGTAGAAGGCCAGGATCTTCCACCCGCAGCTCTTAGGAACGGCATCCAAGATTCTCTGGATCGGCGATGAAAAGAGTCGAAAGATCGAATATGTTGTCAGAAAGAACCATTCGAGGATGTGCCTAGAACTCGGCCTCAAACTTGCGCAAATCCCTTCGAAGTTTTTTCCCCACAGACGATGCCAAATGTTGTGAGTGGCTGCAACAAAAGTATTAAATGAGATCGGATTGAGAGAACGGATCTTAAGGTCGATCCGGACGATTTATTGCTATTCAAGCAGAGACAAAAAGTAGGAGACAAAAGAAATAATAGCTCTGCTCTAGCTACTGTTGTGTAATAATGATATCCTATAAAGTCTAATCATGAGCTATTTATAGAGTCTACCTATTCTAGAAACATTTAGGAAATTTTACCCTAGATGGACCGAATTACAGAATAATGTGGGCTAATCGCTAATTGGCCAAGTTGGCTAATCGCTAATTATGCTTCAAGTTTTTTCATTTAATGACATGTCAACACCACAGTTCACCAAAAAGCTGATGTAGCATCCTAGGAAAGACACACTGCTTTATTATGGTGTTATTAATTTAATTTTAAATAAATTATGGTTATGACCCATCAGATTTAGAAGCATGATTTGTTAAAAATACATTAAGGGTATTTAGTAGTAAAATCTTTTGAACCTCTAAAAAACCTTTCATTTTTATATTCAACTAGATTAGGACCTGTCCGATGGACGGGTTTTAAAATATGAAAATAAACTAAATTTTCAAAAAGTTAAACTAAAATTTGTTATAGGTGATATATTTTAATATTTATTTTATGCATATCTTGAGCTATATAACTGAAAATGATTGATATTTACGATTTTTTCATTCTATCATAATTAATTCTCTTATCTACTTTACCACTTTTAATCTCCAATAGAAACTCCACTATCTTCTTCACTCTTTCACATCTATATTTGTACATGATAAATGTTTTTTTTTAAAATAAAATTTTTTAATCTTCTCTAACGTCAAGAGCCAAAGAATGGAGAAGTTAAAATACTTTTTATTATGTATTTCTTTTTTTTTTCAAACTAAACAATAAGACTTAACATATATATTAGAAAATAAACAAAATTATCTATTTTGTCATGTATTTAATTTATTTTTTTGTTTTTTTTTTATTTTTGATTAAGCAAAAATAATAATACAATTGTTTTTATACATGTCAGAATTTCATCGATCAACGAACACGTATCATCATTGTGTTATTTATAATTTAACTGTATATCTATTTTAGAAAATAAATAAAAATGTATATTTCTTGTATTTAATTTTTTTTTTTGGTTTTTATTTTGTTGAAGCAACGATAATAACACAATTGTTTTTATACATGACAGAATCTCATCGATCATCCAAAAAATATCATCATCCTATTATTTATAATTTAACAATGTTTATGTTAATTATTAAATTTTCTTTTACTAATAAGATTATTATAAAAATAAAGGAAGTTTTACTTTATTTTTATAAGATTATTATTTTTTTTTTAAAATTAGGAAAACATATTTTTGTAGTTCGACAATAAAACTAACATTCTCATCAAGTAAGAGTATATTCATTTCTACAGATGGTTCATTGTTTTTATTCAGATTCCTTTCTTCCTATTTCTTTTTTAAACTATAAATATGTCAAATTTTTATTTTATTTTTACTAATGACGTTTTTATTTTTTTGTTACTATATTAATTGGAGTTTCTTTTATACATTTAGAAAATTAGAATTTCTTTATTATTTTTTAAAATGTGATATGTCATAATATAATTTTAGTCAATTAAACATATTTTTGATGAAGTTTATCTTTCCTTTTATATTTGTATTCCTTTTTTAAAATTTCAAAAAAAATTAAAATTTTCTTTCTAAAATGTAAATATATCAAAACATTTTTTTAAAAATACGTTTTAATTTTTGTTACTATATAAAAGCGGAATTACTTTTTATAGAGATAATTAGAATTACTTAACTTTTATTTTTATTGATAATTAATACTTTTAATTAATTAAACACTTGTCAAAATCAATAAGATTTCTTCACAAAATTGATCTCCAAACTTTTCAAGAAAGGATTGGTGTACAAAACCTTAAATAATATTGTCTTATATGAGGATTCAAATTGGGTTATAGTTAGATAATATGTTGTTTTAGTAGGACATATTTTTTAATTTAACAATAAAACTATCATTTTCATCTAAATTTATTCCTATTAGCTTATGTTTTTTTTTCAGATTTCTTGCCTCATATTTTCTGATTAGACGACCTAGGGTACGATGGTATGAGCGTTTTCTGTTGAGTTGGTCCAATGTCAAATACTCTTTGATGTTGTTTAGAATTTCAGAACTCATTGCTATCTTCTTGAAATTTGATAGTCCTGAAAATATTAAACAAATAATCAAAAAATTAAATAGAAGTTTGCATATAAGATTATTAAATTAGAATCATGGTAACATATATTGTTATGATCAAACCCATATTGTCATTAGAATAATCTTCATGAAATTAGAATTTACCTATAATTTATGAACCGTTAGATATGTAAAATATTTTTTGGTTTTGAATTTGAGAAACTCTCAAACAATAATATAGAGATGGGAAATTATAATTTTTGTTTTCTTTTAGTTTTTTTTTTCCTTTTTAAAAGGTTTTTTTTTGCTTTATGGATTAAGAAATTTCTTTAAAATTTTAATAATTTTTTTTTAATTTCCAATAACTTTAAAATTTTCTTTTTAAATATATATCAAAATATTATTTATGTATTAAATTCGTTTTTATAAATATGTTTATTATTGAAATTAATATTTTTATTTAATGGTTATTAAATTTTTTTATATTTGTATTCCCTTTTAAAATTGCTGAAACTTTAATTTTTCCTTTTTCTTTTTAAGATAATTAACTTTTTTACTTAATATATTAACTTTACTTTTATATTTGTATGACTTTTTTAAATTGCCATAAAATTTAAATTTTCCTTTAAAATTTAAATTTTCCTTTAAAATTTAAATATGTATTATTATTCTTTGTTAAAACATTTTTTTATGTTTTGTTACTATAGAAAAGTTGAATTTATTTTTTATAGATATGTAAAACTAAAATTAATTTATTTTCCTTTTTATTGATAATTAATACTTTTATTTAGTTAAATACATGTCAAAATCTGATCGTTTAAATTGATAGATGTCAGGATCATGTGGGTTACTAACTTTGAATCATTCATCTTTATATAATTAGATTAATATTATAAAATAACTAAAAATAAATAACAACAGTATTAGTAATTTAGTAGAAAACCATAAATTTGAAAAACTAACATTGAAAATAAACTAAATTTAGGTTCAAACTTTTATTTTGATATTTTTTAAAAATATATCTTAATTTTAATTATTGATTAGTTAAATTAACAATTTTTTTATTTCCCTTCTTTCGTTTTTAGAAAAACTACACTTTTTTTTTCTTTTTTGTTTGTTTTAAATGTATTTTTAAAATTTAGTTATTGATTAGAGAATTTAACATTATTGTTATTCCCTTTTTTCCATTTTTTAAAAACTTTACTTTTTGGTTTTTTTTTTGGGATTTATGAATTTTAATTTATGATTTGATATATTAACAATTACTAAATTTCTTTTTTGTTAAATTATTTTTATATAGTTTGACATGTGGCAAAATCTGAATGATTACTGACACATGTCAAGATCTCATTAGTTATAATTCTGATACATGTCGGCTTCTGGTGAGTGTAACTCAAGTTTATATAATAAGATGAAAAAAATCTTTAGATTTAAACCTCTTAACGAAAAAATAGTTCCATCTACATTGCCACTAAAACTAAAGTGCTGCATTTTAAAATTTTTAAAAACGGGTTTTTAGTAATGAATTCCATCAATTATATATTTAATGAAAACAAATTTCAACATTTATCTGTTAATAAAAGTTTTCTCTATCTACAATACTGTTAAAATTAGGTTAAACTAAAAGTGCAACTTTTTTATTTTCTTTCATTCTTTTTGGTCAAAATAACATGAATTTTGATGTTATAAAATGAGAAACAATGATGTGTTTTTTTTAAATAACTTTTGACATATCCAAAATTTATTATATAGTGGTAACATGTTGAATTTTGATTTTCCATGTAATCTTATTATGAATTTTATGTACCAATAGGTTTTTGGTTCTGTCAAAAGTAAATAAAAAAAGACAAACATGTCGTTTTTTATTTTATTTTAGAACATCAACATTCATGTCATTTTTTTTGTTTAAAACATGTCGTGTTGTTTTTGACTAGGAGATAAAAAAACTAGCATTTTAAATCTCTAGACCAATGGATTTTTTCATCAAAGGATCTAAAGTTGATGGGAATTTTTTTTTTCGTATGACTGTAAAATTGTATTCACCAAAAAAACTGTTTTACAACAAGTGTAAACGTATAATTAAAAATATTTGACTTTTCCAAATGACATAAAAATATGACAAAGAAGGTTAGGTGCTACGAGTTTGGAACCAAAATTGGAGACCTCCCTCGTAGACAGGTAAACCCATCCTCTGGACTGTGCTTAGGCGATTTCAAACACTTTTGTCTATAAAACTAATGAGTTTTGCAGCCGGTAATGGAGTTTCACTGTGACGTCTTCTCTTCTAAAAAAAATAACGCAAGATGAAAGTTTGAAGTGGTGAATGGCCAGACTCTGTTAGCAAGCGGAAAATAGAAGACCAAACTGTTGTAAATCTGAGACCAAGTAAGCCTCGAGGGAGAGCAGACCAGATGTGAGAAGAATATGAGCAAGAGAAGAAAAGATGATCCCGAGTCTCCAAACTTTCAGTACAAAACACACACCTACCACTAGCTTCTGCATTCCATTTGATCAATCGATTCCCAGTGGCAAGACGATTATGAATAGCAATCCAAGCAATGAAACAATATTTAGGTGTGGAGAAGGGAAATCATACACCTTTACACTAATCACAGATCAGGTTTGCTTGTCGAATCAAGAGCCATGTATCTTGCGACGAAAAATTACCTTTAAACGTATTATTCTTTTATTTCCAAAAGGACTTGTCTGCACCTACCTGCCGAACTCGAAAACGGAGAGAATCCAGCTCATCCTCTATCTGATTCAGAACTGTAACCCAGTGTCTTCTATAAATCGTATCAGGTGCAGATTTATAATTCGAGATTCCCATGTCAATGCAACCTCTCGCTCCGAGTAAATCATAAAGTTTCCCAAGTGGGCACCATACATCATGCCATAACAAAGTTTCATGACCTGACTGCACCTCCGTTTTGTGGAAATGTTTGGCCTTGGCTCTGTATTTATGATTTTTTGCCTCCACGAGCCCGAATTAGTGGTCTCCCGAACTGACCATAGGGAACCGCCACAAATCAGATTTTTTTTAATCCATTTAACCCATAACGAGTCTCTGGCTGAAACAATCGTCCATATCAATTTCAAAATACTCACCGTGTTGACCTCTGAAAGTTTCCTTAACCCTAGACCACCCTCTTGTTTCAGCTTGCAAACATCTGTCCAAGCAATTTTTGCCTTTCTCGTATTGAGCTCTGGTCCAGACCGTAGAAAATCAGAGAATAAACTTTCAGTCTCATCCATGAACTTACTTGGTAGTCTAAAAGTTGAAAGCCAAAAGCTCGTAAGACTAGAGTGAACCGATTTTATCAATTGTAACCGTCCAGCAAAAGAGAGAAATCGGTATGTCCATGATGTAATGCGAGATCTGATTTTTTTCTAGCAAAGGAAAATATAGTCTGCGCCTCTCATACTCTTGGTGAGTAGGGGAAGACCAAGATATCTAATGGGGAGAGAGCCTGCTTCGAATGGGAACCGTTGAAGCACTGCATCTCTATTTTGTGGCGTTAAACCGGCCATAAAAACATTTGACTTCTCCAGGCTAATTTTCAGTCCTGATGCAACTGCAAAATCATCAAATATCTTCAGAATACCTTCAATTGATCTAGATTTCCCATCAGAAAATATCATAATGTCGTCTGCAAAACACAAGTGAGTTAGACTCATGGTTTTGCATCTAGGGTGATAGCCAATATGTTGCGCTGCAGGTGCTCTATTAAGCATTTGAGTTAGTACATTCATGCAGATCACAAGTTGATGAGATTTTTCATTAGATAATTGAAGGGTTTTTTCTTTATGATTGATCTTTAATTGTGGGGTTTATTACTAAAACATGTAATTTCTTAATTTTTAAAATCATTGTACTTTAATTTTAACAGAGGATTTTTTTTTCATTAACAGATTTAAATTGATTTTTTTATATTATTAACTGAGAGGCGATTTTTATGATTCATCGTTAGTTTGAAAGGTTTTCAATCAAACTAAATGTCCTGCGCTCATTTCATGTTCCAATGGGTATTTTGTTTACGGGATAAAAGCCTAAAAGTACACAAACTAGGCTATCTAAATCCTAAAAATACACAAACTAAAAAAATACTACACAAACTAAAAAACTACTACCCAAACTTAATTAATACACCAATTCACATAAAACATTCTATAAAATACACAAACTATAAATTTACTGTATTTAACAAAAAATTGCTTGAACAGAGTGAAATCTTTTGTTAAGAATAAATTAGTTTTATGAAACTAGATTTGGAATTCAGTCGATATAAATATTATGGTGTATAGAAAATTAGAAACCCTTATTTTTACATTTTTTGTATAAAAGGGGAAGAGATCAACGAAACCCTATAAGAACGTATATTTGTTGTATCTCTTCAGAGCTCTACACTTATGAGGTAATTTGGGGTTATTGGGTTTTGGTGGAGTTTGAAATTTGCTATTTGATAAATTTTACATGGTGATTTTTGTTGCATTAACATAAATACTTCTGCATAATATTACACTAACTGTCAACCATTATGTGTATTGTTTTCAAATTGACAGTGATCCTGAGAATGTACACATAAACCTAAAGGTGAATTGGAATGGATTGTTCGTAGAAGACTGTGGTCGGCTAAATTACGTCGGCGGTAAAGTTCATCTTTCTACGGTAGATCATGATTTGTTAAGTTGGTTTTACTTCGGTGATATATTGAAAGAGTTGAATATAGATCTTCTAGTTTACAAGGTTTGGTATAAGTTAACTCATGAAGAGTTAGAGAATAGGAAGTCACTAGAATGGGGAGAAAATTTAGATGCTAATATCAGAGAGATGTGTGTGTTTGGCAATGGATTCAAAAGAGCTAGATGTGTATATTGAAGAAGAAGAAGCTGGAAGTGGTGTACACAAGGCTGCTTTTGGTGTAGGAAAAAATGGGTTTGGTATAGAAGATGCTGAGATACATATACAAGTAGATTCAACTGGTGTGGAGAAAGATAGCTGTGAGAATTATGAGTGTCAACTAGATTCGCGGTGGAAATGGTGAAGACAAACTTGCTCGATGATTTCTTGAGAACTCATCTGATAAACATACTCATGTTGAAGTTGTAGAGGATAATGGTAACTGGAGTTGTGATGATCAAATTAATGATGATGAAGTACTTCCCAGTACACCTATACAAAGCTCCGATGATGAGGAAGACTGTGTAGAAAATCTGTTTAAGAGGAAAAGTAACTTGAAGCAATGGGGGCTTCATATAGACCAAATATTCAATGACGTGCAAGCATTCAAAGATGCTTTAGAGCATCTCCAACAAGGGGTTATAAGGGAGTCTCTTAGCAATTAAAAAATTAAAAATAATAGAAAAAGTATGAAAAATAAAACAAATTGTTAAGAGATGGTTCTAAAAGTTCTAGTTTTAGAACCTCTTCACTAAATAGTGAAGAACTTTATCTTATAGTTGTTGAGATATGATTGGTTCACTTTCTTTTCATCAATTAAATTTAATTAAATATTTAAAACATATTACAAATATTAATTTAATAAGATTTAGATACTCACTAGAGGTTTTTAGTTGTTGGAGATGGTCTTAGTGATCTATGTGTTGAATGAGCAACAAAATATCAAACTCTGTTGATGGAAAAAGGAGAAACATGAAGCTATTTGTTGTGGTGAAGGGTGTCGTTGGAGAATTTACTGTGCATTGGACAGACCTTTGAACGAATGGCAGATCAAAGTTTACAATGATATCCACACATGCATCAACACTGAACACTGTAAATTGATAAAAATTTCAATCATTGCAAGGTTATGGCTTGAACGTCTCTGGAAAAACCCGAATATTAGCGCATGCGAAATAGAAGAGTAGATGTTGTCTGAGTATAACATTCATGTTTCAGAGCATCAATGTCAAAAAGCAAAGACAAAAACGCTAGAAGCCATTAGAGGTGACTTACATGAAATATTCTCCCGCTTTTGGGATTATGAGTTTGAATTATGTAGGTCTAATAAGAGGACAACTGCAGAGATACAAACTATCTAAAGTGGCGGTGAACACCAATTTAACCGATTTTATGTATGTTTCGATGCACTTCAGAAATCTTGGTTAAAAACTTTTCGATCGATCATTGGATTAGATGGATGCTTTCTCAAATGGGAAAGGTGAAATATTATCGGCTGTTGGAAGAGATGGAAATAACGGAATCTACCCAATAGCTTGGGCTGTTGTTCAAGTAGAGAACAATGAAAATTGGTTATGATTTGTGAAGAAACTAAAAAGTGATCTGGGTTTAGAAGGTGGCAGTGGTATAACAATTATATCAGACAAACACAAGGTATGTTAAATAATATCATACTTTAAACTTATGTTAATTATACGATGACTGCTGAATTTATTTTTGTAACAGGGATTAGTAGCAGCTGTTCACGAAGAATTAGTCAGAACATCGTTTGTGTGCACGTCATATTTACGCAAATTGGCGTAAAACGTACAAACACGCTTCTCTTAAACCATTGTTTTGGAGTGTAGCTAGAAGCTTTAATGCTAAAGAGTATGAAGCTAGTTTGGCGGCGATTGAGGAAGTTGATGTTGCTGCATATGAAGCGTTGATTAGAACAGATACTAATGCTTGGTCTTGGACATTCTTTAAGTTTGGAACAAATTGTCTAGACGTCCACAACAATTCGACTGAGTCTTTCAATAAAACCATCAAGAAAGCAAGAAGTAAACTATTGGTGGAAATGTTAGAGGAGGTGAGACGACAAATTATGACTCGAATTGTACAGAGATCCAAAAAGGCTGAACAGTACAAAGGATTTTTCACACCTAGAGCTCATAAGGAGTTAGAGAAAATACGCAAGTCAGCTCGCTTTTGTAATATTTATCCTAGTACCTATGGTAAGTTTGAAGTTATTGATTTTGGTGATAGTTATGCGGTGGATATCACGGAAAATATGTGTGGTTGTCGAAGATGGCAGTTAACTGGAGTCCTGTGTCACCATGCGATTGCTGTGATACACAAGAAAACAATTGATGTGAAAGACTATGTGGCTGATTGTTTCAAGACATCGGTATGGCGTGAAACATACAAACACTCCATCGAACCTGTCAATGGAATGAAGTTGTGGAGAAGAAGTGGTAAACCTTTAATCTTTGCACCTCCAGTTAGGAACATGCTTGGAAGACGTAAGAAACATAATAGAATTAAAAATTCACACGAGTCTCCATCCAAAAAACAGTGTCTAACTCGAGAGGGGCAGGTCATGAGGTGTTCTTTATGTTGACAAGAAGGACACAGAGCTAACAAGTGCACAAATGCTCTTAATATACAATACGGTCCACCTAACCAGAGGGGTAGGCCGATAAAATCAATGGTAACATCTACTCTCTACTCTTAATTTCACATATCATTATTATTCACTTATTTTTTTATAACCTTTTAGGATATGAACTCAAGTTCTTCATCACAAGCTGTGCTGACTTCACTTCATAGAGAAGCTTATACTCAAGCAGGATCATTATCTCAATCAACTCAAACAAATGTTCCATCTACACTTGGGAGTCGGAAAAGAGCATCATCACAACCCACAGTTCCATGAAGTAGTAGTTGATCTTTTTTTGATTTTTTTTGAATAAAATGTAAAATTTATTCAAAAAACCTTTTTAGCATCAAGTGCATCATGTGTTTGAGAATTTTTGAATGCTAAATCTAAAACATTACAAAGTTGAGAGTTTCTTTTGCTCTATCGTGTTGCAAACCAGCATGCCATACATGCATCATATCGCCTATCTCCTTGCTCACGGATAGATGATATTCTGTTGTGAACTTGCTTGTCAATGAAACGAACCAATAGTGCTGATGGAGTTGCCACTTCTCCATACCTTCGACTATTCCTCTCTTTCCACAGTGAATGAAGAGTGAGTTGGAAAGTATACCTTGTCAGAAACAGTAGATCTTTTCCCATAGATGTATCCAAGAGGAGCTTGGTAATAGCTTCCCAACTTGTTGAAAATTGCCGAGATAGAAGCTTGCGGGTCAAGCTAGACCATACCATTGCAGAGTAGTGACATCTGAAGAACAAGTGATTACGACTTTCCAGGGATTCATGACAACAAGAGGGATCTACTCCAACATTCCAACTGAGCATTCTATCCCCCGTTGTTAGACGATTCTTTATCGCGAGCCAAGCTAGAAGTGAGTATTTAGGTGTGGTTTGTGAAAACCCGATTCCTTTATACCACTCAACCTTAGGCTTTACGTCTCGAGTAGCCTCCCATATGTTTTTTGAGCTGAATTTTTTGGAGAAATAATCTCCCTTTCCCTTCCATAAGATAACATCTGATGCCTCAGTCAAACCAGTGGCACATATATCATCTAAAGCAGCTTCAATTTGAGTTAGAACTTCAGTCCTATGTCTCCTTCTGCTGTGAGTCATAGCTTCAGGCACAGTGTCATGGAGGGTGATCCCCATATCAATACAACTTCTTTTTCTCGTGAGGTCAATTAACCTTCCAAGAGCTGACCAGTTATCAAACCAAAAGGACGTACTTCTACCATTTTGAACTTCAATTTTCACAAAAACTGTAGCTAGTTCTCTATACTTTAGAAGCTTCTTCCACATCCAAGACCCTTGAGTGGAGTTGCCGTTTATAGACCAAAAAGAGCCCTTTCGTAATAGGTGTATCTGAATCCATTGCACCCAAAGAGACTTTGATGATCATACTCTCCATATAAGTTTCAAACAACTCACCTTATTTGCTTCCTTTAAAGATTTGACGCCCAAGCCCCCTTCATCTTTCAGAGAACAAATATCAGTCCATGCCACTTTGGCTTTCTTTGTGTTTAGGTCAGGTCCCGACCAAAGATCTTCTTCTTTTGTTCTGAACTGATTATTTGAAGTATGAATTTTTTTTTTTTGAGGTAGAAGACTGAGTCGATATCGCTATGTTAGTTACATGACTTTGATCTTTTTCTTTTCTCATAATTTATTTTTGTCGTTTTGTTCTCAAAAAGAGAGAAATTTGTGTAACACCATGACCATATGCTTTATTGTTGAGAAATTTCCTTTCTAATATTTAATTCAGTTTTTTTTTTCTCTTGATGACATGTTGTTAACAGATTTAGTTAATTCTCCTCTAAAGCTTTATTTGTTGAAAGCAAAAAGTGATCAGTTTGTGTATTTATTGGAATCTTATTATATAAATTTGGGTTGCATTCAGCAAAAGCTGACACGTGTCAAAATTCTAACTCACAAGATTTTGACATGTGTCAATTATTCGATTAGATTATGACATGTGTATAAAAATATTTCCTTAATAAAAAGGAAAACCAACAAATAATATTAATAATAATCACAAAATAATCTTAACTTTCCATATTTTACATATTATGTCTTTAATTAAAAAAAACAAAAAAAAGAGGAAGACTAAATAAACAATCAAATAGATAATATTAGTTTCCAATTTGACATATATAGTTAATTTTTTTTTTTTAATATTAGATGCTTTAAAATTAACTTCAAATCGAGTTTTAAATTTATTAATTTCCATCTGTATTGAATTAGGTTAAAATTTTAGATAATATTATTTTCAGAACATTATGTATATTTAATTATCTCAATTATTTAGTTAATCCAAAAAGAAACCCAACAAAAAGAGAGCAGTAAATAAATAATAAATAAAATTATTAACTTTCCATTTTTCCAAATATATATTCAATCTTATTATTTCTATTAAACATTTTTTTTCAAATTTAGATATTCAGATTCTAAATCCAATAATAATTTATATGTTTTAACCTAAATGTCGTTTATTTGCAATATTAGTTTTCCAAGTTTCATGATTTTTTACTAAATTACTAATACTGTTGTTATTTATTTTTAGTTATTTTATAGTATTAATTATATATGGATATTTGTTTGATATAATGTAAATTTTTATGATATAAAAGTTTTGAATTCTATTAATTTATATGGAGTATACATGAGGTTAGAGTAAGATTTTAATATGACTGAAAATTTAGTTAAATTATATTGCAAAATCAAATGCGTATAAAGAAAATCTGATTTAACAAAGAGTTAATAAGCTAGAACTTTCAGATATTTTGCTTAATTTTGGTACTATAGTTATTTAATATAAAAATAATTGATATTTTTGGATTTATAATTGTTACCTAATTGAGTTATATCAAGTCTAAATATTATTAATATTTTTGGGTATATAATTGTATTTCGTGTATTTTGGATATTCATTCGGTTATTGGTTCAGTTTAGTTCAGGTTTGGTTTTCAAATATATGAGCTTATGACCCATTTGGATTTTTTTTTGGGTTTCAGATATTTTATCCATGGTATCTAACATGGTAGTCGAAAAAAAAGAAGATGTGGGAGTCAGAATCTTTTAGACATTATATAGAATTTTAGTATTTTTATAAGAAAATAACTATTTTCTAATATGATTTCTATTTCATTTTCCAAAAAAGTTAAGATATACTATTAATAAAAAATACTAAATTTTAATTTATTTAAAATTTAAAATCGTCCATCAGACGGGTCTTAATCTAGTATTTTACAAGTTTATGTATTAATTTGAGAAAATTAAAGTATGTATAGTAACTTTTTAGTTTGTGTAATATTTTCTTAGTTTGTGTATTTTAGGATTTAGGTAGTCTAGTTCGTGTATTTTAAGGCTTTTATCCCTTTATTTACAAGTCTTGTTCCAATCCGGTTAATAGATTTCTTAAACCGAACAATTAAATACCAAAAATCCAAGTCGACACCAAACAAAAAGTAGGACCGAACAATCCAAATCGTGTGACGGTCTGAGTGGTAAAAAACAGAATAATCATAATAAACTAAATAAAAATTAAAGAATAATAAAAATTTACTCGAGCATGAATAAACTCTGCCTCCCTCAGACTAAACCCTAACCTAAACACCAAGTCACCAGCCACTCTTCGTATATAAATATAAAGTTTCACCTCTTCTCTCGCCCACCGTCCCAAGATTCAATTTTCTTCGACCTATCTTATCTCTTAATCTCTCTAACTCTAGCGTGATATGAGTAAAAATATATGCCATCTCCCACCAAAACTGGCAGGGGAGAAGATATGTTACAGGGTTTATAATCCCTTGTTATCGTCTTTTCGTTATTTAACCAAAACATTGGTTTACTTTGATTTGTGTTATCCGGTCAAATGATAAGACCGTTGTAGCGTCGTCACGCTATATGTACTTTGTCCTTTCCTCAATAAACAATCAATCATTTCCAGATATATTCTTATCCTCCTCTTTCTCTCTCTATTCTGTTTGTCATCATCTTATCATCATCATTGCTCATCATTCTTAGAGGTAATCATTATTCTACAAGAATTATCTCCTAGATCTTTGTTCTCTATTCTTCGATCTTCTGTAGAATTTCCTAGCTTGGTTTCCTCTATCTAACGACATCCGTAACATTGGTATCAGAGCTTTCGTTCCCCGGATTCCTGCAGAATGGCCGAAACCAGAGCCCAGATGATGATCGAAGTCAACAAACAACTTGAAGAGTTAAGAGCGAACCAGATAAAGCAAGGAGAGACCTCCAATGCTCTCAGATCTGAGCTCAATGATCGATTTACTGACATCAGAAACATGATAGCCGAGCTCCGACCCAGGGAGTTTGACCCTCAGAAACAGCCGATGACCCAAACAGACCAACCGGTAACCCAAACACCATCATCGTCGGCAACGTTTGCAGGCGTACAAAGCTCGAATCCACCGTTACTCCCTGATCCTCCAGATTTGCAGCGATTCGGCCAGAGTTTGTTGAATCTCACCCCGAACGGACAGGATAAGATGCCAAATCAGAAAGGCGGGTTACTCACGAGGTTATCTAAGGTTGGTTTTCTCCCTTTTGATGGATTGAACCTGCGTGACTGGATCTTTAAGTGTGAACAGTTTTTCACATTAGATGGTACACTGGATGAGAGTAAAGTGCGATTAGCCACCGTATATATTTCTGGGAAGGCTTTACAGTGGCACCAGAATTACATAGCGGAACGATTTGGTGTTTATCCTACCTGGACGGAGTATGTGGTTGCGATTTCTGTCAGGTTTGGAGGGTTCTTCAGCGATCCGTTGTCAGATCTTGTGAGTTTAATGCAAGGAGGAGATACGGTGGAGGTGTTCTTGGATAAGTTTGAATATGCTCTGACCAGGATATACTTACCACAAGCTCACGCACTCAGTATCTTTCTGACGAACCCTAACCCTCACCTATCGTTACACACCCGCCAATTGCGTCCTACCACAGTGGCAGAAGTGGCTAACATAGCAAAGATGCATGACAGCTACTTGTTGTGTGTACTGCAGAAACAATACCAAGCTCCCTTCAATCCATCACCAAAACAGAACACATATCCCCAATACAGAAACCAAAACACCTCTCTACTTCCTTCACCGGAAATCAACAAACAAAACAACCACAAACCAAAATTCACTCCCAAAACAACCTCAGAAAAGCTCCCTCGGAATTTTAGCTTTCAGGAAATGCAAGAGCGTAAATCAAAGAGGTTATGCATGTACTGCGATGAGGTCTTTACCCCAGGTCACCAAACAAAACACAGACGATCCCTTATATATTTCTTGGAAGGCAAAGATGAGAATGATTATTGTGATGGGGATGAATTTATGGGTAACACAGTCAATCATGAAGTAACAGCAGAACACACTGAGAAAACACCAGTTCTGTCCATCAACGCAATGAATGGTAGTACCATGTATAAATGTATGCGTGTGGTTTGTCAGTACGGTAAGAGGAAGCTGTATATCCTGATTGATCCTGGCAGCACTCATAATTTCCTGGATATGAGCAAAGCACAAGAACTGGGTTGCTTACTAGAACCTACCAAGCCTATGGCCGTCAAAGCAGCAGCAGGAAGGTTAGTAACCAAATATAAGTGCAAGGCACTCATGTGGAAGACACAAGGTTACACGTTTACCACTGAAGTAAGAACAATATCACTAGATTTTTGCGATCTTGTATTGGGAATACAATGGCTGTTAACACTTGGTCCCATCCTGTGGGATTTCTCAAAGCTGAAGATGGAGTTTAAATTCAACGGTTTGAAACATGTGCTAAGAGAAGCCACTGAGAAGAACGGCAAGATTATCACAGGGAGTAGTCTGAATAAGATCATGCTGCAGGAACCCCAAATTATGCTACTCAATATCATGGAGATATCTGACCAAAATGTTGATGAAGATTGGGATCCACAAGCAATGTTCTCACACATCTCCGCCACTGGTGCTGAGCTGTCAGATGATCCCAACGTCAAATCATTAATGGAATCTTATGGAGATCTATTTGAAGAGACTAAGGAATTACCACCTTTTTGGGAAGGGTTTAACCATAAGATCCCATTGGAGTCAGGCTCCAACCCTGTGAACTTTAGGCCCTACAGATATTCATCATTACAGAAGGATGTTATGGACAAAACCATCAAGAACATGGTATCACAAGGCTTGATACAACACAGTACCAGCCCTTATGCATCTCCGGTTTTTTTGGTGAAGAAGAAAGATGGCTCGTGGCGACTTTGTGTGGATTACAGAGGACTCAACAAGCAAACCATCAAGGATAAATACCCTATACCACTGCTAGAGGATTTGCTAGATGAAATGGGGGTGCAAAATACTTCTCTAAGCTGGATCTACGTGCTGGTTTCCATCAGTTGAGGATGTCCCTTGAGGATATATACAAGACGGCCTTCAAAACACACGCAGGTCACTACGAGTATCTCGTAATGTCTTTTGGCCTAACAAATGCTCCCTGCACATTCCAAAGTCTGATGAATCATGTGTTTGAAGCCGTTCTACGCAAATCTGTTCTCGTCTTTTTTGACGACATACTAGTATACAGTGCCGATTGGGAGACTCATCTGCAGCACCTAACCGAGGTTTTCAGGATATTGCAACAACACCGACTGTACCTTAAACCATCAAAATGTACATTCGGCGCTACTATTATCGAATGCTTGGGTTACTTTATCTCAGCAGACGGTGTGAGTACGGATCCAAGTAAAGTTGAAGTTATAAAGAACTGGCCTACACCTACATCACAGAAGCAGCTCCGAAGTTTCTTGGGTTTGGCTAATTACTACAGATGCTTCATTAAAGGATACAGTGTGGTGGCACGTCCTCTCACAAACCTGCTAAAGAAAGATGGGTACTTGTGGTGTCAAGCGGCTACAGAGGCATTTGCAAAGCTTAAGGAACTGTTATCATCTACACCAGTCCTGGTCTTACCTGATTTTGACAAACAGTTCATCGTTGAAACTGATGCGTCAAACATGGGTATTGGTGCTGTTTTGATGCAGGATAATCATCCAATTTGCTTTATCAGCCGCGCTTTGGGTCTTAAACACCAAGCTTTGTCTGTTTACGAGAAATAATTACTTTCTCTGGTTCACGTGGTGCAAAGCTGGAGTGCCTATCTCGCACACAAGCCATTCGTGATCAAAACAGACCAGAAAAGCATAAAATTCTTGACAGAACAAAAGCTGACAACATCTTTCCAGCACATGTGGCTTTCAAAGCTTATGGGGTACAAGTACGAAATACAATATAAGCAAGGGAAGGAGAACTTTGCCGCTGACGCGCTTTCACGGGTAACCGGTTCACAACTACTACAGATCACCTTATCCTAGGTACATCACGGGTTTGATGATTCACTAAAGCTGATGTGGGACACGGATCCGCATCTGAGGAAAATCATCTCTGAGTTAACTGCCAACAGTTCATCACACCCTTTGTTTTCATTTGTCAATGGTGAACTACGAAGGAAAGGTAAACTGGTTATTGGAAATGATGAGGCGATCAAACTACACATCCTTAAGTGGCTGCACGACTCGGCGGTAGGGGGTCATTCAGGTCGTGACGCAACATTACACAGGGTCAAATCTTTGTTTTACTGGCCAAAAATGAACATTGAGATACAGCAGTATGTGAGGAATTGTGCGGTTTGCCAACAGAATAAGTATGATAGGGCAGCTAAACCTGGTCTTCTACAGCCGTTGCCGATACCACATAATGTTTGGGAATTTGCCAGTATGGATTTTGTTGAGGGTTTGCCTCCGTGAAGTGGGAAACACTGCATCTTGGTTGTCATTGATCGGTTAAGCAAGAACGCGCATTTCGTAAGCCTATCTCATCCTTATACAGCTCTTGGCATGCCATGAGCTTACATGGATAACGTTTTCAAGCTATACGGCTGGCCAAAGGAGATCATAAGTGACAGAGATCCCACGTTCTTAAGTGAGGTGTGGAAGGAACTTTTCAGAGTCCAAGGGGTAGATCTGAAACACTCAACAGCCTATCACCCCCAAACTGATGGCCAGACAGAGGTGACTAACAGGACACTAGAAACCTATCTACGTTGTATGACAGCTGATGCGCCCCATACGTGGAGCCAGTGGTTACCCATTGCTGAATGGTGGTACAATACAGCATACCACTAGGCCATTCATACAACTCCATTTGAAGCTCTTTATGGTCAACCACACCGAACACACCTTCCATACCTACCAGGTGAAAGCTCCTCTGTTGTTGTTGATAGAAGCCTGCAGAAACGAGAAGATATCATCAACATGCTGAAATATTCATCTGACACGAGCTCAGAACCGCATGAAACAGATTTCAGACGCTAAGAGATATTTTTGTGCATTCAGTATCGGCGATCACGTGTATCTCAAGCTTCAACCTTACCGACTACACTCTCTTAAAAATCGTAAGCTCCCTCACAAGCTATCCCCTCAGTTCTACGGCCCTTTCAGAGTTATTGACAGGATTGGTGAAGTAGCTTACAAGCTAGAGCTACCCGCAGGAGCCGCAATCCATAACGTCTTCCATGTGAGCCAGTTGAAGCTCTGTCCCAATCCACCGACGGTACAATCCGACTTACCTCAATACTTGATGGATCTGGGTAATGACAAGGAACCGGAGGCAATTTTGGACAAAAAGGTGGTCAAGCGTCGCAACACAGCAGCTACGAAAGTCTTGGTGCAATGGAAAGGCTATCCTCCAGATCAAGCCACATGAGATTCTACCAGGACTTCACAGCTAAGTTCCCAAACTTTGATCCTTGAGGACAAGGATGTCTCTGAAGGAGGGAGTATTGTTACAGGGTTTATAATCCCTTGTTATCGTCTTTTCATTATTTAACCAAAACATTGGTGACTTCGGTTTATGTTATTCGGTCAAATGATAAGACCGTTGTAGCGTCGTCACGCTATATGTACTTTGTCCTTTCCTCAATAAACAATCAATCATTTCCAGATATATTCTTATCCTCCTCTTTCTCTCTCTATTCTGTTTGTCATCATCTTATCATCATCATCGCTCATCATTCTTAGAGGTAATCATTCTTCTACAAGAATTATTTCCTAGATCTTTGTTCTCCATTCTTCGATCTTCTGTAGAAGTTCCTAGCTTGGTTTCCTCTATCTAACGACATCCGTAACAAGATACTTACCAAGGTTTCAATATCATCCCTTAGAGCAGTGTGGTCCACTAGCAAACTATTGAACTCTTTATCTAGAGAATGTATTTTGGGTAATGAAGCAGTAAAGCAGCAGTTTTTAGGGTTCATGACGATGGATTCCAAGGTTTGTTCATTCAGGTTCAATCTCAGCAAGGAAGAAGACTTGGTTGATCTATCTATAAATCAGGTAGTTTTACTTAATCAAGTCGAGATATCCAAAGTTTTTCACTGTGATGGCTTATTGTTATGCGTCGCCAAGGACAACTTGAAGCTCATTGTGTGGAATCCTTATTTGGGGCAAACAAGGTGGATCGGACCCAGAACAAGTTTCCACAGATTAGACAGGTATGCTCTCGGACACGACATCAACGGTAACAACAAAGTCTTGAGATTTGTGGATAATTGCGTCGGTAAACACGTTTTTGAGTTTGAACTATACTATTTTGAGCTCTAATTCACGGAGGGTTCTAGACGTCAGACCGTACTGGGAGGTAGAATTCTATCAATGTGGCCTGTCTTTGAAGGGAAGTAGTTATTTAGTGGCTCATGAAAAGACAGGGCCTGACATTTTTAATCCAGAAGTGGGAATAGAAAATCTAGTTATAGATATATCAGAGGTGTATGATTTCTTACTTTGTTTTCATTACACAACCGAGAAATTTGGACCGCGTCTGCCTCCTCCGTTTCACTCTATATATCAAGATATTGTGACCTTCTCATGTGTTAGAGAAGAACAGCTTGCTGTGCTATATCAGAAGAAAACTTATTCAATTGAAATATTGGAGATTTGGGTTACTACCAAGATTGAGCCCAATAATGTGTCCTGGACGAAGTTCTTGAAAGTAGATATGAGACCACTACTCACTGATTTTGTTGCTGTTTGGTTTAAATGTGACTTTGGGAGCTTTTTCATTGACGAGCGAGAGAAACTCGCTGTGGTTTTCGATGTAGATGGCCATCGACACACCAAGACCCCTCGGTACCACACAGCTTTTATCATTGGAGTTGATGGCTACTTTAAATCTGTGAATCTCGGAGAAGCTCCCAATGTCTATGATGGGATACCTGGACATTTAGGATATGTTCCGCAATTTTACTCTCCCCCACTTGTGTGCTCTTCTTCTTATCTCCCAAGTTTAGTGCAACTCAACCAACCGCACAAAAGGAAACAAAGAGATGATATCTAGCTAACTGACTAATCATCATCATCATCTTCGTTACTTAAGATTTCGTCTATTTCATGTTTCCTTCTAGTTTTTAAGTTCCTTATTTGTTTGTTGCGTTGTCTAATTGTCAAGCTATTGTTCTAGTCACTTGTTCATTTGCAAAATAACCGTCTATTTTGGTTTTTTTCAGTCTCTTGGTCCATGTCATTATTTGTAGATTATCGGTGAAAAAGTAATAGTCTTTGAGTAAGATGAGAGAGTTTTTCAAGTTTACTTGTTGTACAATCAAGTCTCATGGCCTTATTGACTCAGTCATTGATACTGGCCATTCCATGGCAGCTCCTGGTCCTTACATCTCCATACTAACATAGTTTTTTCTCGAAAACAAATTTTGGTTGAACGTAAAAAAAGTATGAAACTGTTCTCTCTTTTGTGGAAATATTATATTGCTGTATATTTAAAACTTTTACTCATTACATAGCATCAGAAAACAAGAATTTCACATAGTTTTTAGCTTTGGCATAGTTATATTATAGATCCATCATGTGGTGTTTTTCTGGCGAAAAGTAGATATTATTACTCAGGAGATGAGTAAAAAGACCAAAGCTGTGGCTTTCGAAGCCAATACTGTTTGAATCGGAAACTGACTTAATATCTACGGAGGATCTAAATGATGAATCAAAAGGGTACCTTATTGAAGACACCATTGTTCTTGAAGCTTCTTTGCTTTGTGTCACTGAGACTAAGTTCATTGACTCCATCTAATTAAGACTCTTATCATCTCTCTATATGCATACATATTTGTTCTACTAGCAAATAAAAGTTTCCTTTGATATTTCTTATTTGTTTTAACGTTGTTGTGTGTAATGTTATGTGCTTGAATGAAGTAAAAGGAATGGTAGTGGACCTTCGGGTGTCGTGGTTGTTGTCGAATAATGTCTAGGGTGCTTTTCTTGTTGTTTGGAAATTATTAAGGAAATTTGGTTACTGAAAGTGATATATGGATTCATAATGAGGCATAGTAAAATGTAATGTGGATAAGATTGTGCAATTAGATTGTACCTTGTCATTAGAGGCTCTAAATAGTATACAATAGGGTCCGAATCGAAGCAATAAGAGATATGAACAAAATGGTTTTGTTGGAAGAATTGAAACTGACTTTCTCATATATATATATAGTTGGAATCATCATCTCAATTCCTACAACTAGTTTAAGTGGCAAAGGTGTAGACTTGTGATGAGAATCAACTTGTTGACCAGTTTTAACCGGCAAGGACTAGGTCAAAGATTGATTTGAGATGTGTCTTTGTAAATTAATGGGATTGTATCCCCACCTCTTCACGTTCTCTAGTAGTTAGTTTCTTTCTTTGTGTATTTAAGCATAGTCAATGATATACAGAATCAAATACGAAGACAAAAGTGTTGAAACTTGAATCTTGTGTTCTTGATGCTTTTGGGACATCTCTATCATTTTGTTTCTAAACTTAGGGAGAAAGAATTGTTCTCCTTGTTACTAAATTCACATAGTTACTACAAGATAATGTTAATTTACCAACCTTCTTTTTGATAAGTAGTTTACTAATCCAAAAAGTTTATTTAAAGGAAATGCATGACCTCCAATGATCATCTCCACACACGGTTCACTCTTCTTTACATGCGACTTGTTCGACCTCCTAACCTACTTCTTCCCTCTTTGAGTAGCATTGGAGCTACACAGTAGATTTTTTGGTTTGTTCAACAATTTCTTAATATCTCTCCAACAAGCAGTTTTACTTTTCTTATCCTCTACCAAAGAGACGAATCACATATTACAAGTGAAATTAGCCACTAATTAGGTTTGGTTATTTATTCTTTAACGAAATTCAGCGTTTTTTCCCCTTGTCAAAGATAAATTCTAGAGAAGAAGACCAAGTCTCGGATTAGTGATGATTTATTTTTTGGTTTGGACTTTACATGTTTCACTTCATAAATCGTTTTTTTTGTGTGTGTTCCATAATACTTTATCCACAAAATACACATTTTGCTCTTCTAGTCTTAAGCATTCAATATCCCAAAATACTGTAGTTTATTCCTCTCATTTACTTTTCTTATTCTCTACAAAATAAACAAATTAAGTATTGGTCAAGCCCTAATTAGGTTAAGTTCTTTATTCTCTAAAGAAATTCAGGCTTTGTTTTCCTTTGTCAAAGAAAAATAGTGACAGAAGACTACGTCTCCGATTAGTGGTTAAGTGTAATTTATTATTTGGTTTGAGTTTCACGGGTTTCACTTCATACCGGTTTTTGATAGCTTATATTAATGCATCTGCAAGATATACATTTTGTTCCTCTAATATTAAGCATTCAATATCCCAAAGTTTTGCTTACAAAATACAATATTCAACTCAATGCAATGTTTACAAATAAGATAAGATTAAAAAGGTTCAAAGCTATCTTCAACAAATTGCAAGAAAACCTTTGAAATTTCTTTTAAACTTGAACCGTCTCTGAATCAAATCACGACATAAACCGTTCAGTAGGCCTTTAGTCTCATGTCTTAACTTTACCACCAAACATACCAATACATTAAAGGGTGAAGAAAAAAATCTGTGTGTGTATTAAAAAAACTAAATAAATTATAGGTCCATCCCGTCACAACCCAATATGTGTCATTATAATACCCTAAACGGCCCAAGATCTTTAGGCCATTTTATAAACAATCACCACTGGCTAGGGTTAGCAATGAAACATTGGGAATCACCCCAAACTTATTTAATTTTAAAATTTTGACGGAATATATTCTGCATTTTTTTTTTTTTGAAACGTCTTGTTTATTCTGCATGTTTTAAGGACTAGATTCATAACCAAAGGTGGTGGGAAACATAACTACGTCAAGAATATATTAGTCAAGTTTTTTTCTTTTCTTTTGGATAAACCATATATACTAGTAAAGTTTCAAAATCAAAAGAATAAACCAATAAGAAATACGGTTGAACGGAGAAGTGGAGGATCAAATTTTGTCAAACAAAGGCAAAACATCACGAATTATTTCAAGTGATTAATTATAGACATGCAAGAGTCAAGACTCTTAAGGAGAATCTTTTTTTCTTTTGATTAAAAAATCAAAGGGGAATCTTGGCTCTCAACCAGACGTTAATTCTTACTTTATTCAACGCCATGTTTCAAGTCTTGTCTTTTGACTTGATTCTCACATCACATGGAGTCATATAAGTATATATCAAAAACAGTTTATCATCCCTACTTATATCAAAATTAATTTACCATCACAAATTCCGGAGTATCGATTATAGTATTTAAATACATTTTTTTAATATCATATGGTTCGATTAGCTCTAATTCATATAGTCAAGCTTCTATTTAGTACAAAAGTGTGATTTATTAGAGTTGAAATATAAGGCCATGAGTGTTTGTTAATTTTTTTGGGGGTTTTTGGTTTTGGATTTTCAGAAAAAGAAAACAGTATATATCACAACAAAATCTCCTAAAAACTCATATAAGTGAGATTTTGGATTCTTTTCACAATTTTGAAAAAAATCATCAAAATTCAGATTTCCTATATTTTAGAAAACCATTTTTTTCTAAAACCATGAATGTCAATAAATTAGACTTTTGAAAAATTTAAAGCAAAAACTACTCTAAAAACCATTGCCATTCAAGTCCTAAGTCTAAATCACTTTTGTTTCCCGTTTCAACAATCGTCACGTTTGAAAATCAGTATTTCTATGTTTCGTTTCTCGTAATATATATTTTCGCACCACGTTTTGTACTTGAAAAATTGAAAGCTAAAAAAAACAAAAAAAAAAAGGAAAAAATCTAGGTGAGTAGGACCGACGATGTTTACTTAGCAGGAATCCAAGTTGAGTTACTAACTGTGAGTTAAATAACGATGGTGATCTGTCTTAAAATCAGCAGCAAAAGGTCCTACTCATTTTCTTCATTAGTCATACCTACTTTTGTCTCACCGTCCATAATTTTATATTGTATATAAGTAAATCATATTGAACCAATAATTATATATGTAGAAACTAAACCGAACATAAAAAAAGAGAGAGTAAAATGATAGAGAGAATCGTAAAAAATAGTCTAAATTATTAAGATATTTATTGGTAGAAATATCATGAACGTAATCGAGGAATATCGAATTAGAGTTAAAATGGCCACCGCTTTTAAATATTGCCAATTAAATTGAGAATATTATGTATTTTCTGATAACTAGTATTTGCTAAAACTTCTACAAGTCTTCAAAACTCCTTAAAGTACTCTTTGAAAATGTCATTATCTTTGAAATGTATTTTATTATTTTATTTCGGCCCAACTGGTTCGATAACGTAAATGCTATTAACTATCCTGATTTATACATTTGCGGGCAAGTGACGCAACCTATATTTCTTGTGCTATATCATCTTCTAACACGAGGATTTTTTGGGAGAGGTTACCCATATTTAATTCTAATATTGTTCTCATCTTTTTAGTTCCATTTTCGTCCAAATACACTTAGTAGCAGTGTTCACCGACTATATATGCTTGATCCATAGGTCTCCACAAAATTGAACAATAATATAAAATATAGTGGTTTGTGTTAGTAATGTTGTTGTATATATATCACCACCTAAATTCAAACCCCTAGAATATATACTATTGACAAAAACCATGTCCACAATTTTACAACCCTATCTAAAATAATAAATGCTGAGATCAATAATATCAAATATTAAGAGAGTTCATTTGATAGTTTTAGCAAACAGTTCCAAACATTATTAGTTGTACCAGTGTAGTCTCTCTTTTTGTGCATGGTTTTTGAATTAAATTTTAGTTTGACGTAAAAGAAAAAAAAGCATGTAACACAAGATTTGTTTCTCTCAAATCATAACATTTACATTTGTATGTTTTTCACCACCCGTTGGATTTCTAAAATTAGTAATTAAATATATAAATTTTTGACAAAAAAATGTTTATTTATTAGTTACAGAAACTAAAATAATGTGGATATTCTATATTCATACTCAATAACCGATCCAAGTTTATATTTTTTCTTTACCAAAACAAAAAATAACAATTTATGTTTCCTCATAAAAAAATCCAATTATTTGCTTGTTTGATATATAGAATTTTATGTTTGAATAATTTTCATGCATTAATTTAATATTTTACAATGTGACAAAATAGTGCAACCATTTTTCTTTATTTCTTTCTTGATCCTCTCAAATCCTACACACGGAGACTAAGAGATAGATCTTCCCCTTTCCAGTGTGAAGACAAATGTCCATAAATAACTCTTTCAACACCTCTCTCATTCACCATGCAATCTATCTTTCCTTCTGACCAAGACTTCTCTCCTACAATAACAAAAAAAAAAAAAACTTCTTTTCCTAAAATTTCTCTGCAACTTTCTTGGTAAGCTTCTTCTTCTCCTTCACAATTTTGATCATTCAGTGAAACTGAGACTTCTTGATCTAACAATCGATTGAAATTGTATAATATATGGAAACCGTTCTGCATGGTGTGGGGGTGGTTTCAAAAGTAACATAAATCATTACATATATATTTTCGTTAATATTAGAACCACACAACACTTTCTTTAAAGTTGTCTGAGTACGTCTTTATTCGGAGCCATAAAAGTAACAAACTTAAAAGAACAGAGTTTTTTTTTGTTTTTTTTGTTTTCAACAACAGAGTATTTATAATTCAAGAAACAAAGAATTTGATTGTGTTTTTTTTTTCCTCTTACAAAAAAGAAAATGATGGCGATAGGAATCTTTGGATTGATCCCAAGCTCATCACCAGACGAGCTAAGGAAGGTTCTACAAGCACTTTCTACAAAATGGGGAGACGTAGTTGAAGATCTTGAGAGTCTTGAAGTGAAGCCAATGAAAGGAGCGATGACGAATGAAGTGTTCATGGTGAGTTGGCCAAGAAAAGAAACTAATCTTCGATGTAGGAAACTTCTTGTTCGCATCTATGGCGAAGGCGTTGAGCTTTTTTTTAACCGAGACGATGAGATTCGTACTTTTGAGTATGTTGCTCGCCATGGTCACGGACCTACACTTCTTGGCCGCTTTTCTGGCGGTAGAGTCGAAGAGTTTATTCATGCTCGGGTAAATTCATTTTTTTTGTATTCTTTTTCTTTTTTAATGAAATATTCTATTTTTCTGACCACTCACACGATTCGTGTGTATAGGTTTGTTCGATCCTACTTTTTAGCTTGGTGTCGATTTCGGTTTGAATTTTTGGTTTATATTATTTTTCGGTTTAAGAAAATTTTAAACCAGATGAAATTGAATACCAGTTGGTTTTGGTTTGATATAATTCTTGTTTCCGTATGGATTCGTTTAGACCATCTCCAATGATTTACTCTATTTTTTTCCTCTAAAAATAGAGATCTTTAAAAATAGAGGAGGGGTTTGCTCCAATGGTTGTCTCTATTTTTATTTTAAAAATAATATTTAATATATATAATAGTTTTATTTTTATAACTAACTTACATTAGAACCCTTTACTTTCTAAGTTTACAAATTTGATCCATTCATTTTTTTCATTTGTGGGTTTTTTTAATTTATCATCTTCATATAACTTATATTTCTAATTTAGTATAAGTTTTTGTTGCATATTATAGTAATTAAATAACCAAATTTAATAATATAATTGTATATAAGTACATAAATGAACATATAATTTAGTTTTAAGTATAAAAAAAAATAAAAAAAAATAAAAGGATCATATTGTAAATAAAAAAGTATTTCTCTAAAAATAAAGGAATGAATAGTGTTTCTCCAAATATAGAGAAACACTATTCATTTCTCTATTTTTAGAGCAACATATAGAGTACCATTGGAGATGATTTTGCTCTAAAAATAGAGAAATCTCTAAAAATAGAGTACTATTGGAGATGCTCTTAGGGCGATCGCCTAAAATGAATCTTTTACAAATATTATTTTTAAACGGGGTTCTATGTGAATTTTTTTTGAAGTAGTAGAATTTTTTGTTTGGAAATTTTTTTTAAATGAGTACATTTTTAGTATTTAATCCATTTTTAATGAGTTTGACTGTCAAAATCATTTTCAAGTTTTTATCCACTTATTTTTTTCTGGTTTGGTTTGGTTTGTTTAGGTAGGTTTGGATTGGTTGTTTGGTACGATTCTGGTCTAGTTAAACTACAGGTGGGCGTTAAACCGGAAAAAAACCAAATCGGTTTAGCTGTATATTGTTTGTGTTGTAGGAATTTGAAGTTATCCATTTTGAAAGTCCTACCATTGGATTTATCAGCAAAATTATTGTGTTAATCTCTTTCCATTATAAGAGTTACAATATTAATTCTTGCATTTGTAACATTGGTTCAGACACTATCAGCAACTGATCTTCGTGATCCGAACATATCAGCTTTGGTTGCATCTAAGTTAAGAAAATTTCACAGCATAAACATTCCTGGAGAAAGAACTGTACTTATCTGGGACAGGATGAGGTAAGAAACAGCAAAACTGTAAGAAAATTTCCTAGTAAAATGTTTTGATCAGATGAATGCAATATACTAATAATATCCATTGAAACATGAAATAACAGGACTTGGGTAGGACAAGCCAAAAATCTATGTTCAACTGAACATTCAAAAGAGTTCGGTCTAGACAACATTGAAGATGAAATCAACTTGTTGGAAGAAGAAATAAACCAACAAGAGATTGGTTTTTGTCACAATGATTTGCAGTATGGTAACATCATGATTGATGAAGACACCAATGCCATTACTATCATTGTAAGTCTTACTAATAGCCACAACAATTTATAACAATTTTTCTCTTTTTTCAGAATGGGATAAAAAGTTTAATAAAACCCATTTTTACGATACGATTAGCGCGAGGTAAAACAATATCATCACGCATAGATGAATATAAATTGTTTTAGTTTCTCTGTTCTAATCGTTTATGGAGCTTGTGTGAACAGGATTATGAGTATGCAAGTTGTAATCCAATTTCATATGACATAGCAAATCATTTCTGTGAGATGATGGCAAATTATCATTCTGATACTCCTCATATCTTGGACTACACTCTATATCCTGGTAAAATGACTAATCAAGATTTTATTTTTTATTTTTAACGTATTAATCAAGAAATTTTTATAAATCCATAATCAAGAAGTGTTTTTTTTATAAAAAAATTAATTGTTTTGGGAGTTGCAGGAGAAGAAGAAAGGAGGAGATTCATCCGCAACTACCTTACCTCTTCAGGTAAAGAAGCAAGAGAGGAAGACATAAGCCAGCTTTTGGAAGATACTGAGAAGTATACATTGGCAAGCAATCTCTTTTGGGGTTTATGGGGAATCATATCTGTAAGTTTAATTCTCTCTTGCTTTGAATCAGATCATAGTAAAGCTCAAGATGAAAATAACAACATCAACAATGTCAGAAGCTTATGATTGTGTGTGAATGTGATTGTGCAGGGCTATGTGAACAAGATTGAGTTCGATTATATTGAGTATTCGAGGCAGAGATTCAAACAGTATTGGCTTCGGAAGCCACAGCTTTTGTCTTTTTACTCATCTCCCGAGTAATGCTATCTATAAAAACGATGATGGATCTATAATATAACTCGTTGACCCGAAAAAGAAAAAAAGATCTATAATATAACTATGCCAAAGCTAAAAACTATGTGTATAGTTCTTGTTTTCTGATGCTATGTAATGAGTAAAAGTTTAAAATATCAAGCACACTATGATATTTCCACAAAAGAGAGAAAAGTTTCATACTTTTACGTTCAATCACAATTTATTTTTGAAAAAAAACATGTCGAGGAGGGAGATTTAAGGATCAAGAGCTGCCTTATAGTGTACAGTATCAATGACTGAGTCAATAAGGTCATCAATAACTGTGATGACTTTGGTGTCTAGTATTGCTTTCTCCAATAATGGAAGCATCAAATTAATAATGGACATGTTGAAGTCAAGCCCACATATATATGATCCTGTCTTAGTCCTTTCAACCTTTTGTATGTAATATGTATTAAATTTTGTCAAAAACCCACTTGTTTACTTAGGTCCATAATATTATGAGATGCGTGTCTTGGTCTTACGTGATACTTGTGGATTTGGCAAAAGAGAAGAAAACTAGAGAAGGCTGACAATAATTAGTAATTAAACTTTAAAAAAACTCAAAAGAGTACAAGTGACTAGAACAATAGCTTGACAATTAGGCAATGCAAGAAACAAATAAGAAACTTAAAACTACGAGGAAACATAAACCATGTCGATGGTGCAAAGAAACATGAAATAGATGAAATCTTTAGTAATTAGGTGATAAATAGAAACGTAACGAAGATGATGATATGATTGACTAGCCAGTTATATACCATCTCTTTGTTTCCTTTTGCGCGGTTGGTTGAGTTGCACTAAACTTGGGAGATAAGAAGAAGAGCATACAAGTGGGGGAGGGTAAATTTGCTGTCCTAAATATCCAGTCATCCCTTCATAGACATTGGGAGCTTCTCTGAGACTCACTGATTTGAAGTAGCCATCAACTCCAATGATAAAAGCTGTGTGGTACCGAGGGGTCTTGGTGTATCGATGGCCATCTACATCGAAAAGCACAGCGACTTTCTCTTGCTCGTCAATGAAAAAGCTCCCAAAGCCATAGTCAAACCAAACACCAACAAAACCGATGAGTAGTGGTCTCATATCCACTTTCAAAAACTTGCTCCAGGCCACATCATTGGGCTCAATCTTGGTAGTAACCCAAATCTTCAATATTTCAATTGAATCAGTATCCTTCTGATATAGCACAGCAAGCTGTTCTTCTCTAACACATGAGAATGTCACAGTATCTTCGTATATAGAGTGAAACGGAAGAGGCAAACGCGGTCCAAATTTCTCAGTTGTAAAATCAAAACAAAGTAAGAAATCATACACCTCTGATATATCTATAGTTAGATCTTCCCCTGATCCTATTTCTGGTGGATTAAAAAAGTCATTCTCTGTCTTTTCATGAGCCACGAAATAACTACTTCCCTTCAAAGACATGCCGCGTTGATAGAACTCTACATCCCAGTCCGGTCTAACGTCTAGAGCCCTCCATGAATTAGAGCTCAAATCGTAAATTTCAAACTCGAAAACATGTTTACCGATGCAATTATCCACAAACCTCAGGATTTTGTGGTTACCGTCCATGTCGCATCCGAGAGCATACCTGTCTAATCTGTGGAAACTTGTTCTAGGTTTGATCCACCTTGTTTGCCCTAAATAAGGATTCCACACCACGAGCCTCGAGTTGTCCTTGGCGGCACATAACAATAAGCCGTGGCAGTGAAAAACTTTGGACATCTCCACTTGATTAAGTAAGGATACAGGCTTTATAAATATATCAACCAAGTCTTCTTCCTTGCTGAGATGGGAACTGAATGAACAAACCTTGGAATCCATTACCATGAAACTCAAAAACTGCTGCCTTAATGCTGCTTTACCCAAAACCCAGTCTCTGGTTAATGCGTCCCAGAATTTGCAAGTGGACTGCACTGCTTTTGCTAAGTATATTTTCCCCTACCACTTCCTGTGGAAGATGGCATATCCTCTTACTCATTCTTCTTTGTAGGGTCGAAGATAATTGAATCTCTGAATAGAAAAGAGTCGAGAAGAAAGCCTAGAGAATAAATCCTCAAGGGCAAAACTTTATATAATCGGTGGTTTGGTGACTTGATTCTTATGTTAGGGTTTTCGTGTGGCCAAACCTTCGGAAGGAGGCAGAGTTTATCCATGCTTGGGTAAAATATTATAATTCTTCCATTTTTATTTAAGGATCCATTAAAAGCCTTCAACTTTACAACTTTTTCCAACTAAAACTTCCAACTATTTCTCTTTTCAAAACAAACTTCCAAATTGACATATTTTTCCAACAAAATCCTCAAACTATTTTTGTTTCCAAAAAAAAACCTCTAAATATAAAATTTTACTTACTTAAACCCTTAAGTTTCCAATAATAAGCCCCATCGAAGGTTGACTGACTGCCAACAACAGCTCTTATTAACACAGTAAACACATTTTTAACTATTTGTTAACTCCGTTAGTTTTGAATAAAATCCCTAGATAAAAAACCTTAATTTTGAACCTGATTGTGGATTAACTAATGGTCAACAACAAACTCCAATTAACACAACAAACGCTTGTTAACTATTTGTTAACTCCGTATATTTTGAATAATAATCCTAGATGAAGAAATCGAGTTTCCATAGTAGTAAACTCATTTTTTCTCCTTAGCAAATAACAACAAAAAAACACGTGAAAATGGACAAATAAGTTACCAAATAGTTAACGAGAGTTGTCGGTGATTGTTAGTCAACCCTCGACTGAGACTCAATATTAGAAACTTGAGAGTTTAAATAAGCAAAACTTAATATTTAAGAGGTTGTTTTGGAAACAACAATAGTTTGAGGTTTTTGTTGGAAAAAATATGTCAACTTGGAGGTTTGTTTTGGAAACAGAAATAGTTGGAGGTTTTAGTTGAAAAAAGTTGTAAAGTTTGAGGTTTTCTATGGGATTTTCTCAATCATTTATTTACTAGATCCGTCCGATAGACGAGTTTCTTAATTTTAAAATAAATTAAATTTAAGCAAAATTATTAAAGTAAATATGTGTGTTTAATGATATATCTTTTAAAAACCCAGGGAAACTGTAAAAATGTTTGGTTAGAAAAAACAGTTTAGTTATTAACATATTTTACATGAATAAATTAGTTTCTATATTATAATTTTATTATTAATATACTAAAAATATATACCACATCGATTAGTTTGGTTCCATCTTTCATTTGTTTTTAGGTCATCATGTGAGATATGTATTTTTAAAATATCAGAAACCAAAAAAGCAAACCGAATTAGACCCGACAAAATCCCGAAAGAATCTTAAACTTCTCTATCTAAATAACAAATGATTCAAAGTTAGTAATTTGTCAGATCATGATACAGTGTCATTTAAAACAATCATATTTTAATACGTGTTTAATTATAACGATAATAAATTTATTAACCGGATTGGAACATGAACTGACACAAGCCAAGAACATATGTTCAACAGAGTTTGGTCTAGATAAATATTGAAGATGAACTCAACTTGTCTGAACAAGAAGTGAACCAACTCAACTTGTCTGAACAAGAAGTGAACCAACAACTCAAGAGATTGGTTTTTGTATACATTGGCAAGCCATCTCTTTTGGGGGTTATTGGGAATCCTCTCTGTAAGCTAATTCTCTTTTTCTTTCGATAAAAAAGTAACTGAAATAATCTCAGATGTATTGGAATATTGATTTCACAATCAATTGAGAAAATGGAGAAACAGAGTAAGAGATAATTTTTATCACTTCTTCTTTTAAAGAAGACAATAACGAAATATAAATAATTATTATTACTGAAACTTGTTGATTTTACATCAAGAAAATACTAGTTTAAATAGTATCCAAGAGACACAATTGAAAAGGCATAAGTGAAGAGTTGTATCTCTTCTACAACCTAATCTAAAAGTCACAACTCTTAATATAATTACGTTAATCTAGACATAAAGTAAATATCCAGCACTATACTATTTCCACCAAAAGTTTCATACTTTTACATGCAATGGTAATTTATTTTCGAGAGAAAAAGGGGTTTTGTGCATAAAAACCATCAAAGTTTATTTTTTTTGCAAGAAAAACCCTGACCTCAACTTTGTGCAAGTCAATCCCCCCACCTGCAAAGTCACCCGCTAAACAGCCATTGGGTGTATTGTCGACGTGTCCAGTTAACTATCTGTTACAAAACTAACAGACTTGGTAAAACGACGACGTTTTTAAACACGAAAACAACACGATGTTTGCGTGAAACATCATATTGTTTTTAACTAAACTAAACGACACCCTTATGTCGAGATTCAAATCAGATTGGGGAAAAATCAGAAATTAGGGTTTGTGTGAAATCTCTCTCTCTTGATCGCGATTTGGGATTTTCTTGGGGTTCTGTTCTAGAAGCTTCAAATCCAACCAGCACTCGTGATAGTAAGGTAATGCAACATCTTTTGGTCTTTGAATCATTGTCACATCTCTCTCTCTCTCTCTCTCTCTCTCAATTTCTCTCTCAATTGCATGTTCGGTTGAGGGTAAATTTGAAGAATTAGTTTGTGTAATTTAGATGGGTCTGCACAGTTATAGTTGGAGCTCCACTGAGGCACAAAGTTTTGATTCTGTTGAGAGGGAAATGGAGCGTGAGCGGAAGGCAAAGTGTGGATTTCCTTGGCAGTGTCATTGTGGGACATCTCCAGTTCTTCGCACTTGTAGGCCCAATGACAATCTCGGAGACAATGTGGGAAGGAAGTACTACTCGTGCAAGGTAAATTGTAGATAGATGGTATTTATTTTTATGTGAATTCGATATAGTTTGTGTAAGTAATCTCTGATTTTGGCAATGTTTTCTGTAGAGTGGTGGCTGCGGTTTCTTGAAGTGGTGGGATGATGCTGTGATGGAAGAGGTCAAAGAAATAAAAATGGAGAAGTGTGAGTTGGAGGATAGGATTCAGTACATGAACACAGATTCCCATGGAGAGATGGTTGATCCCCGAATGATGTGGATCAATGTTCTCCACACCCGGGATGACGTTAACCGTCTCCATATGTTGTTTTTAGCTGCTGAGGAGCATTATGAGGAGATGCAATTGAAGGTTGAAGAGATTGTGAGGCAGGATTTGAGGGTAGAGGTTCAAAAAAGTGTTGCGGCTGTGAAGGAGATGAAGATGGTTGCCGCCTTTGCTGTTTCGATGGCTCTTGTAGCCTTGGCAATTCTTCTCTTCAAGTAGATCTAAGTTATTAGTGTACTTGAGACTTAAACTCAGCACCCTTTAAATTTTCTAATTCGGAAAAGGGTGGTAGAGTGTTGTAGTAGTGTTGTATTGATGTTATTTTTAAATGTTGAACATGTGTGTTTATTGACTATGAGCTTGTTAGACAATATTGATGTTGTGCTTATGCTGTGTTTAAATGATTCTACTGTGAACTTACAATATTTAAACAAATGAAACTTGGTAACAAATATGTCAAGGTTCAAAAGGTAACACGAAAACAACATTACAAAGTTCAAAAGGTAACACCAAAACAACATTACAAGGTTCAAAAGGTTCCACCACATGTTCAAAAAAAAGAAATACACAAAGGTTCACATCAGCAAATTACATCAATACAATGTTAAGGTTGTGATGCAGATTGACGACTTGCCACAAAATCTGTGAGTTCAGATAGAGACATCACACGAGGCTGAGATGTGTCATGTCATCGACGAGAAGATGCTCCTCGGGTCCCAGCTGCAGCTCCTCGGGTCACAGCTCGAGCTCCTCGGGTCACAGCTCGAGCTCCAGCTCCTCGGGTCACAGCTCCAGCTCCTCTGGTCACAGCTCCAGCTCCTCTGGTCACAGCTCCAGCTCCTTGGGTCGCAGCTCCAACACCTCGTGTCACAGCTCCAGCTCCTCTGGTCACAGTTCCAGCTCCTCGGGTCACAGCTCCAGCTCCTCGGGTCGCAGCTCCTTTCATCTTTTTCTTCTCTACGATCTTGTATAGTGTGCTCGGTAAGATCGTATTGTCTCTCGCATCGAGTACAGACCTTCCAACCTGAATGTAATCATCTCCAGTATCTGGACTTATGAATACAACATAGCCTTCCTAAAAATTCATAACAATAAATCAAGATTGGTTTAAAGGCACCATATCCAACATGATTTAACTGAGACTTAATAGAAACCAACTTACTCTTGGAATTACCGTAGGTCCTTTATCGTAGATGGTCTCTCTAGGAGCTTCTGGTAGAGGTTGAGAAGAAGAAAGGTGGAGATTTTCATTCTTTCGAGGCCTCCCTCTCTTTCGTTTTGGCAATGCAGAGGACAAACTTGGGAGATCTTCTTCAATAGTTTCAGACAGTGCAGTAGCAGTTAAAGCCCATGGCTTCCAACCACCATTAGGCTGACTCGACGAACCTTCACCAGTACCCCAGCTGAGTTGAGTGATTGTTTCTTGAACAGGTTAAGCCGAGGATGAAGCTTCTACTGGTCTCAGACGTGGCCTACCAGGTGGCTTCTTTGGATTCATCGATTTTGATGGGTTAGGACATTTTAGTTTGTTGTGGCCTTCAACACCACAGTTCCTACAATGCTGAGTGCAATAAAACAATCTCATTAGAAATAGAAGTTATGAAACTAATAAATACTTAAATAAAAGGAACTCAACTCATTGATACTTACAATTTTTATCCCTACTCTACCCAATACTCCTGGGTTTTTTGGTGGTTCCTTTTCACCTTTTTCTTTCTTTCTCTTCTTCCCAGGAGGTCTACCACCGGGGCTCTTAAACGGTGGAGGCAATACCCTTTCACTGGTTGTCACTTCCCACAGATTCATACCATTAACCGGTTCAAGACCTTTCTTGTAGCAAGCTCGTAGTGCCTCAGTGGTAAACCAGTTGCTTATGAGGGTCTTAGGATCTTGCTCAGCTGACTTTTCAAGTCTTAGTGCTGAACAAATATGAGAGCAAGGTATACCACTAACTAGGTAAACTCGACAAGAACAACTCACTTCATTTCTAAGATGGACTACATACCTTTCAATGTTCTTGAAAGTAACTTCATACTTACCAAGCCCACAAGATAAAGACATACAATGCTTGGCCTGGTCAATTTGATAGTCAAGTAATGCAATAGCCCTAGGAGTATAATGCGTCTTAACTCTTTCAGCTTCTAATCGCTTCTTGTCATTTCCAGTCATGACTCTCCTTCTAATTTCCTCTAACATTTCAACAATAGGCTTCGTCCTAGCTATCCTAATAGCTGCATTAAATGACTCACCTAAATTATTTTCCACAGCATCGCATTTTGAATATCCTGAGAAATAAGCCATATTAACAAACAAATGATTGACTAACATTAGATTGCACTACCAAATATATGATACTAAAACACTTGAACATAGTAGTTACTGAAATTTTACCTAGTCCATGGAGCGTAGACATTGATCTTTAAGTCAGCATGCGCAGCCGGGTCATATTCTTTAAGCTCTTTCATTTTCCTATCGAATGCGAGTGGATAGTACGAATCTGCTGCAGCCCAAAACAAGTCCTGAAGATCATTTCCTGTGTGGTGTTTCTTCCAACACGCATGAACATGTCTTGCACACATCTTGTGTTCAGCGTGTGGCAACACTACTTTCACTGCTGCTATCAACCCCTTCTGCTGATCACTAGCTAAAGTTAAACCATTCCCTCTCTCTAAGGCTAAATCGTCGATCAAATGCTCAAAGAACCAAATCCAATTATCCTTACTCTCAACATCTACAATACCCCATGCTATTGGAAGCATTTGATCATTCGGATCCCTACCACAAGCTACTAACAACATACCAGTCATTCTCCACTTCAGAAATGTCCCATCTATATGAATTATTCTCCTACAAGCCTCTCTCCAACCTTCTTTAAGACCAGCTAAGCATACATAAAACCTATAAAAATTAGACTGTCTCACCTCACATTCAACAGAAGAGTCTGGATTTGATCTCTTCAACTCCTTAACGTAATCATGCAGCCTTGCAAATTGCTCTCTCTACTCACTGTCAAATGTCTGCAAGCATTTCAGCCTCGTCCTCTCACATTTTGTCCAGGGGTTATTGATGTTGCGTCTAAGCAGTTTGTTCTGGAGCATTTTAGCTGAGATGTTTGGATCTTCTCTGAACTCTTCAATGTACAACTCAGCCAACCTTGTATTTGTTAGTAATGACACTTGCCCATGCCATGTGCAATTGTGCTCATCTCTTAAAGACCTAATCACTACCCTTGGAGAGCTGCTGTTAATGGAAGCAAAGAACCTCCAAGGACACCCCGGTTCAGCACAGACTGCAAGAACTCGAATACCATCGGTCTTCTGATATCTAATGTTCTTCTTCTTCTTCACTGCATACTTGTTGATTGGACTCTTACAACTAGCAACGGTCTTGTACTCTTGACCTACGCAAAATCCTTTGTACTTTGTATCATCCAACTCTGCCCTTCCCTCATCAGAACTATCACTGTAATAATTCTCAACTTCATCGTAAACATCATCAGCATCATCTACATCTTCTTCATCATCAACATTATCACCAGCAACATCTTCTTCATCAATATCATCACCAACATAATCATCAGACAATGGTCTACCCCCAACCATTTGCATATCAATAAACGGATAATCACTCCTAACTACATACAGAGTCAAACCACCTGACCCTACGCCTTGATGGACAGCTAAACGTAAGTCAGCATGATCTTCTATATCAGCTCTCTCAATCTGACCAGGTGGAAACCAACTTAGCTTGCTCATATTATCTTCATATCCTAATACATCACGGATAATCTTTAATGTCGAACTTATTGAAAAGCCTTCACCAAGATTCCTTCCACAAGGTTCAGCTTCACCACCTAGATATTCACCATCACGACCCCAATATCCACCAATTTGGAAAAATAAATTGAAACTCATCTTCTCTATATCTGCTTCAACCTTCACAATAAGTATAAAAGAGGAGATTAATTACAAATTACACAATAAAGGTTTAATTGACAATCAATTTAACCCATATGACCAATTTCTTCTAAATCGATTCACAAATTTAACTCATATTTACTAACCCAGAAAACCCAAATTGATTTCATATATGACATTCAATTTCAAAACCCAAATTAAACTCATATTTACTAATATAACACAAACAGAGAAAAATTCAAGCTGTTTTTAACCTTCAATCAAGCTCAACCCAACTTCTATAATGTCGCGATTTCACAATGTCGCGATTTCAAGATGACTCGATTTCAAGATGACGCGATTTCAAGATGCATGTCCACTAATTCCCGATAAGAATATATAAGGGACCCAAGATATAAATATAGAGATTCGATTATATCATTACCTTAATCGTTGGTGTGAAGCTTCATTAAGGCATAAAAATCCCCAAATCGCGATTTCGAGAGAGAGAACAAGAACCCTAATTTCTGATTTTCCCCAATCTGATTTGGATTTGAACCTTACTATCACGAGTGCTGGTTGGATTTGAAGCTTCTAGAACAGAAACCCAAGAAAATCCCAAATCGCGATCGAGAGAGAGAGATTTCACACAAACCCTAATTTCTGATTTTCCCCAATCTGATTTGAATCTCGACATAAGGGTGTCGTTTAGTTTAGTTAAAAACAACATGATGTTTCACACAAACATCGTGTTGTTTCCGTGTTTAAAAACGTCGTCGTTTTACCAAGTCTGTTAGTTTTGTAACAGATGGTTAATTGGACACGTCGACAATACACCCAATGGCTGTTTAGCGGGTGACTTTGCAGGTGGGGGGATTGACTTGCACAAAGTTGAGGTCAGGGTTTTTCTTGCAAAAAAAATAAACTTCGATGGTTTTTATGCACAAAGCCCAAAAAAAAGCATTTCATAAATTGGAAATCTAAGGGTTAAGAGCTGCCATGGAATGGACAGTAGTATCAATGACTGATTCAATAAGGTCATGAGACTTGCTTGTACCTGCAAGCTTCAGACAACGAGTAAGCTTGGAAAAATCTCTCATCTTACTCAAAGACATGGGTTCGACGAAGAGACTGTCATGCTAGTGAACAAAAAAAAACGAAATGAAACAGTAGTTTTGCAAGTGAACAAGTGACTAGAACAACAGCTTGACAACGCAAGAAACAAATAAGGAACATAAAAACTTGTCAATGGTGAAACATAAACCATGTCGGTGGTGCAATTATCAAACATAAAATAGACGAAATCCATAGTTATTAGGTGATAAATAGAAACATAAACCATGTTGACTAGCAGTTAGAAAAAAATCTAAATATCATCTCTTTGTTTCCTTTTGCGAGGTTGGTTGATTTGCACCAAACTTGGGAGATAAGAAGAAGAGCAAACAAGTGGGGGACAATAAAATTGCGGTCCAGGTTTCCCATCATCATAGACATTGGGAGTTTCTCCAGATTCACAGATTTAAAGTAGCCATCAACTCCAATGATAAAAGCTGTGTGGTACGGAGGGGTCTCGGTGTGTCGACAGCCATCTACATTAAAAAGCACAGCGACTTTCTCTTGCTCGTCAATGAAAAAGCTCCCAAAGTCATAGTCAAACCAAATACCATCAAAACCGGTGAGTAGTGGTCTCATATCCACTTTCAAAAACTTGCTCCAGGACACATCATTGGGCTCAATCTTGGTAGTAACCCAAATCTCCAACATTTCAAGTGAATAATCCACCTCCTTCTGATATAGGACAGCGAGCTGTTCTTCTCTAACACATGAGAATGTCACAGTATCTTTGTGAATAGAGCTAAAAGGAAGAGGAAGACGCGGTCCAAATCTCTCCGTTGTAAAATCAAAACAAAGTAAAAAATCATACACCTCTTCTTGATCTATCCATTCATCTTCCCATACACCAGATCCTATTTCTAGTGGATTAAAAAAGTCATTCCATGTCCTCTCATGAGCCACAAAATAACTACTTCCCTTCAAAGACATGCCACGTTGATAGCATTCTACCTCCCAGTCGGGTCTTACGTCTAGAACCCTCCATGAATTAGAGCTCAAATCGTATATTTTAAATCGAAAACATGTTTACCTATGCAATTATCCACAAACCTCAAGATTTTGTGGTTACCTTTGTTGTCGTATCCGAGAGTATACCTGTCTAATCTTTGGAAACTTGTTCTGGGTCCGATCCACCTTGTTTGCCCCAAATAAGGATTCCACACAACGAGCTTCGAGTTGTCCTTGGCCACTCATAACAATTAGCCATTGCAGTAAAAAACTTTGGATATCTTCACTTGATTAAGTAAAGCTACTGGCTTTATAGATAGATCAGCCAAGTTTTCTTCCTTGCTGAGATGGGAACTGAATGAACAAACCTTGGAATCCATTACCATGAAACTCAAAAACAGCTGCCTTAATGCTGATTTACCCAAAACCCAGTCTCTGGTTAACACGTCCCATGATTTGCAAGTGGACCGCACTGCTCTAAGGGATGTTATTAGAACCTTGCTAAGAATCTTCTTCCCTACCACTTCCGGTGGAAGATGGCATATCGTTTTACTCATTTTTCTTCGTAGGGTTGAAGAAAACTGAATCACGGAAGAGAAAACGCCGAGAAAAAAAACCATGGGCAAAACTTTGTATAAGACGAAACGCTGTGGTTTACGGGGGTTTCGGCCCAGGACTTTATATAAGTCGAGTGGTTGGTGACTTGGTGTTTACGTTAGGTTTTCGTGTGACCAAACCCTCGGAGGCAGAGTTTATCAATGTTAGGGTAAATTATTATTATTCTTTCATTTTTATTTATTTATATATGATCGACACGATTTGGAGTGTTCAGTCCTACTTTTAGTTTTGGTGTCGATCTGGAATTTTGGGATTTAATTGTTCTGTTTAAGAAATTTATTAACCGGATTGGAACATGGAATGACACAATATGTTCAACTGAACAAAAATTTTGGTAATATATTTTTTCATGTATTTAATTTTTTTTTTTGGTTTTTATTTCTGATTAGGGAAAGATAATAATACAATTATTTTTATATTTGTCAGAATCTCATCGATCAACCAACACATATTATTATCCTGCTATTTATAATTTAATAGTATATCTATTGATTATTGAATTTTATTTTACTAATAATAAAAATAAAATTTTACTTTATTTTACAAGATTATAATATCTTTTAAATTAGGATATCATATTTTTTAATTAAACAATAAACTAACATTCTCATCAAGTAAGAATATATTCATTCCTACTGGTTTTATTGTTTTTGTTCACATTCTTTACCTCATAATTTCCTTTTTAAATTATAAATATTTCAAAGTAATATTTTATATTTATTAAACACGTTTTTTTATTTTTTTGTTACTATATAAATTGGAGTTTATTTTTATACATATACAAAACTAGAATTTCTTTAATTCTTTTTAAAATGTAGATATGTCATAATATAATTTTTAGTTAATTAAAGATATTTTTGATAAAGTTATTATCTTTCCTTTTATATTTGTATTCTTTTTAAAATTCCCAAAAACTTTAAAATTTTCTTTCTAAATGTAAATATGTCAAAATATTATTTTATTTTTATTAAATACGTTTTAGCTTTTGTTACTATATAAAAGTGGAATTTTTTTTATAGAGATAATTAGAATTACTTAACTTTATTTTTATTGATAATTTATACTTTTATTCTATTAAACACCTGCTAAAATCAATAAGACTTCCTTCACACAATTGATCTCCAAACTTTTCAAGAAGGGAATAGTGTACAGAATCTTGAATAGGATTGTCCTATATAAGAATTAAAACTGGATTATAGTTAGATAATATGTTGTTTAAATTTAGTAGTACATATTTTTTAATTTAACTACAAAATTAACTTTTTCATCAAGTAAGAGTAAATTCATTCGTATTAGCTTTTTTTTTTTTTATAGATTTCTTGCCTCTTACTTTTTGATTCAACGATCTACGGTACGACAATATGAGCATTTTCTGTTGAATGTATTCAATGTCAAATACTCCCTGATGTTGTTTAGAATTTCAGAAATCATTGTTTTCCTCTTGAAATTTGATAGTCCTGAAAACATTAAACATATTAATCAAAAAATCAAATAGAAATTTATATATAAGATTATTAAATTAGAATCATGGTAACATATATTGTTATGATCAAACTCTTATTTGCATTAGAATAATCTTCATGAAATTAGAGTTAACCTATAGTTTATTAACTGTTTAGATGTGTAAAAGTTTTTTTTGCTTTTGAATTTGAGAAATTCTCAAAGTTTTTATATAGAGGTGGGAAATTATAATTTTTTTTTCTTTAGTTTTATTTTTTCCCTTTTTAAAGTTCCCTTTTTTTTTTGTTTTAGCTTTATGGATTAGAAAATTTCTTTAAAATTTTTATAATTGCTTTCTTATTTTTATTTGTATTTCCAATAACCTTAAAGTTTCATTTTTAAATTGAAAATATATTAAAATATTATTTTTGTATTAAATACGTTTTTAAATATGTTTATTACTGAAAATTTAATGTTTTTATTTAATGGTTATTAACTTTCTTTTTATATTTGTACTAAATTAGGACCCGCGCGATGGGGAGTTTTAAATTTTTAAAATAAATTAAAACAATTATTCAATTAAATATTTGTTAGTAATAATATATCTTAAATTATTTTAGGGAAAAAATAGAAATCATGTTTTGTTAGAAAAAATAGTTATTTACAAAGTTTTAGTTTTCTACATGAATAAATTATTTAACTTTCTATATTAATATTTTCTTATAAAAATATTAAATATATATATATAATGTCTAAAAGTTTTTGGTTCCCACTTGTTCTTTATGTTTTCGACTATTATATTAGATAACATGGACAAAATATCAGAAACCCAAAAGACTAAACCAAATCTAATCCAAAAACGGGTACTAACCCAAAAGATTCCAAATAGATCCTACACTTCTATATCTTAAAAACCAAACATGAACTTAATGAACCGAGAACCGAATAGATACACAAAATACTTAAAATCCAATTATATACCCAAAAATATTAATAATATTTAGACTTGATATACTCAATTACCCAACAATTATAAACCCAAAACTATCAATTATTTTTATATTAAATAACTAAAATACTTAAAATTATTCAAAATATTTGAAAGATCTAGTTTATTAACTCTTTTTTAAATCAGCTTTTCTTCATACACACTTGGTTTTGCTACAATTTCACTCTAACCTCATGCATACTCCATATAAATTAATAGAAGTCAAAACTTTTATATCGAAATAATTTGTAATATATCCAAATATCCATATATAATTAATATAATAAAATAATTAAAATAAATAACAACCGTATGAGTGATTAGTAGAACCAAAACTTAGGAAACTAACACTGCAAATAAACTAAATTTAGGTTAAATTTTCTTTTTGGTATTTGTTTTAAATATATTTCTTAACTTTTAATTATTGATTAGTTAAATTAACAAGTTTGTGATTTCCTTTTTTTACTTTTTTAAAGCTACACTTTTTTTGTATTTATTTTAAATATAGTTATTGATTAGATAATTTTACATTTTTGTGATTTCTTTTTTGTTGGGATTTATGACTTTTAATTGATGATTTGATTTAGTAACAATTATTGAATTTCATTTTTTGTTAAACTTTTTATATATAATAAGTTTTATAATTTGATACGTGGCAAGATCTGAATGATTAGTGACACGTGTCAAGATCTGAATGATTAGTGACACGTGTCAAGATCTCGTGAGTTAGAATTTTGACATGTGTCGGCTTCTGGTGACTGTAACCCAAGTTTATATAATAAGATTCCTTTTTAAAATTGCCGAAACATTAACTTTCCTTTTTATATAATTAATGTTTTTATTTAATATTTTTTTCCTTTAAAATTTAAAGATGTATGATTATTTTTTTATAAAATGTTATTTTTTATGTTTTGTTACTATAGAAAAGTTAAATTTATTTTTTATAGATATGTAAAATTAGAATTAATTAATTTTCCTTTTTAATTGATAATTAATGATTTTATTTAATTAAATACATTTCAAAATCTTATATTTTTAATTGACATGTGTCACGAACTAAAATTGGGTTATAGTTAGATAATATGTTGTGTAAATCTAGTAGTACATATTTTTTAATTTAACAACACTACAAAAAAAAGGATAGATTACATCACTTAAATGATATCATTTAATAAAGTGATACTATTTTAAATCAGTTATTTGTAAATGAAGCAAATATATATCATTTAGCATCAATTATTTTAACTGATGTTATTATTAACTTATTTTGCATCAATTACGTTAAATTGATTTATTTTTTATTTGTTTGTATCATTTACCAAAAAGTTTTATTTAGATAATTGATGTATCTATTAATTATTGGTAACATCAGTTTTAAAAATGATACAAAATTTACATCAATAAAACTGATGTTAAAATAAATTATATTAATAATATACATTTATTCCATAAAAACAATAAAACATTAAAAAAACGTTTTTATAAAAAAACCTAAAACAGATCAGATTGCTAAGTTTGTTTCAGCAGCTATACCTTTTTGTTTTCTTTGGGTTTGTCGACACAAATTGGTGTTTTATTCATAAAGTAAGTTTTGTGACACAAATTGGCTCTAGCAATCTATTCACCCTCTTTATCTTACTTTTATTTCTCTGTAATTTATAACAAAATTTGAATATGTGTTAAGTTATAGGTATCTGCACTTAGCAAATTTGTTAATACATGAATCAAATTGATTTTAACTCAAACAAAATCCACCTTTGAGTCTACTGCTTTGTTAGTTTATTTGGATAGCAGCCATAAGTCAGTTAGTACTTGATTACATGTTCTTAACTAGATTATTGGTTCTTATGGTACATACATAGATTCAACTATTTCTAGATTCTAAAAGTTTTTTTTTGTTTTGTTTTGTTTTTTAATGAATTTCTGAAGCTTACAAATTGTACAAATTGGTTTTCAGGTTTTGATGGATAAATCATGGATAAACAAACCACGTTTATCTCAAGATTACATATTAGGGGTGCAAAAGTTCTTGGATTTTGCAGCTGGTTATTCAAAGGGACACATGATAAGATGTCCATGCAACCGTTGCTCTCTATGTAAAACTAAGTCAAGAGAAGATATCGAAGGTGATTTGATGTGCTATGGCTTTTTAACTTCTTACACAAATTGGATACTACACGGAGAGGATGTAGTTGTCTCAGGAAATGCAAGAGTACCTTCTAATACTGCTCCGGTTTATTTAGATTCAACTGTGAATCTCTTGGATGATCTTTTACCTGATACTAGTATGAATATTGATGGTGGATATGAACCTGGATCCTCTGAGCAACCTATGAACACTGATAGAGCATCAACTTCAAGTGGAGGTTGTGATAAAGGAGAAGGTTTTGATGAGTTGCTCGCTGATTTTAATCAAGAGTTATATACAGGATGCACTAAGTTCACAAAGTTGTCCTTTATATTGAAGTTGTATCATATCAAATGTATGTGTGGGATTAGCGACAAAGGGATATCTATGGTGCTTGATTTGGTGAAAGAAGCATTTACACATGCTAAATTGCCAGATTCATTTAATGACATGAAAAAAGTTATTCGCAAGTTAGGATTGACTTATGAGTCTATTGATGCATGTCCAAATGATTGCATGTTATTTTGGGAGGCAGATTCAGAAAGGGAAATCTGCAAAGTTTGTGAAGCTTCTCATTGGAAAGAAAACATTTTGGCAAAGAGTTTTGGATCAGAGAAAAAAAAAGAAAGCTCCTACAAAGGTTTTGCATTATTTTACATTAAAGCCGCGACTGCAACGTTTATTCATGTCATCAAAAACTGCTACCCACATGAGATGGCATGCAACTGCTAGTAACAATGATGGTAAGCTTCGACATCCAAGAGACGGAATGGCTTGGAAGGTATTTGATCAAAAATATCCTGAATTTGCATCTGATCCAAGAACTGTCAGACTAGGTTTGGCAACTGACGGTTTTAACCCATTTGGTACAATGAGTAGTAGTTATAGCATATGGCCAGTGATATTATTTCCTTATAATTTCCCACCATGGATGTCAATGAAGCAAACATCAATGATCCTCTCTATGGTTATCCCTGGAAAGCACATGCCTGGTAATGATATTGATGTCTACTTGCAGCCACTTATCAAAGAGTTGAAGGAATTATGGTCAGTTGGGATTAAAACGCTAGATGCTTCCACAAAGCAAACATTTGACATGCGAGCAGCCATCATGTGGACAGTTAGTGATTTTCCTGGTCTTGGAAATTTGTCGGGTTGGAATACGTACACGGCAGCAGCTTGTCCAAGCTGCAATTTTGATGGTAGCAGACAACGTTTACAGCATGGGAAAAAAATTGTTTTATGAGTCATCATCGTTTTCTTCCTCAAGATCATGACTTTCGTCAAAGTATAAATAATTTTGATGGAAAGATTGAAACTAGAGCTCCACCGGTCACATTGTCAGATTTCATAATTATTCATTAACTAGACAAGTTGATGTTATTCTGGGTAAGAACCATGGTTTAGCTGGAGTTGGAACAAAGAGAGCTCGAAGTGGTACTCAGCAGTGGAAAAAAAAAGTATATTTTTTGAGTTGCCTTATTGGGAATTTATTATGTTGCGGCATAATTTAGATGTCAAGCACATAGAGAAGAATGTGTTTGACAATCTAGTCTACACATTATTGGATGACAAAAAAAAATCGAAAGATAATCTGAGTGCTAGAAAAGATCTCCGTGAGCTAGGTATACGTTCTGACTTGTCGCCTGATGATAATGGGAAGTACGAAGCAGCAGGATTTACTCTCAACAATGATGGGAAAGACATTTTTTAAGAGTCTTGAAGAATGTAAAACTCCCTGACGATTATGCTTCTAATTTATCAAGCTGTGTTGATGTTAATAGTCGAAAGCTATCAGGGTTAAAAAGCCACGACTGCCAGTGATAATGAGAGATTTATTTACAGTAGCAATACAGAATTTGCTGCCAACTGATATGATATCAGCCGTTGTCGAGCTTTGTCGGTTTTTTAGAGATATATCTGCAAAGGTCCTCGATATTGATGAACTTGATAAATTACAAGACCGTATTGTGCTGACTTTATGTCATATGGAGATGCTTTTTTATCCATCATTTTTCACAGTGATGGTACATTTAGTAGTACACCTCACAGAAGAGGCAAAGCTCGGTGGACCAGTTCCATTTCGTTGGATGTATCCGATTGAGAGGTACTTTTCCCATTATTTATATGTTTATCTATATATATATACACAACTGGTAACTTAATTAATTCACTTATCTACAGGACTCTAGGATACTTCAAATCATATGTTCGAAATCGCGCTAAGCCTGAAGGTTCTATATGTGAGCAGTATTTAGCTGATGAGTGTGTAACATTTTGCTCAATGTATCTCGATGATATAGAGACATGATTTACTCGGTATGGCCCCGTTGATGATCGACCTCTAGCTTGGACTAGTATTAAGACCAAGTTCTGAACTTCCATCTATTTTTCCAAACCTTGGAAGATCTGTTGGTGCGGGTGAGGTTTATACTCTTAATCATGTAGAGAGGCAACAAGCACATCAATATATATTGGTTAATTGTCAACTACTTGATAAGTTTCTCTCATTCAAGGTTAACTAATTTTAATTATGGAATTGATAAAGTTCACTAATATAGAAGCTCTCTATAATTGTCTATATAGGAAGTATAAAAGGGAGCTGTGGAGTAAACCATCTCATCATAGCAAGAGGAATGGTGCTAATGCCATTGACAAAGAGATGCATCTTAATTTTGCAAAATGGATCAAAGAAAAAGTAGAGGTAAATGAGTTAGATGGGATAACGGATGATTTAAGATGCTTAGCTTTGGGTCCATCTGAAAAAGTTTTGAAGTATACTGCTTACAATGTCAACGGTTTCAAATTCCAGACAATAGAAAGAGATGCTGACCTGAAAACTCAAAATAGTGGTGTTTATGTAGCTGCTGAGACTATGAGTTATGCTAGTTCTCGTGATCCTAACCCAAGTACAGGAACGATAGCTTACTATGGAAATGTGGTAGAAGTTATAGAGTTAAACTACTATGAGGTTTTCAAAGTTGTATTATTCAAATGCAATTGGGCTGACACTCGTACGGAACAAGGGTATAAAATGGATGAATATAATCATCATATGGTGAATTTTTCACGGTTGTTACACACTGGAGATAATGAAGAGGATGAGCCATACATATTAGCGTCTCAAGCAAAGATGGTGTATTAAGTAGCTGATCCTTGCAAAGAAGAATGTAATATTACAATTCATATTCAACCAAGAGAAATATATGATATGGGTGATCAAGATGATTCAGAACAGTTTGATGGTGAATCTGTCCCTGCTATCTCTGTAGCTTTGTAGAAAAATGTTTATTTTTCAAATTGTTGCTTAGTCAAATTGTTATTTTTCATTGATACGATTTTTTTTTTTTTGATTTTACTGTTTTAAGGATTTATTTTTTTAATTTATTCGTCACTGTTACTCTTAAGTTATTTGTGTGTGTGTGTGAGCTTATCTTTGATTGGCGTGGATTTCGTTGGTCAATTCCTTATTTGGTCTCAGGAGCTTACTCTGATTTGTTTCAATATATGTTCTATTCGATTCTAAATTTACGGATTTCGAAAACGAGCTCTTCGTGTTCATTCTTTTGAACATTGCCTTTTTCATGCTGAAACCTCAGAAGTTTTCCATCCGATGAAAGACTTTTCACAAACCGATGTTAATGAATATTTGATACAAGATAGCCACGGGAGTTAGCTTTCATTTGGAAGTGGTTTGAAGTGAATCCAACGGTGCTATAAAAAGTTATGGTGATATTCGTGAAAGCAGTCAGATAGACCAAGACAGGCGGATCGATCGTTCCACGCCCCTGAAGAAGTTCACCGTTTCAGATCGATCGAGCACCTCCAGATCGATCGTGCCGACCCCAGATTGATCGATCCGACCTTGGATCGATCGATCTGGGGTCGGTACGATTGATCTGAGGTGCTCGATCGATCCGACCTTGGTGAAACACAAGGATTATGCGCTCTAAGCCACTGACCAGCTGTAATCTCTAAAATAACACATAAACCATCTCTCTTTGTAGAAGATAAAAACCACCTTTTGCTTGCCCTCTCAAACAACAACGCCTGTAATGTTCTCTTCTAATCCATTCTTCTTAGGAAGAGAATCTACTGAATCTGATCCCACCTTAGCAGCAGCATAGTATCAGAGACCTTTACCAATAATAAAAGGAAGTTTTTGTTCAATATTTTGATAACATGTATATAAAAAAGTGCCTTAAAAAAGACATTTCTTACGTGTTTGTTTGCATGATCTTTCAGACCATCCATCCAGATATACCCAACTCCATCACTAAACTGTTCCTTCTGTCTATACAGATACATTGCTGCTCTGTATTGAAGTTTCAGGTTTGCTCTAGTTCTGCATATTTATTAGAATTGAAGATTTGGATTCATACGATCGAATCATTTACAGTTTGAGATTTTTATAAGCAAGATTGAGGATTGATCTCCCTTTTGATTCTTATTCAGTGATGTCTGCAATGAGTGGTCTACAACGTGAAGTTGAAGGATTTGGAACAAGTGAGTATCTATTTATAATTCTAAGTAATCTCGTGTTGATGCATTTTATGATTGATGTTCAATCTTGGTGTGTTGTTCTTGTTGTTCTCAGATGCATTGGTTATGTCTTCGATTGTGATCCTTGTGGCTTTGTTCAGCATACAACGGTTTGGGACTGGTAAAGTGGGATTTCTATTTGCTCCAGTTCTTGATCTATGGTTCTTCTCTCTCGGTTCTATTGGAATCTATAATATGTTAAAGTATGACATCACTGTCTAAGGGAGCACATAAATTTTAAACGTGGATGGGCTTGTTCTTGTTTCAGTATTATAGCCACATAAATTTTAAAACCTCTTAAATATAAATATTTGGTGAAAATAATAAATCTTCAATTAATATTTTCAGATCCCTCTATAAATCTTCAATTATCTTTTCAGAACCCGCTTAAAAATTTTTCAACTGAGAGTTAATTTATTTTTTAATTATTTTTATATAAATTGACCACTACTCAACTTTTGTATTTAGGGCTTCTAACAATATATTCTCTTACGGAGAAAACTGTAAAATACCTACCAGGTTGTGAATCATAATTACTTTCAGCTATCAACAGGTTGTTTGATCCTACAAGTATCGTTGATATACTGAAATTGTTTATCTGTTATACAATTCTGTAGTGCTAACTTATTTTTTCCTTTTACCTAAATTAGGACCATGAATTTTATGGATTCAGAGACACAACCACCAGATGATTTACCGCATTTGGAAGGAAACCATAATATGCCTCCTGAACTTGCTCCTGAGTGCAAAACCTTCAAATGGAAAATAGAAGTGATAGGTAATAATTTTTTTTTTACCATTTGATATTTGGCTTTGTTTCCTCTTATATAATTGGAGTTAATCCTTCTCTATTCATGTTTTCTCCCTGGGAATGAATTTGTTAAATTCCCCCGTTACTGCTTTTGTTTCACTGGCAACCTCTTTTTTATATCACAAAGGAAAAACGTATCTGCTTTGTTTTCATTTTACTGCAATAAGCTTTCTTTTATAGTACGTAATTTGATTTCACTCTTTGTATGATTCTTTTTTGTTTTAGATATGGTTTTCTGAATACTTCCACTGCATCTAAACAAGGATTACGATTCTAATACTTCATATCAATTTTGTTTTCCAGCACATTTTACCATGAGATATAAATATCTTTTTTCTTTGTTTTTGATAAAGATATATCCTTTTTTTGTTTGTTGACAAGCTATAAACAGCTAGTCTACTTTTTTGTTTTACCATTTGGCTTGGAAACTAGAAGTGATAGGTAATAGTTTTTTGCGTTGAGTTTTGTTTTTTTTTGTCTTTTTGAGTTTCTGCGTAGAAAATAGAAGTGAACTTGTTTTGTTGTCTTCTGATATGTTTTAGTACTTCTGATCTGTTTTAGTACGCAGAAACTTGTTTTGTTGTCTTCTGATCTGTTTTAGCACTCCTGTTTTGTTGTCTTTTTGAGTTTTGAGTAGAAAATAGAAGTGAACTTGTTTTGTTGTCTTCTGATCTGTTTTAGTACTTTTGATCTGTTTTAGTACGCATAAACTTGTTTTGTTGTCTTCTGATCTGTTTTAGCACTCCTGTTTTGTTGTCTTTTTGAGTTTTGAGTAGAAAATAGAAGTGATTTTTTTTTGAGATCTCTGCTTAAGAGCGTTGAGTTATGAATAAGATGTTTAATTTTTTTTCCATCAAATCTGTGTTCTGTTTTAACTTTGTTTGCAAGTCGAGTAGTTATATTATATACTTTTGGGTACTATATCTGTTAGTTTAATTTACTACATACTAATTAAAATTTGTTTAATGTATATTGATCATCCACAAGATACTGCTGGAAAGATAAAGACCAAAATGTTGACATGTAACGATGTTTGGAAAATGCAAAACAATAAGGTAGTTGTGCATTTCGATGAAGATACCAATTAACCTATTGGAGATTCTGGAGGCTTGCTTGGATCATGGTTGGGCCAGTTAAGCCATGATGTGAATCTGCTACCCATTAACTACACCGATTGGAGGTTGGTTAATCCACACATCAAAGAAAGAGCATGGGAAGATAGAATTTTTTAAGCGAAGCTTTGATGTAAGAAATATTTGTTTGATGATTTTTTCTTATGTCACTGCAGGCCAGATTTATATTTGATGATCCGATGATGAGCAAAGATTATTTGATTGGTGCACTAGGTAACAGATGCAAGGATGTCAAACTACGTCTTTGGAAAGGATATAAACGAAATACTCCGAATGAAACATTGCAGAATTGGCCCAACGAAATTCCTGAAGATCAATGGTATCATTTGGCTCACATGAGATTCACCGATAAGTGGAAGGTATAGTTTATTTGTTGGATATTTATATGTAGTTGTATGTTTCTATAACAAATGCTAAAAAAATTGTTTTCTAATGTGAGGTTTCAGAAAATGCAAAAGCGGAATACAAAGAGCCAAAAAAAGAATATTACACCTCATTTATGTGGAAGAAAGAGTTTTTCAAGAAAAAGAAATGAGATTGTGAGTAACATAGTTTATGCATATAAATAGTCTAATTATTTATTGATTTTGAATAGTGTTTATGCATGTATTTTTAACGCAGAAAATCAAGACTAGAAAAACGCTATGTCGAGCAGAGTTTTTCATTGAGACTCGCAAGAAACCTGATGGCTCCTTTGTATGTGAAGAGGCGAGAACACACGCGGTTAGTTTTGTTTAATTCACTTTGAATTTTTGTTAACTATGTTGAATATTTATATCTGTTAGCTTAATTTAGGAAGCACTTACGACGTTGTTGAATCAAAATCCACGAGTCACAAGCAATGTTACAGCTACCTTGGATGATAAATATGGCCAAGTGTTTGGTCCAGAGCGTCCAGGACAAGTACGTTGTGTTGGCCGTGGACCTACACCTTCAAAATTGGTGAGACAATATTCAACTAATGAGCTAAGTAGAGCAGATATTGAAAATTATGAAATTGTCAATGAGCTAAGGACACAAGTGAAAACCTCCTTACTTCAAGTTCAGGGATTGACTACATTTATCACAAATATTTTTGGTTCTTCAAGCGGTGAACAGGTAATAATATATACTAATAATTTGTAAGTTAAATTTTATTATTCAAACTCCTTAAAACAGATATTTTAATCTAAATATTCAGGCAATTACGTGGGCTTCAACTTTTGCAGCAGCTTTTGCAAACATACCAAATCCACCATTTGTAAACATTCCAAATGTGCCTTATCCTGATCAGGTAAATGGTATTTACATATTAGTTTTATACATAACAAATATTTAGATTATAAACTAAGATATTGTATATTTATTTGTTAGGAAATGAATGATGATGCCGGTGGGAACGAATGAAATTATGTAATATGATGATGCCAGTGGGAGCTTCGGTGACTTTTTAGCAACTTTTATTTGTTTATGTTTTATGTATTGCACTTTGGATTAATTATGTAATATATTTTCAAATTCGTTTTTATTAATTTATTTCTGGTTTTCATATTTTATTATTACTATTATTTGAATCTTAAAAATACTGAAAATCTATTACTATTTTAGTTTCACTTTAAAAATGATGTGAATTTATAAGTGAAGCTATTATTAAATTATTAAATCATCTACGAAAATAGACATAAATATAATATCATCGTAAAAGTGATATAAATGTTTTAGATCAATCATTATAAATGATACAATTCTTAAATCAGTTGTTATAAATGATACAATTATTAAATCAGTTATTATAAATGATACAATTATTAAAATCATTTATGGTAGTTGACACTAATTTAGTATCAATTCTTTATAAGTGATGGAATATTAACATCAATTATTAATAAGTGATGGAAATATTAACATCAATTTTTAATAACTGATGGAAATGTTAACATCAATTATTTATACATGATGTAAATACTAACATCAATTATTAAAAACGTTGCAAATATTTACATCACTTATATAAAATGATTTAAAAGATAACATCATTGTTTGGTAATTGATTCAAATAAACATCACTTACAACAACCGATGCAAATATTATATACATTTGCATCAGTTGTTACAAAAATGATGTAAATTATTTGCATCAAACAAAAATATATCATTTATTTAAGTGATGCAAAAGACTTTTACATCATTTATAATTGATACAAATATTAAAAATAAATGATGTAAACTAACCTCTTTTTTGTAGTGCAATAAAACTAACCTTTTCATCGAGTAAGAGTAATTCATTCCTATTAGCTTATTGTTTTTTTTTTCTAGATTTCTTGCCTCCAAATTTATGATTAGATGACTTACGGTACGACGGTATGAGTGTTTTCTGTTGAGTTGATCCTATATCAAATACTCGTTGATGTTGTTTATAATTTTAGAACTCATTGTTTTCTTCTTGAAATTTGATAGTTCTGAAAATATTAAACAAATAATCAAAAAATCAAACAGAAGTTTATATATAAGAATATTAAATTACAATCACGGTAACATATATTGTTATTGCCAAATCCTTATTTGCATTAGAATAATTTTCATGAAATTAGTATTTACCTATAGTTTATGATTGTATGACTTTTTTAAATTGCCATAAACTTTAAATTTTCTTTTAAAATTTAAATATGTATTATTATTTTTTGTTAAAGTTTAAATTAGAATTTACCTATAGTTTATGATTGTATGAATTTATTTTTTATAAATATGTAAAATTAGAATTAATTAAATTTTTTTTTGATAATTAATACTTTTATTTAATTAAATACATGTCTAAATCTGATCATTTAAATTGACACGTGTCACAATCATGTAAGTTACTAACTTTGAATAAGACACGCGTCACGATCATGTAAGTTACTAACATTGTGTGACCAACCATCCAATGATGATCGCGAATTGTTGTCCGGTCCTGTTTTCAAAATAGTGTAATGTAATCTTTTTTTGTCGGCAACTGTGTTTCATTTAAGGTCCAATGGGCAAGAGTACAAAGGATAAGCAGTTACAACTCTAAATTAACAATATATCCAAAAATATAGCCCATTAATAGGCCATCGCATAAGTATAGGGGGGCCATGTAATGACACATGTACACACGTGTTAACCTAGAGTTGAGAGAAGAGATCGCTGCCATGACTCAGCTCCGCCTCCGCTGAACCTCAAAAACACTCTGGAACAGCCTGGAACTACCGCCTTCGGCCGGAGTTTGGAGAAACAGAGAGAGAGACCATGAGAAAGGAGCTTCCTTTTCTTTAAAGACTGCAGATCCGCTTGAACTTCTGCGGCTAAACTTCTGGTGTTCTTCTTCGGTTCTGCAATCTTTTCTAAAAGAAACAGGAAATGTATCCTTCAAATAAAAGCTCTGATCGGCCGTCAATCCATAAAGGATGCGGACTTAAATTGATCTATGAACTAATATTTAAAGGTGTTAATGAGATGATTTGGTGAAATTTTGGTGAATTATGAATTTTGTTATTAAATTTTCTGAAATATTACCTAAAACCATGAGATTTGAATTTTTATATTTTAATTAAGAAATCTCTTCAAATTTCAGCTGAAACTTTTAAATCTAATCCTAATCATGTTTTCAATAACAGTGGATTTGAGAGTAATTTAATATCATTAATCCAATAACACTGGATTTTAGAAGAAATTTTAAAATTCTTGTTTCAATAACAATAACACATAATTTGCCATTTAAGCTCAAATCTCACCAAATACTAATTCCAATACACCTCTAAATATATATTTATGTAAAATGATGCTACATTTTTTTATATATAATATGTTGCCTAAAGCAGCTGCTTATCGGGCTTCTGCCCAAGACCCAACCTGACTAGATATTGACGTGGTGCTGCTATTGTTTGAATACCTATAGAATACTTGAATGCTATAGAGTACACTGTCAGGCAGGATTGGTAGAGAGGCTACATCCCAGGTGACTCATTGTACGAGTTAACTGTGGTAGGAGGAGCCTTTTTTGTCCTGTTATAATGCTTTTGGGTTACTTGTCGTGCCCTTTGCTGAGTTATCAATGACATGGCGTGACGATTTGTTGGTTGAAAACTATCCCAACATAATTAATGGATAGTAGATTAGGTTGCACATTTAAAAAAATTATATAAACAATATAATCATATGTTGCGCCTGATGAATAGTTTTAGATCGCTGGACGTGGAACCAGATCCATCAAGTCAAATGTGAGGTTCCTTGGCACAGCTCCCTCTGGTTTCCCCATGAAATGTCAAGGTAATCTTTCATCACTTGGCTTGCAGTTTATGGGGTCAGCATCAGATTTGCCTATTCTATAGAGTACCGGATGAATCACGGGATCATCTATTCTTTGCTTGCCCATACAATTTTACGACTTGGACAGAAGTTGCTGGTACTCTTTTGGGAAGCCTGATAAATTATGACGGGACACTATCCTTAAGGCAGCTTTGCTCTACCCGGATCCGCTTCCTAGACAAAATTTTCTCCATATGGCTTTTCAGTCTAAAATCTACAATACATTAAGAGAGAAGAATGAAAGATGACATAGAAAAAAGATGCCACCATACAACCTACTTAGTTCACACTATTATCAACGTAGTACAGGACTGAATCACCTCCCTACACATTGCCGAAGCGAGTAAGCACAGTGGACTCCATCGTTGAATCTCCACTTTTGTTTATTATATAGCCTCCATATCTCAGCTTTAAAAAACAGTCTCTGGTTTCTAATTATGCTTTCCTCATCATGTAAATTACACATTGCCACTTATTATTAACTTCACATTTAAAAAAAATATAATCACACTTAAGATTGGGGAATATAATATATAAAACTTTATAGAAAATCATAAATATATATTTACTTTGCAACCATAGTTTTAGAAAATGGTAATATAAACCAAGACAATCATTGATTGATAAACAATATGTAAATATCGATAAATACATTTCTTGTTTTACAAACTTTGTAGAATCCAACAACCTATTAAGATAAAAAAACTTCTACAAAAATCAATCTACCATTACTAACTTTATGAAACTATAAAATAGAAAATTGGTAATTTTATGAAATATTTAAAATATGATAATTTGGGGATTATATGAAATATTTAAATATGGAAAATTGGAAATGGTTTGAAATCTGTAAAATGAAGTATTAGATATATTATACCATTTCCAATTGTCAGTATTCATATATATATAGATTAAGTTTGTATTTACAAATTACAACAACTCAATAAGAAAACAAGAATCAAACAAGGTCCTTCGAGAAATCTAAACCATGAAATCATCGGGTTCACCACATATAGTTCTAATATGCATGTTCTCCATCTGTGCACTAAATGAGTGTATGTATAAATAATTTCTTAGATATGCACGATTTATATATATATCAAATATCTCTTCTTGTTTGTTCATCACTAAAATTTTGTTTGTGTTTCAAATAAATGTGTAGGTGCGAGAATGGAGGTTGGAGAGACAGTGAGATCGATTCTCATTTATAAACCAGTGTGTAGAGAAGCTATCATGAAGAAAGTGGATAGTTGGTGCTGCTATCTTGATGAGAAAACAACAATGTGTTGGGCTAAAGATTTTCCGAAAGCCAAGGAGTTATGCTTAGAAAAATGTCAATCTAAGAATTGAAATCTTTAATAAAAGAATAACAATGCATCTTTTTTTTACATTATAATAATAATATATCTTGTTTATTTAGTTTCATAATTTTCCAGCAAAATGTTTTTAAGATACTGAGTTAACATAAACAAAATAGTCTGGATAAAGTCTGGAATTACGTGTTAGTCAGTCTACTTAAGAATTTTTTAACTAAGAGAAATTAAAGACAAAAAGAAAAAGAAATATAGGTCTTGAATTCACAAATTACTTCACGTGTGTGGAGAAAGAATGTCAATCAATCAATCTTTACAACCACAGATCTTTTGGTTGCAAATACTACTTTTGTTTCCTGTTGTGCAATTATAATGCCCATGGCCCAGATAAATGCTTATAGTTTGACCTGAAATGAAAAAAAGGCAACAAACTTGGGCTAAAAGCCCCAATGGTTAATCCCTCCACATTATTTTGAAAGCAAAACTAGCAAATCCTGAGAAGAGATATTTCTCCTTCCAGGAACAATCTATATAACACTGAAACCTTGTGCAATGTATACTTTGCAAAGAAGGGTATAACCGTATGTCAAGAATGCATGGAAATCCGCCAGTATAAACACCATATTTACCAACATGGATCTTTTGGTTGAAAATACTACTTTTGTTTCCTGTTGTGCAATCATAATGCCCATGCTAAGATAAGTGCTTCTAGTTTGGTGTGAAATGCAAAAAGGCAATAATTGTGGTACCCCCATGGTTAATCTCCCCCACGTTATTTTGAAAGCAAAACCAGCCAAATCCTAAGAAGATATCTTCTCCTTCCAGTATTAATCTATATAACATTGAACCCTTGTCAAATGTATACTTTGCAAAGAAGGGGATATCATTGACAACCTGCGAAATCTGATTATTTCCAAAGCATTATATAGTTCTTATATTGTACTCCATTTTCCTTATTAAAATTTTCAAATCTTTAACAAAATATTATATACAACAACAAAAAAACCCAATATCTCAAGAATGTTAATTTTTTCGTCATATGGATGATATAAAGAATACCCAAGATGTGGGGCAGAGGAAGAGACTATTAACCATGCCTTATTTAATTGCCCACCGTCTCGACACGTCTGGGATTTGTTCAATATTTCCTCGGCCGTTGGGGTGTTCCCATCTTCATCTCTACTCACCAACTTTGGTTATTTATTTGGGCGGGTAAAGTCCGTGGGAGATGAAGGTGTGAAAATTATCCCATGGATTTTATGGTTTATTTGGAAGGAAAGGAACCACAATATTTTCAAAGATGTGAGTGGACCACCCCTAGAGATCTTGATGCACGCTTCACACGAAGCGTAATCATGGCATTTGGCATCATGATTTGTTGGCAAAACAATATTCCAACATAATTAATGGAACGTAGATTATGTTGTATATTAACACGTTATATAAACCAAATAATCATACATAATACTGGAAAAAATAAGATATGAAAACTTTATAGAAAAGCATATATATATATATATATATATATATATTTACTTTGCTAAAATACTTTTACAAAATATTAATATAAATCTAGGACAATCATTGATTGATTAACAACATGTAGATATTGTTAAATACATTTCTTGATTTACAAACTTTGTAAAATCCAACAACCTATGATTATCAAAAACTTATACACTAATCAATCTACCATTACTAACTTTATGAAAATATAAAATGCAAAATTGGTAATGTTGTGAAATATTTTAAATATGTTAACTTGGTGATTATATAAAATATTTAAATATAGAAAACTCAAAATTGTATGATATTTGTAAATATGAAGTATTAGATATATGGATTAAATAAAAAATGGATCTTTTTTAAAATTTATTTCCAAATAGAGACCCCTACTGCTTCAAAAATCCTTTCCGGAGGATACCGTTTAGAAATAAATGTTTGAAATGGTCTATTTTAGACAATCTCTCATGATATATTATACCAATTTCAGTGATATATGTATATATATATATATATATATATACCATTTCCAGATTTCTGTGTATATATATATATGGATTAAGTTTTGTATTTACAAATTGCTACAACTCAATAAGAAAACAAGAATCAAACAAGGTCCTTTGAGACATCCAAACCATGAAATCATCGGGCTCGCCACATATAGTTCTAATATGCATAATCATGTTCTCCCTCTTCACTCTACATGAGTGTATGTATAAATGTTTTCTTTGATATGCACTATATATATATATATATATATAATATCTCTTCTTCTTTGTTCCTCATTAAAGTTTTGTTTGTTTTTCAAATAAATCTGTAGGAACGAGGATGGAGGCTGGAGGGATAGTGAGATCGATTCTCATTTATAAACCAGTGTGCAAAGAAGCTATTATACAAATATGGATAGTTGGTGCTGCTATCTTGATGAGAATACATCAATGTGTTGGGCCAAAGATTTTCCAAAAGCTAAGGAATTATGCTTAGAAAAATGTCAATCAAGGAATTGAAATCTTTGATAACAGAATATAAGTGTATCTTTTTTTTACATCAGAATAATAATGTATCTTGTTTATTAACTTTCATAAAATTTCCTGCGAATGTTTTGTGAGGTGCTTAGTTAACATAAAAAATATAGTGTGGATAAAGTCTGGCATTATGTGCTAGTCAACCTGCTTAAGAATTTGAATTACGAGAAATTAAAAAAAAAAAACAGGTCTTGAATTCACAAATACTTTAGGTGTGTCGAGAATGCATGGAAATCCGCCAGTATAAACACCATATTTACCAACATTGATATTTTGGTTGAAAATATTACTTTTGTTTCCTGTTGTGCAATCATAATGCCCATGCTCAGATAAATGCTTCTAGTTTGGTGTGAAATGAAAAAATAGGCAAAAAATTGTGGTACCCCTATGGTTAATCTCCCCACGTCATTTTGAAAGCAAAACCAGCCAAATCCTAAGAAGATGTCTTTTCCTTCCAGGATTAATGTATATAACATTGAACCCTTGTGAAACGTATACTTTGCAGTTTGCAAAGAAGGGCATATCATTGACAACCTGTGAAATCTGATTATTTCCAAAGCATTATTATTGTTCTTATATTGTACTCCATTTTCCTTATTAAATTTTCAAATCCTTAACAAAATTTTATATACAACCAAAAAACAACCAGTATCTCAAGAATGTTATTTTTCGTCATATAGGATGATATAAAGAATGCCCAAGATGTGGGGCAGAGGAAGAGACTATTAACCATGCCTTATTTAATTGCCCACCGTCTCGACACGTCTATGATTTGTTCAATATTACCTCAGCCGTTGGGGTGTTCCCATCTTCATCTCTAGTCACCAAATTTGATTATTTATTCGGGCGGGTAAAGTCTCTGGAAGATGAAGATGAAGATGTGAAAATCATCCCATGGATTTTATGGTTTATTTGGAAGGAAAGGAACCACAAGATTTTCAAAGACTTGAGTGGAAAACCTCTAGAGATCTTGATCCACGCTTCACACGAAGCGTAATCATGGCATTTGGCATGATGATTTGTTTGCGGAAAATTATGCCAACATAATTAATGGATCGTAGATTATGTTGCACATTAGAAAGTTATATAAACCAAATAATAATACATAATATTGGAGAAAATAATATATGAAAACTTTATAGAAAAGCATAAACATATACTTATTTTGCAAAAATAGTTTTAGTAAATGTTAATATAAATCTAGGACAATCATTGATTGATTAACAACATGTAAATATTGTTAAATAAATTTCTTGATTTACATACTTTGTAGAATCTAACAACCTATGATTATCAAAAACTTATACATGAATCTATCTACCATTACTAACTTTATGAAAATATAAAATGGAAAATTGGTAGTGTTATGAAATATTTTAAATTTGATAATTTGGTGATTATATAAAATATTTAAGGATTAAATACATAAACTGGACCCCATTGAAAATTTATTTCCAAACAAAGATCCCTACTGCTTTAAAAATCTTTCTCAGAGAACCTCGTTTGAAAATTATTTTTGAAAGGTTCCATTTTAGACAATGCCCCAATATTGAAATATAGAAAACTCGAAATGGCATGATATTTGTAAAAAAAAGTGTTAGTTAAATGAATTAAATATAAAAATAGATCCTTTTAAAAATTTATTTCCTAAACGGAGACCACTACTACACCACTTCAACAATACCTTCCTAGGATATACCATTTAGAAATAAATATTGGAAATGGTCAATTTTAGACAATCGCTCATGATATATTATACCAATTTCAATGATTATATACATATAATACCATTTCCAGTTTTCTGTATATATATATGGATTAAGTTTTGTATTTACAAATTACTACAACTCAATAAGAAAACAAGAATCAAACAAGGTCCTTTGAGACATCCAAACCATGAAATAATCGGGCTCGCCACATATAGTTCTAATATGCATAATCATTATCTCTCTCTTCGCTCTACATGAGTGTATGTATAAATATTTTCTTAGATATGCACAATATATAGTGAGATCAATTCTCATTTATAAGCCAGTGTGCAAAGAAGCTATTATACATAATGTGGATAGTTGGTGCTGCTATCTTGATGAGAAAACAACAATGTGTTGGGCCAAAGATTTTCCGAAAGCTAAGGAGTTTTACTTAGAAAAATGTCAATCTAAGAATTGAAATCTTTAATAACAGAATAAAAGTGTATCTCTTTTTTTACATCAGAATAATAATGTATCTTGTTTATTTACTTTCATAAATTTTCCAGCGAATCTGTTGTTGAGGTGCTTAGTTAACATAAAAAATATAGTGTGGATAAAGTCTGGTATTACATGCTAGCCAAACTGCTTAAGAATTTTAATTACGAGAAATTAAAGAAAAAGAAAAAAAATAAAATAGGCCTTGAATTCACAAATACTTCAGGTGTGTCGAGAATGCATGGAAATCTGTCAGTACAAACACCATATTTACCAACACGGATCTTTTGGTTACAAATACTACTTTTGTTTCCTGTTGTGCAATCATAATGCCCATGGCCCAGATAAGTGCTTCTAGTTTGGTGTGAAATGAAAAAAGGCAACAACATGTGGTACCCCCATGGTCAATCTCTCCACGTCATTTTGAAAGAAAAACCAGCCAAATCCTAAGAATATGTCTTTCTCCTTCCAGGAACAATCTATACATTATTGAACCCTTATGAAATGTATGTTTTTCTCCTTCCAGGAACAATCTATACATTATTGAAAACTTGTGAAATGTATACTTTGCAAAGAAGGGCATAACATTGATGACCTGTGAAATCTGATTTTTTTTTCCAAAGCATTATTATAGTTTTGATATTGTACACCATTTTCCTTATTAAAATTTCAAATCCTTAACAAAATATTATCTACAACCAAAAACAACCAGTATATCAAGAAGGTTATTTTTTTGTTATATAGGATGAGATAAAGAATGCCCGAGATGTGGGCGGAGGAGGAGACTATTAACCATGCCTTATTTGATTTCCCACCATCACGACAAGTCTGGGATTTGTTCAATATTTCCTCGGCCGTCGGGGTGTTTCCATCTTTATCTCTGCTCATCAACTTTGATTACTTATTCTGACGGGTAAAGGCCTTGTGAGATGAAGAGAAAGATGTGAGAATCATCACATGGAATTTGTGGTTTATTTGGAAGGAAAGGAACCACAAGATTTTCAAAGACGTGAGTGAACCACCCCTAGGGATCTTGACCCACGCTTCACACGAACCGTAATCATGGCATTTTGCGAAATCCAGAGAGCAGATAACAGAGGAAGGGATGAAATAATTACCCTCATAGTGGAAGAAGTACCTCAGAACCAAGCTATTTTCGTTAGAGATTTACATAATTATTTTAAATGATTTTATTCCTATTCTAATTAAATCTATGGTATCTATCTTGTATCAAGTTAGTGTGTTTTGATACAAGCTAGATACTTGAGAATAAATTAGAAGATGAATCAAATCTCTTAAATAATTGATGTGGATGTGAAACGAAGATAGTTTGGTTTGTGAATATAAATAGGGAAGTTGGTATTAGGGCAAGGAAACCAACATGCGACTTCAATCACTACATAGGTTGAGGTCTGGAGGGGGAAATGGAGAATTCATCAGACATGGCTAAATCTAAAAAATATGTTATTCTATACACCAAGGGCTACATATACTGGAAGGGTGCATATGATACAACTAATTATGGGATAAGGAGATACACATGGGCTACGTCTCATGATGGTTTAGGGTTGCACCTTATGAGCTGGCTGAATCATGTGTGAAAATTCCTAAACCTCGAATGACGGACAATGAGAAGAGTTTATCTAAATACAATGCAAGGGGTATGTATACTATTTGTTGTGGAGTGGATGAGAACGAGTTCAAGCTGATCCAAGGATGTAAATTAGCAAAGGCTGCTGGGGACATTATGCAGAAGTCACATGAAGGTAACAAGGGATAGATCATGAGTGTATTTACAAATTACAACACCTCAGTAAAGAAACAATAATCACAACAAGGTTCTTTAAAACATACCAAACCATGAAATCATCACATATAGTTCAAATATGCATAATCATGTCCGTCTTTGCTTTATATGAGGGTGCGTATAGTATTTTCTCATATATGAACGTATATATTGATTTTTTTAATAAAGGTGATCCAGACTTTTAATACCCGACTAATCTCTCCAGGGTGAGAGTAGGCGTTGAGTAGCCCACTCACCGGGGTTTTTAATGGGGTTAACGCATGTCACCACTTCGACTGGCCAAATGAGAGTGCTTTAGATAAATTTTCCCTTGAGGGTATTTGATCCCTGGCATAGAACAACATGACTCCTCCCCCTTAAGTGGAAACCACTAGACAACCAGCACTTGCTTTCAAAAAACATTTCTCGTCAAAGTTCCTTTTGTGTTTAAATAAATGTATATGTGAGTGGATGGAGGTTAGAGATCAAGATAAAGAGATTGATCCTTGATATTTCTCAGATTGGTGAACTAGGGGGTAGAAAAATTAAAGAGGGTACAAAAGCCAGTTATGTTAGAAAGTAACTAAGATATTGTTGGACTATACTAAACCATAAGTGATATATCATGTATTTTATGATTTTATGACATGATATATGCATTGGTTTTGGAGTCTTTTGTATATATATTGAGTCTTATTAGGTACAAACACGGATTGGACCCTGATGATCACTTCGGAGTCTTTTGGAGGCGTGTAGCTGAGCAAAACAACAAGGAGACGAATATTGCTGTCCATGTCGACCGACAGGCCACTCCTGTGTTGGTCAACACAACTGCGACGTGAATGACGCCTTCGAGTTTTATCAAGTTTCAAGAATTGCAACTTTGCTCCAAAAGTTTCTAAAGTTTATACTTCATGCCTAATCGTGTTTTTAGGTCAAACCATGTTTTAGAAGTCCCAGAGACTAAGTTTTATCATAATATAAGTTTTCAAGTTTCATTGTAATTTTGGAGAGAGCTTTTGTTGGAGAGAAGATTCAGATTTCAAACTTTGTAGAGAGAAGAATTCTAAACTCCTTTTGTTTCTTATTTTATTTTATGAGTATTATTCAGACAATCATTCGTGTTATCTCTTCTATGTCTAAGTAGTCACCTTGTTAGATCTAGGGTTTCAAAAAGTTTATGATGGTTTGTTGAATTGGGCATAGACATGTTAGATTATCTATAATGTTCTTCATCTAGATTTGATAATTACACTAGTCTTAAGACTGATCACCTTAATCCTGGTACATAGGAGTGTTGGTAGGCGCGAGAGTGCTATTGATATCCTGACCCAATCTTAGATGAGCAAACAGCCTTTTCACAGTGAGAGTTGGTTTATGAATTTTGTACACATATCGTACCCACTAATCATAGAGACTCTATTTATTGGTATTTCGCAAAGAGATTTGGTTTGCTTCTGTTTAGAGGATAGATGTCGTCGCAGCGAGAGTTGGATGAGATATCATATTAGTGTTACAAGTTTAAGAACCAAACAAACAATTTAGACCTGATTATAGAACTGCCCAATTCGCATTCCTGATTATTCCCGATGATTGTCCCTAGGTCTAGTGTTTTTATCACTTGAATTTAATCCCAGTTTAATTTGCTATTCTGTTTATTGCATTGCTTTATTTACATTTTATTTATTGGTCTAGCTTAACTCGAACCTGTGCTTCTATTGTGTGAGTTTTCAGAATCCTTGTGGATTCGACCCCTAAGTACTGCAATTGATCTCTTAATTTGAGAGAGTAGTTCTAGGGTTACTTTTGACCCAGTCAATAAGCTAACCTAGAACAACAACATAATGCCATGCTTATGCCAATATCCATTCAAGAATTAAAACCTTTAATAATCTATAAGAATATATGATAATTTCTAATTTTAGAATTTTCCAAAACATTACTATAATGCTTAATATCGTACTCAGGAAAATCATATTTATTTTAACCTTGAAGGTGCCAGATGCTAACACTTAAAACCCTCAAAACTATTACACTAATACTTTAAACCTTCAAATACTAACACTTGAAACCTTAAAACTATATTTGATGTAATATTCACTACAAGAAAGTTAGTGAAAAACTAACGGAAGTTTCATTAGTTTTCCAATAACTAATGAAATAACAAAATGTAGGAAAAAAAAAATATATATATATATATATATACACACACTAATGATACGAAATGAGTTGTTCTTTTAAGAAGGAATCGTTGGAGAATGGTACCTAAGACAGAAGCATAGCAAAACAGTGAATTTGTTCAGATTGATTTTGGGTTTACAAGATGGCTAATTTGTTTGTCGGTGGGAACATTGTTTGTTGGGAATCAGGGAGCATAGAGTAAGAGATTTTTCCACTAGGAAACAAACTTTTGCTTCACCTGACAAGATCCTCTTCTTCTTGCCTTCATTATGTAGTACGAGCCTGTAGGCCTTGTACCCCATCATTAACAAGGTCAAAAAGGCATGCGAGAAGACAAAATATGGTGTATATGTCTTCTAATGAGATCTTTGATGCCCAACTTAGAAGGATCAATGTGACTGGATGGATAACCAATTTATGGAAGACACTAATATTTCAATTCTGAGTCTGAGATAGGAGCGGTAGAAGGCCTGTTCTGATGTTTGGTGGTAAGGTTTTATAAAATGAATCCTTGCGACACAAGGGGTTAGAGCTCTCCGTCATTTGGTTTTGACTTTGAGGGATCCAACTGAAAGGGAAGAGGAATTACATGTCCAGTAGGGCCCCATTCTCGCTAAGGGGGCCTAGAAGAAAGAAGAATAGACGCATTCACAACCTTACTCGGCCATACAGTTTATCATTTCACAAAAAAGACAGAGATAATCAAAGCAAGTTAAATTTGATAGAATATTCGGTATGATGGTACATTGTTAGATGAAAATTCCAACATCATAATGGGAGAGGAACACATCTCCAATGTTGACCGCATCCCACGGTGGATTCATGTGGTGTTCCTCTCTTCCTTGTAGAAGTTCGAGTTTTGATGTTCGAATATGTATGGTTGGGTGCTTTCTATCTCCCTCTCTCTATTTTTCTCGTTCACACAACCAACTGACCGACTGAACTAAAGTACTACTTCTCGTTTTCTATGGAGGAGATCTTTATAGATCATTTTTTGGGTCCATTTGGAGTTGACATCATAATTTGTGTTAGAGCCGAAATCAAGGTGAATATTGAGATATATGGACTCACACCATCTGGGTGACGGTACGCAACAAAGATGTTGTCAGGGTGACTATAACACCCTGATTTCTGAACATATTGTTGTGCATGATAAGCGCTTAAAAAAATTGATTTGACTATCTATGTTACTAAAGTGCACTTATCTGCTCTGTAATTTCTCCAGACAGAACACCAGAATAAAACATGTCAGAGCAAAAATGATTTTAGGATGGGTGACGTACCATAAAGTATTTTCCGGTACAATGTGAATGAAAAATAATTAAAAACACATGAGGAAATATCCTGATGTGATTTGTACAAATCTTAACAAGTCTTTCGAATCTTTTGGAATAACATACTTTGTAGGACAAATATGGGGATGGGACCCAGGGACCGCCAGACCGACAAAGAGTGTAAACACACATAAATGGTGACGGTCAGGACGATCATTATACCTATAATTTTGGATGGATGACATAGTAGGTGGTGATGGCATGTGCTGTTATTCGTGTACTTATAAACCACATGAGTGCTATTAGAGTTTGCTGTCAAACTGGGTTGGTAGAGGCTATATCACGAGTGACTGGTGGGACGTGTGATATGCAGTAGGAGAAGCCTTCTTTGGTAAGTTGGAGGAGAACCCATTTTGTCTTTATTTGATGGTGTTAGGTTATTAGGCATGCACCTTGTTGAATTATCAATAATTGATAAAAGGATTTTGCAATCCAAATGTTATCAAATAACCTTAATGCTATAAAGCATAGAAGAGTATCAATCCACAAAAAATTAGAATAACCCACTAGATTATTACAAGTGGTTCATTGATTTGTAACACTAATTCTCAATCAAAACAAGTAACAAAAGCATAAAAACGTTTTTGTAAATAATAATGATTAAAAGTAAACTATAAGAGTTGAGTAAGGATTCAAAACAAATGATAAATGACTATGAAGTATTAGTTTTTTCATTGCCAAGTTATCCTTAGGCTTTAGAACCTTAAAAAAATGCTATCCACTCTCATGGATAAGCATCTTCCCTAATCACTTGATAATCAACAACTCTCATTTGCTCCAAGTAATCAAAGAGCATTAATAACAAGTCTAAAGAACCATTAAGCACCCTAATCAACTATTTTCATAGGCTAAACATGCTTAACACTTAGTAAATCAGGTCTGGCATTTCATCAAACACTTTGTGGGCATTGATAAGCCTAAGTCTAAATCAATATGATCAAGGTTAATCTAGCAATCAAAACATCTACTAAGAAAGGATATAACATAATATATTCCTAAACTCCATCAAGCATTCATCAATCATTCATCAATCATCCTAATCTACTCAACCCAAGAGCCCTAATGGACTACTCACTAATAGACATGAAACCACAAAGCAAAACTTGGTTAATCATGATAGTATGTGAGTAGGAAGATAGTTTATGAAGAAATTAATAGATTAAAACTTAAAAGAGATGAAATCAATAGATTAAGCAAATCTCAAAGTGGCTACTTAGATTACCTAATACAAAAGCATATCCCTCTAATTAGTTTTTTAAGAATAAAATGAAAATCAAAAGTCAACTTCAAATAGAAAAATTCAACAAAAACTAAAAATCGGGCGTCACTATCGACATCACCACGTCGATAGGATGAGATTGATAGATGGTATCGACCACCTCAGGTCGATAGAACAAGGTCGATAGGTGTATCAATGTGGCTAGTCGATGGGTTGGTCGATGAGAATTCTTGGATTGGTATTTGGCTTCGTATCGATGTAGGCATGTCGATATGGTGACGTCGATAGGATCTATCGGTGTGCTCAAGTCGATGAAAGGCCCTCGATAGGTACGATCGATGTCTTCAAGTCGATAGGCTCCTCCATGGGACTCTCTGGGTTGTTATTTGCACCTCTATCAACCACTCTATGTCAATGGAACGTGGTTGATAGCTGCAATCGATGTGGCTAAGTCGATGAGGTGAGGTCAATAGGTCTTGTCTGCACCAAAAACTCCATTCCTTGATCCTGTAAGCTCCATTCCACCTCTAATACCTACAAACAAATGCATTTATGCCAACTATACTATGCAATGCAACTAAACCTCTATATGATATGCAAATACAATGAAATCTATGTGAAAACCATGCATCAAAACCAATGAAAACACAACATATCAATAACGTTGAATGAGGATCTCTTGGTACAAAATCACCCTCAAATCTCACATGAAACTTTTAAATCAAATTCTAATGAATTTTTAATAACAATGGATTTGAATATATAATTTAAAAGCATTAATCTAATAACACATGATTTTAAAAGATATTCAAAAATTCATGTTTCAATAACATATAATTTATTATTTTAACACAAAATCTCTCCAAATACTCACTCCAATACACCCTACTTAAAGTTCAAAATTAAACGTTGATTTTAAATAGTTGTGGCTCATGTTAACAAACAAATAAAAGAAAATAAACATACCTAAGAGTGGAAAATTAATATTTAAATTTTTTATAGGAAAACATAAATATGTTTACTTCTGCTTCTTCTTTTGTTTTTCTTCTAAATATGTTTACTTTCCGAATACAGTTTTATTATATGTTAATATAAATCTAGTAAAATTAATGACAACTCATTAAAATATTTTATTACAAACTTTTGACTTACTAACTTTTTAGAATGTACTAACTTTAAATATCAACAAATTTTATAAAAATCCATCTACCAATAGAAATGGAAACATAAAAATGGAAAAGGGAAAGTTGGTATTTTTATGAAATATTTAAAACATTAAAATTTGGTGATTGGATGAAATATTTAAATATGGAAAATTGGAAATGGTATTAAATATGTAAAAATGAAATATATTATATATTATATTTGTTTGTGAACATGTAAAAATCTCATTTCTATATTACATATTTTTAAAATAGTGAATTATATATATATATATATATATATATATTTATTTTAATAAATAAAAACAAATATAAAAATATGTAATATAGATAATGAGATTTTATATATATTAAATAATATATAAAATATGTAGTATCATTTTCTATATTACATATTTTTTTTAATTCATTTTGTTTAATTAATTAATTCAACAAATAAATGTAATTCACTTTTTTTTTAATAATAAAATTGGATATTTTCTGGTTTAACAATATATAATTGGGTTTATTTTGGTTTATAGCTAAAATAAATTGGTTAAACATATGTTGGTGGACAGTTAACCCATGAAAACCAGAGATTATGGGTATTTAACATGTATATTTGTGAAAGAATCTATATTACTTTTTAGCTTTGATGGTAGTGTGACTTTGATTCATCAAGGAGGTGGAAAGTTGGTTTGAGCAATTTTTTTTTAATTTACAAAATGATGTCTTTTGAAAGTGATATGAAATTCAAACTGAATCAAATGACGTCGTTTTGGAAGTTAACCGAAATTCAAACGGAAAATTTATTCCCTTTAGTTGATCCGTTAGTGGATTTAACGACATGCTTTAAATATCTAAGTCAAATAAAGTTTCTTATTTTATTTGAAAGTCAATAACATTTAAATGAAATTTTCAAAGTTGAAGACTAAAACGTCTTCTTTTTGAAAGTTCAGTTTTTTTTTTGACATTTTTCCCAATAAGGATGAGTAAAACCTCTATAAATTAATAATGTTGGAACCATGATATTTTATTAATTTATAGTGAATTAATTTATCTATAAATTAATAAATATTCATTTATAGTATAAAATACTATTTATTAATTTTTAGAGATTTTTGTTAAAAAAGAAATAAATAGAGTTTTAAAAATTGATCAAAATAATAATTAAACATCGGTTTTAAATAGTTGTGGCTCACGATAATAAAAAAATAAAAGAAAATAAACATACTTAAGACTGAAAAATTAATATTTAAAGTTTTTATAGGAAAACATAAATATGTGTACTTCTGCTTCTTTTTCTTTTTTTTTTCTTCTAAATATGTTTACTTTCCGAATATAGTTTAATATATGTTATTATAAATCTAGTAAAATTAATGACAACTCATTAAAATATTTTATTACAAATTTTTGATTTACTAACTTTGTATAGGGGTGTCAAAATGGTTAAGATTGGTTAATCCAACCCATTACCCATTTGGTTAGGAGTTAAATGGATAATGGGTTGACCATGGGTTAATAGTTAAATGGGTTGACCCATCCTAAGTATCTTCTTATACTATTAAAAAAGAAGTACAAATTTGGAAACTCCTGTTACCAAACACTCTCTATCTTATACTTACATCTAAACAAGTTTAAAATAATTATTATTTAATGATTAGTTATTAATATTTTCTTTGTAAATAAATAATCAATTAATTCTTTACAATCCTTTACTTATCTAATATTTCTCTACAATCTTTTCCTTATCTAATATTATGATTTTAATAGTATGAATTATGATTCTCCTCTACAATCCTTTCCTTATCCAATATTTTGATTTTAATAGTATGAATTATGACTCTCTTACCATTTTTTTTGTTTGATATTATTTTCAAATTATTTTAAATTATTACATAATACATACGATTAATAAAATTATAGATTTTTAATGCATATGTTGTGATTTGAATTTTTATAAATGGATATGTATTAACTCAATTAATAAGGAAAAAGTGTGTGTTCAATATCTAACATTGGTAGAGATTTCAATCGGATCGTGACCTGCAGAATAGGTATAAGTAAATCCGACATAGGACGGGTATATACATAAACTTTATGCACATTAAAAAGCGGGTATCATGAACAAGGGCATAGTGAACCGTGGATATATTTGACTTTGTCCCCAAATTGATGGATCGGCTGCAAACTACCTAATTTTAATATAAATAAATAAATTATATATAAAAATTAATAATTGTATATAGTTAATGAAATATAATATATGATATTTGACAATAGAAATAATTATACGTATAAAATTATAACATTTACTAAAAATAGAATTTTAATAATATTTTAATTTCAAATGTTATTTATTTTATTTTAAAAATATTTTAGTTATTTTTATTACAATAATCAAATATTCAGACCTTGCTAACATGTTGTACAGTGGAGAAGAGTTGAACATAAGAACTACTTATACAAATTTACGCCAACTAACCAACAATACTAACATTTTATAATTTAATGAAGTTAAAATTATATATAAAAATTAAACAAAAAAAATCTAAAAATTTATAAATTATATGGAAAAATGACCATAAAATATAAATATTCGTTATAATGATTAAGAAAACATTGACACGCGGTGTTCCGCAGGTTCGACTCTTGTTTAATTATTACAAAAACATTATTTGGTGTTATTTGAGGGAATTTCTCATTATCATATAACTTAAATAACTAATTACTAAAATATTAATCATTATAAATTTATAATAAACAATAATAATCATCATCACCATCACCATCATCATCATCACCATTATCATTATCACCATAATCATCATCATCATCACCATCACCATCACCATCACCATAACCATCACCATCACCATCACCATCACCATCACCATCACCATCACCATCACCATCACCATCCCATCACCATCACCATCACCATCACCATCACCATCACCATTACCATCACCATCACCATCACCATCACCATCATTATCATTATTATCATCATCATCATCATCATCATCATCGTCATCATCATAGCGTAACCATTTTGGCGGGAACTTATGGGCCCTTTTGTGGTGGGAAATGACAGATCATTTTTGGCGAGAAAACGAGATCTTTTTGGCAGGAAAATGACTGGCCATTTTGGGCGGGAAAATGACGGGACCGTTTTTGGCGGGAAATGACAAAAAAAAAAATTTGGCGGGAAAATGTCGGGACCGTTTTTGGTGGGAAAATGTGTGGACCAGTTTTGGCGAGAAATGACAAAACAGTTTTTCGATGAGACCATTTTTGGCGGGAAAATGTCAGGACTATTTTTGGCGGGCAATGATGGGACCGTTTTTGGCGGGAAAATGTTGGAACCATTTTTGGCGGGAAAATAATGGGACCATTTTGGCAGGAAAATGATGGGACCATTTTTGATGGGAAATGATGGAAAAAAATTTGGCGGAAAAATTTGTCAATCCGCTCTTTAGCGGGAAAATTGCATATATGCATTTTCACGGAAAAATTGTGTAATTACATTTTGGCGAAAAAATTGAAAGAGTCTAAGAATTGGTTAAATTGGTTTAGTACAATTGAAATGAGATTAGTTAAATTAGATTGGTTAATATTAGTTAAGTTGGTTAAGTGATTAAGATAAATGGTTAAACGGGTAACCCATCAACTCATCATAACCAACCCATTAAACTCATTTAACCATTTAACCATGAACCCATTAGAACCATAAACTCATTAGGGTCAAAAATGCTATCCCATTAAGGTAAATGGGTTGGGTTGGATTGGGTAAGACCCATGACCCATTACCCATTTTGACATCCCTAACTTTGTAGAATCTACCAACGTTTCTATATTAACCAATAGAAATTAAAACAAAAATATCGAAAATGGAAAAATGATATTTTTATGAAATATTTAAAAGATCAAATTTTGGTGATTATATGACATATTTAAATATGGAAAATTGGAAATGGTAGTAAATATGAAAAAATGAAAGATATTATATTATATATATATATATATATTTATATGTATGTGTACTGATGAAGTTTTGTATTTACAGATGACACCAATTCAGTAAGACAACAAGGTCATTTGAGACATCCAAACCATGCAATCATCACATATAGTTTTAATCTGCATAGTCATGTTCTCCCTCTTTGCTTTACATGAATGTACGTATAGTTTTTTTTATCTCATACAAATATGCACATATAAACCATGAGTGTCTTTTTCTCATCGTCAAAGTTCTGATTGTGTTTCAAATACATGTATAGGTGGGAGGATGGAAGTTGGAGAGATAGAGAGATCGATGCTCGATCTTACTCAGATTGGTAAACAAGGCTGTAGACAAATTATAGATCATAAAAAAGCCAGTTGGTGCTGCTTTAGTGGTCTTAGAAATGAACCAAGAGATTGTTGGGATATACTAAAACCTAAGCCAACTGACAGCGACGCCAAAATGTCATGTTTAAGCAAATTTCCATTCAAGATCTGAAACCTTTAATAATCGAATAAGAATGTATGCTGCTTATTTAATTTTTTACTTTTCCAAATAAATATCATAATGCTTAATATCGCAATCCTTTCTTCCTTAATAAATTTCAAATTTATATGAATAACAGAAAAGTTATATACAAGTAAAAAAACTTAGGTCGATATAGTTGTATACCCCCCCCCCCCTCCCTTTGATAATCAAATAAGAATGGGAAAAATGTATAAAAAAACCTTAAACTTTCAAAAATAAAACGTTTTAATCCTCAACTTTGAAAATGTCATTTAAATGCCAAACTTTTGGTTGACTTTCAAACTAAATAAAAAACTTTCTTTGACTGCACTGTTTAAAGACCGATCCCGTCTCACCCCGAGACTCTTTTTACAAAAAAAAAGAAAACAAAAAAACAAAAAGAGAAGGGAAAGAAGTCTGAAGGAACCATAATAAAATCTTTTTATTATTTGTTCTTATTATTTATTTTATGCACCATAGCAACTCTATTAGGATTATTATATAGAAGCTTACTTAGAGTCCAAGGTTCAGGAGGTTGTGCACCATCTTTGGCTTCCATCTCACTATGATTTTGCGCATTGGCTTGCACAAGAGTTCATTCAGCGATGCCTAACCCTCACCTTAAGAATGGCCCTCGTTACTAGCCCTTAACGATCCCTTTGTGAGACTGTACGCAACACTCCTCCAAACTGACTTATTGAATAGGCCTTAGCACTTAATGAATATTAAAGGGCCAACAATGGAGATTTCAAATATTCCTTTGGATCTCAGATGCTAGAGTACGGTAATGTTTGCTATGCTTATGGTATTGTACTGCTAAGTTCAATTAACTTGTCACAGGGTTTCTTATTGGTTTACATGATCAACATGGTGGATTCTGAAGCTAAGTGTAAATTACCATTTTTCAAACCTATACTTCCAAAATTTGTTTCATTGTCTTGTTGCTTACTTGAGGACAAGCAAGGATTCAAGTCTGGAGGTATTTCATGAGTCATTATTTTTATCCATTTTTACCTTTAAATTCATATGTTTTTATTGAGTCTAGAGTTAGATTTTGTGTCATGTTGGTTCGTTTTAGTGTCTTTACAGGTTGAGACTTCATTGGAGCTTAAATTAATGAAATGGAGCAACATTGGACGTTTTTACACTTCAAGGAATTCATAGAGATACTCTAGCATCGACCAATTTGAAAGAAGATCGACCAATCAAAAGAATCTATGAGGTGGCGCAATCTGAAGAAGACGATTGAATGATCCAAACAGGATCGATTGATCCCGGTCATGAATATTCTCCAAATCAAGCATTTACTCTGATTTTTGACCGAAAGACCTCCCTATATAAAGGGATCATTTCCTGAGCAGCCAAGAAGACCTAGACACGATTTTTTTACTATTTTCATTTGTATTTCTCTCATTTTCAGATATAATCATTTTTATATTGAATTATTGGATCTACACTTTGTCTTCATCTCTTTCTTTGCATCTAATGTTATATTTCACTATGATCTATCAATCTCTTTCCATGGTTGAGTAGATCTGTTTGTTGGGAGATGAGATATATTCATAGGGATTTTAATGTTTAATTAGGATATTGTTATAGATTAGGGTTATTATTATTAGATCTCTATTTCTATGAAACTAATGCTTTTCTTAGGTTGACGAATCTATCAAATGATCACTAGGGTTTCTAATATAGCTAGCGTTTTTTTAATCTTTCTTGAATCTATAGTTTATAGGTTTGAGATTGTCTGCCGACAAGAGTCGGGGTTGGATCTACAGGTGAACAATATAAGACCTGTTAATAAATGCTGGTAAGGTCCTAGCGGATCTATGACCAAGATGATATTCTCATGCGAGAGGTGGCTTATTTGTCTATAGTGTTCTGAGTTCTAGATCTAGATCATTGAACTGCTAATCCGGTTAGATGTCATATTTTATTTATTAAATCCCTGCAATTTCCCAGATTCCAATATTTGTTTTAAATTGATTTTTATTTCGTATTTAATTATTTTCGGATTTATATTCGGATTTTCTCTGTGACAACCATTTATTATTTTTCATCCTAACTCTGTTTAGATCTACAAATCTAAAGTGCACTCTACTCTTCGTGGATTCGATCCCACCATTATACTGCTGCGCACAACCGTGCACTTGCGGAGCCTTTTGGTTTGTGTAAAACCTGATACCACATCATATAACACCTCCAAATACAAACTTGGTCTGTCCTGAGATTAATCCCCCTTGTCCACTGTAGTCTAATGATGAGTGTGGATCGATCCCACCATTATACTGAGATATAATGATGAACCCCTATTCCAGCAAATTTTGGAAAACGACAGAGAGTTTTGCAAAGAGATCAATGAAAAGACTGATCTGATCCATTTAAAGATAAGCCAAGGGTGCAAAACTTTAGAAACTCAGCTTAGAACTTCAAAATATAAGATCACCCAGACGAATGATTCTGCAAAAACTCAGACGCAAGAGCATGTTCGAGCAATTAACCTCCGGAGTGGAAAACAAATAGTGGGAAATCCAAAAACATCAGAGTTTGATCGGACAAGAGGGGGAGTTGATCAAACCGATGACAGGATTTTGGATGAGATTGATAGTGGTGAGGGACAACCAATCCCTTTCGGGATCGGACAACCCCATGATCTTTTACATGATATGATGTCAGAATTTCAACTTCCTGATGAACAAGAAGAAAAGATTCCCGAGGAGGAAACAATATGTATCCCTCCAAAACATAATGAACCAAAAATCCCATACCCTCCACGCAGGAGAGGAACTCTACAGGAGAAAGAATATGAAAAGATGAAAAATATCGTTGGTGATATACAACTAAGACTCCCTTTCGTAGATGCAGTGAAAATGGTCCCAACCTTGAAAAAGTATATGAAGGACATCCTTACAAACAAACGGATGTTGGAGAAAGGAAACATGGTGCTAACTCAAGAAGTCAGCGCAATATTGCTCGACAAAACCCCCAAAAAACGTGCTGACCCGGGGAACTTCACACTTCCCTGCGATATTGAAGGCAAGATGTTCAAACGCTGTTTATGTGATTTGGGAGCAATTGTGAGTTTGATGCCGTTATATTTTGCTCAAAAACTGGGCATGAGAACTTTCAAACCATGCAAGATCTCATGATATTAGCGGATCGTTCAGTTTGCCGTCCGGAAGGACTTCTTGAGAATGTACCTGTCAAAATTGGCGAATGCACAATTTTGACAGATTTCATCGTTCTTAAGCTGGAAACAGAACCTTGCGACCCAATTATCCTAGGTAGACCTTTCCTCGCTACTGCAGGAGCAATAATCAACGTGCAAAAGGAAATAATAAATCTTCACCTTAGTGACCTTGAAATGAGGTTCGATTTAGACAAAATGATTAAAAGGCCTATGATAGAGGATCATGCATTCTGGGTTAACACAATTGAGGAGATCACCCAAGAAATGATGCATGAAGTGCATTCTGAGGATCCTCTTGAAGTCGCACTTATTCAGGCCAAACCTGCACATGGTTATACCAGGATGGAGACAACTGGGTTTGCCCGAATGCTAGATTCCAAGGATCAAGTAAAGCGAGTTTCCTTTCCTAGTATTGAAGAAGTTCATCTAACTGAACCACACTCCCCAACCAAATATGATAAAGAAAGGTTTCCAAGAAAGACAACCAATCCCGAATGGAAATTGGATGATCCACCACTGCCGGCGGAAAAAAATCCAAAAGCGTGAATCAGACGTCAAGAAGCCGGAAATCAATAAAAGGGAAATTTCAAAGAAATCTCCCTCGATTCCTAAGTATATTCCGCCAGGATGCAAGAGGAGCGGAGACTTGGCTACCAATGGAGACAAAATTTCTGATGATAAAAGGAAACCCCATTTGACACAAAACCCAGATGAGGATGATTTCAAACCCCAGGAAGGTTTCCGTTGAATCTCAGAAATATTCTTTGTCAAGCTAATGACTTAAAACAAGCGGTACTGGGAGGCAACCCAGACATTTCCCTTAAAAACAATTCTGTATATAAAAAAAAAAAATAAAAAAAATAATGAATATTTCCAGATTGACCGATCTGGGTCGGATCGACTGAGCGATCGATCAATCCGCGCAGATTGTTCGATCCCGAACCTAGGTAGACGAGGATCGAGGGTTTTATAAACGCAGCCGTCGATCCTCAAAACCCTAATTCTCTAAAAACTCTCTAACTCTCTCGATTTTCAATCGATTTCACCGATTCAAAGCGCTAATCTCATAGGGTATAGCTGATTTCGAGTTTTAAGCGATATAAGCAATTCAGAAAATCCGCAAGGATCGATCGATCCGCGCAGATTGATCGATCCCGGTTGGTCATGCGGTTCAATTTTTGAATTTTTATTATTATTTTATTCTGGAAACCAAAATTAAATTATCTTTTTCATCTCTTATTTTTGTCCTATAATTTTCTTGTGACTGACTTGTGAAATTTTTCTTATGTAATTAATTTTTCAGGAAATGGCACCCAAGAGAATCAACAAGGACAAGGGGATCGTGAGCCTACCCGGCCCCGCAGCTGCATGCACTTGGGGAGATGCTGATGCGACTCTCGCAGGCTCAGTGAGTGCCTGCACATTCTTCCCCAATCGCATGACTGACGAGGGGACTTTGGCCAGCCTTGGCATACGCGACAGCTATTTCCTGCTTGCCAACACAATTGGGCTCGAGAACCTGTCCTGCATCCGGCCCCAGCTCGGCACTTCCTTGGCCAAGGAAGTATTGGGATCCATCACAATGCACTTCCAGGATGTGTGTAACCCCACGGCTGATGAAGGGAGCATCAGTTTCTACATCCAGGGTCAGGCACGATGACCCTCTACCAGCTCTTCGACGCCTTCGGTTTTAGTTGCACACCACTCATTGATATGTATGAGGAGGCTGACGATGGAGAGTTCTGGTAGCTGATAGCCCAGGGATTCTACATTTCGCGCACAGCGAAACAGTCATTGATCCGTCATCCTGCGGTCTGTATTGTTACGAGACTCATGAGTGTCACTTTGGGCACCAAGTCCGAGGCAGCTGCTGTGGACAAGCAGGAGCTGTGGCTACTGAAGCAAGGATGGCGCACGATGACTATGTCCGGCCAAGCCACATTTTCTAAGAAGACGGTTGTCATTAGGAGTCTTGTGACCCCAATACTTGAGCATCTGGGCATCGAGGTCCAGCGACCTTCTCCTTTGGAGCGCTGCAGCTTTATGGACAGGAAGTATCTGAGCTCTTGCAGCTTTTTGGTGCCGAACTTCCTGGTCTACTGTTTCCAGGACCGAGAGTCTCATTACCGGTTCATCCAGCTGCCACATGAGGAGCATACCGGTCTGTTCTCAACCAGGGACATCAAGTTCCTACCACCACCAGCAGCTCTCTGCACCAGGCCAGTACAGCCAACTAAGCCTCCAGTTCGCCGCACCACATGCCGGACTTTAGCTCCACATGCGATGCCATCTGACTACAACCCCAGCTCACAGCACGCCTCAACTTCGTCTCAGCCATGGAACTCGAGTTCATCATTCCTGGCTCCGGACTTCAGCAAGTTTGACCTCCCCAAGTTCCCAGAAGAGCCCAGCATGGACTTTGAGCGCTGGATGGTCGACAGCACTCGGAGGCAGCACTCTATGATACAGAGGGCTTGTGATTTCTTTTGCAGGATGCGCCCAAGCTGCTTTGCCCCTCTGAGAGCAGACGAGTCAGGACCTAGTACCAGCAGAGGAGGCCCAGCAGCAGCAGCAGCCAGAGAGAGAGGAGGCCCAGCAGCAGCCAGATGAGGGAGCGCACCTGCGCAGACGACGCAGGAGTCCAGGCGGCTTCGCGCTAGCTCTGAGGAGTGATATTTTTTGGTTATCTTTTTCTTCTCTTTTCTTTTTATTCCAAACTATTTATGTATTATTTTTAACTCTGCTATCTTAAGTCATTATCAGCTTTCATTTATTTTAACTTTATCATTATTGTTTCGCAACACCCATTTTCTTTGATTTTATATCACTGTGAGAAGCAGTGATTTAAGTCTGGAGGAAGGGGTGACTGCTTTCATATGTTACTAACACTGTGTTTTCTTTTGTTTAATTGTCCCAAAAAAAATTTCGAACTTTTTCATTTTTCTTGAGTCATTTTATTGAGTCAAAACATGAGATTTTACAATGTTTTTTGTTTTCATTTTACGTTGACTTTTATTGGACTTAGTTCAGGAAGATTGGAAACAACATCAGTGGATCAACTTTACCCGAAACGACCTATCCTTTGGAAATATGAATGATCCAGCGTTGGCTCTATCGATCCCCTCTAATCCCGAGACTCTTTTTCAAAAAAAAACAAAAAAAAACAAAAAAAAAGAGAAGGGAAAGAAGTATGAAGGAACCAGAATAAAATCTTTTATTCATCTATATTAGTTTGAGTTGACTATTGGTGCAGTTTTTAGTAGGATTGATGTACATGGTTAGAACTGGTTCCAACTTCCCTTTCTCAGAAAAAATGCTCTGGGATCAACTGATTCTATCTTGATCGATCGATCCCGTCTAATCCCGAGACTCTTTTTCAAAAAAACAAAAAACAAAAAAAAGAGAAGGGAAAGAAGTATGAAGGAACCATAATAAAATATTTTATTCATTTAGTTAGTTATTTGTTTCTGTTATTTATTTTAGCACCAATAGCAACTATATTAGGATAGTTATATAAAAGCTTGCTTGGGATCCAAGGTTCAGGAGGTTGTGCACCATCTTTGGTTTCTGTCTCACTGTGATTTTGCGCATTGGCTTGCACCGGTGTTCATCTATCATGCCTAACCATGACCCTAAAAATGGCCCCCCGTTACTAGCCTTTAGCGATTTCGACTCCCTTTGTGAGACTGCACGCAACACTTAATGAATGTTAAAGGGCCAACAATGGAGACTTCAGTAGTTCCCTTGGATCTCGGCTGCTAGAGTATGGTAATGTTTGCTATGCTTATGGTAAAGTACATGTTGTACTGCTCAAGTTTGATTAACCTTTCACAAGGTTTCTTTTTGGTTAAGATGATCAACATGATGGATTTCTAAAGCTAAGTGTAAGTTCTCGTTTTTCAAACTGCCACTTATGTACTTTTTTCATTGTCTTGTTTCTTACTTAAGGACAAGCAAGGATTCAAGTCTGGGGGTGTGATGAATGTCTATTTTGACCCGTTTTTACAATTGTTTTACTTGTCTGATTGAGTCTAGAAGTTAGGTTTTGTGTTCTTCTGGCCGGTTTTAGTGTCTTTTTAGATTTTCATTTCCTTGGAGCTAAAATGGCAAAATGGAGCAACTTTGGACCTTTTTACACATCATTGAATTTTGGAGACATCCTGGATCGACCAAACATGAAAAGGATCGACTGATCCCGAAGCAGATCGGTCAGTCAAAGGAATCTATGAGGTGGCATGGATCAGAGGAAGAAGATTGATCGATCCAAGTCGGGAACTTAGAGTTAACTTAGAGGAAGAAGATAGGTTTTGGAAAACCTATGCTTGGTTTACATGATCAACATGGTGGATCCTAAAGCTAAGCGTAAGTTCCCGTTTTTCAAAACCTATACTCCTGAACTTTGTTGCATTGTGTTGTTGCTTACTTAAGGAAAAATAATGACTCATCAAAAACCCCCAGACTTGAATCATTGCTTGTCCTCAAGTAAGCAACACCACAATGAAACAAAGTTCAGGAGTATAGGTTCTGAAAAACAGGAACTTACACTTAGCTTTAGGATCCACCATGTTGATCATGTAAACCAATGAGAAACCTTGTGACAGGTTAATTGAACTTTAGCAGTACAACATGTACTTTACCATAAGCATAGCAAACATTACTATACTCTAGCATCCGAGATCCAAAGGAACTTCTGAAATCTCCATTGTTGGCCCTTTAACATTTATATCCTCTACCAACTCAGTCTTATCATCATATTCAAAATCATCAACCAACCTTACTAACCTTTTTCGTGTTTGGAATCATGTTCACCTTTAGAAATGAGATCTCTCTTGATAAAATTACTTAGGTTTTGCGGATCCTTAGAACCCTTGCTCCTTAATTACATACACCTGAGAAGAAGAAGAAATTTGAAAGTCAGATCCGATCAAGAGGCCCTGGGATCGATCGATCTTGTAGTGGATCGGTCGTTCTCGATAGAAGTAGGATCGGTTGATCTTGAAAGAATCGATCGATCTTGCACAAAGTAAGATAGGTCGATCCAAAATGGATCGGTTATCGTGCAACAAGTAGGATCGGTCGATCCAAAAAGGATCGGTCGATCATGCAATAAGTAGGATTGGTCGATCCAAAAGAGGATCGGTCGATCTCAGAGACACGAAAATAAAAAATGCAGAAAATAAAATATCTTAGACTATGTCTAATAACTTAGATCTAGAAGCAACAATTACTCCCCGGAAACGACGCCAAAAATTGATGTGGTATCAGGTTTTACCCAAACCAATGGTTCCTGCAAGTGCATGGTTATGCGCAGTAGTATAATGGTGGGATCGAATCCACAAGGAGTAAAATGCACTTTAGATCTGTAGATCTAAACAGAGCTATGCTGAAAAATATTAAAAGGTTTTGTCACAAGAAATCCGAATATAAATCCAAATATAAAGAAAATAAAATAAAAATCAGTTTAAAACAAATGTTGGGATCCGGGAAATTACAGGTTATTAAATAAATAAAAAGAATATCTAACCGGATTAACAATTTAATGACCTAGATCTAGAACTCAAAACACTGTGAACAAATAAACCACCTCTCGAATGAGAATATTATCTTGGTCATAAATCCGCTAGGATCCTATGCCAGCATTTATTAGCGGGTTTTGATATTGTTCACTTACAGATCCAACCTCGACTCTCGGCGGCTGACAATCTCAGGCCTATAAACTATAGATTCATGGAAGAATAGACATGTGCTAGCTATATTATAAAACCCTATAAATTATTTGATAGATTCGTCAACTTAACAAAAGCATTAGTTTCATAAAAGTAAAGATCTATTGATCATAGCCCTAATCTATAAGAATAACCTAATTAAACATTAATCCCTGTGAATAGATCCCTTCTCCCAACATATAGATCTACTCAACCATGGCAATGGCTTGATAGATCATCCTAAAAATGGCATGCAATGCAAAGAAAGAGATGAAGACAGAATGTAGATCTGAAAATGCAATGGAAAATTGTATAGATCTGAGAAAATTCAAGGCAAAAGTTTACAGATCTGAAAATGAAATGAAAATACAAAAAACAGAAAGAAAAATCGTGTTTAGGGATTCTGGACCGCTCAGGAAATTATCCCTTTTTATAGGGAGTCTTCTAGATCAAAAATCAGAGTTAATGTGCGATTCTAGAGAATATCAGTGATCAGGATCGACGATCTCCTTCCTTTGATACGTGCCACCTCATAAATTCCTGTGACTGACCGATCTTCTTTAGGATCGGTCGATCCTCTTCATACTTGGTTGATCCTCTTCAGGATTGATCGATCCCAGAGTGTCTCCAAAATCCCAGAATTGTAAAAATGTCCAAAGTTGCTTCATTTCGTCCATTTTAGCTCCAATGAAGTAAAAACCTGTAAAGTTACCAAAATGGGCCAGAAGGACACAAAACCTAACTCTATACTCAATAAAACACATCAAATATATAGTAGAAATTGATGAAAATAAAGACTCATCAATCTTCTTCTCACTCTCTAATTGATTCTGCAGAAAAACTACAAGTGCTTCAAGATAAGCCTTTTTCTTTTACCAAGTCATGATTTCTTTTCCGATGTTAATCAATGTTTCTCTTATCTCTTTGTAGTTTTCAGCAAGATCGATCTCTTGTTCTTCTTCTGAATCTGAGTCAGTAACTTTTTCTTCATCAATAAACTCTGTGATCCCTACCAAGGCAACACAGTTTAACATCTCTTCTTTGTCTTCACTATCATCTACGGATTCATCTTCAATACTAACAATATATTTTTCTTTTCGATTCTTTAGATCACTAACACATTCATCCTGAGAGTGTCTCATTCCCTTACATGCTGAGCACTTACTTTTACGGTTTTTAATTGTTGGACATTCACGGACAAAGTGTCCATATCTTTTGAATTCGTGACACTGCATATCTGCTTTTCTTGATGGTTTGTTTTCTTTGAAGTTCATTTTGAAAGAGCCAAATTGTGTATTTCCTTGTCCCAGCTAAACTTTCCTTAAAACCTGATCAAATCTTTGAACCAGTAGTCTTATGGGATCTTCTTCTTCTGTTTGAGACTTACTTTCACATAATGTTAATGCCAACCCTGTTGATTTCTTGATTCCTCCAAGTTCCATCTCATGTGCTTGAAGCATTTCTACTACTTCCCCAAAACTGAGTTCTTCCATGTTATTTGAAACATTCAATGCCGTTTTGTATGTCATGAACCTTGAAGGTAAGCACCTTAGGAATTTCTTGGCTAACTTCTTATATTTATACTTCTTCCCTAGGGTTAATGCTTCTTGAGCTAGTGAACTTAGGTTCGAGATGAAGTCAGAGATTGACTCATATTCTTCCTCTTAAGATTCCCAAATCTTGATGCGATCATGTTTTTTCTTGATATTTTCACTTTAGTTGTCCCTTCATAATGAGTCTGTAAGATATCTCAAGCTTCTTTTGTAGTTTCACTTCCCAGAATTAGTTCAAACTGCTTTCTACCAACACTGCAATGTATGGCGGTTAAAGCTCGGGCATTAAACTTGGATTTCTTCAACTCATCTTCTATCCAATCCATCTCCGCCTTGATTTTTGTGATACCATCTTTATTCTTAATCTTTGGTTCTTCCCACTTTTCTAAGACAGATTTCCACGCAAACACATCAATTCCTCTTATCAAGGATTTAATTCTCGACTTCCAAAATCCATAATTCCAATCGTCTAGAACAACTTTTGAGTTGTTAACCAGTTGCTGGTAACTCTCCATATTTTCCACAGGATCTTACCTGTATGCAATCCTCACAAGTGACCGCTTTGATACCAATTGTAAACGCAAGAGCTATTGGTACATCAACTAGTTCACGATATAAAACAGTGTTTCTCAAAAACTAGTTAAGTTTGAAACTTAAAGGATATATTATTATATATAATTGTGTTGCACACACCAGAAGCCGACTGATAGGGGGTCAAATTAACCCTTAGAACTATTCTCTCAAATTAAAAGATCAGTGCAGTACTTAGGGATCGAACTCCACAAGAGACTCTGGAAGTTCACACAATAGATATAACAAATTCGAATTAAGCTAGACAATAAAAAGTAAATAAATAAAGCAGCAAAAGAAAATAACTAGAATGAATATAGGGTAAGTTCAGATGATTTAAATGCTAGACCTAGGGAAGATCAATTATGGAATACTCTGGATTACGAACTGGGCGGTTCGATATAGGATGCAATATATCACTGGTTCTGAAACTCATAACACAGTTGTAATATCATCCAACTCTTGCTGTGATGATATCTATCCTTAAAACATAGAAAATCAAATCTCTTTGCGAGTTCTAATGAGTAAAGCATGCATTAATGTCAAGTATGATATGTTAACAAAATTCTTAAACCAAATCTCTTTGTGAGAAGGCTACTTTGCTCATCTATGATTAGTTCTAGATATTAATAGCACTTGCGCACCTACTAACATTCCTATGGTACTAGAATGCAGGTGATCAATCTCAAGTCTAGTGTATAATCAAATCTAGATATGAGTATAATCAATCTCAAGTCTAGTGTATAATCAAATCTCAAGTCAAGAAATTTGAACATTATGAATATCCTAATATGTTTATGCCCAAATCAACAAACTATTATAAACCCTTGAAATCCCTAGATCTAACAAGGGGATTACTCAGACATAATTGATAGAACACAAATCATTGTCTGAATAATACTCATAAATAAATCAAATGAAAAACAAGAATTCAGAATCTTCTCTCTACAAGGTGAGTTCTGATTCTTTTCTCCAAAATCTCTCTGAACTTGATAATACAAAACATGAATGAAAACTTAGTCTTCTCAGACTTCTAAAACATAGATATGACCAAAAATACAAAAAGGACTTGATTTACAAATGACAAAAACTTCTGAGGCAAAGTTGCAATTCTTGAAACTTGATAAAACTCGAAGGCATTTTTAAGTCGCCATGTGTGTCGACTGACACAAGATATGTGTGTCGATCGACGTGGACATCAATATCCGTCTCCAACTCATTTTGCTCAGCTACAAGCCTCCAAAAGCTCCATAGTGATCATCAAGGTCAATTTTACATTTGTACCTAATAAGACTCAATAAACAATATAAGATAATCTAAAACCAATGTTTACATCATGGCTAAAAACCATAAAATCCATGATATATCACCGACACGTGTTAAAATTATAACTCACGAGATCTTGACACATGTCACTAATCATTCAAATTTTGCCACGTGTCAAATTATAAATTAACGAAAAAGGAAATTCGATAACTGTTAATATATCAAATTATATATTTTATTATATAAACTTGAATTACACTCACTAGAAGCTAACACATGTCAAATTATAACTCATAAGATCTTGACATATGTCAGTTGATTGATAAGATCATGACACATGTAAATTTTTTAAAAATAAATAATTAAATAGATAATCTTTACTTTCTATTTTTAATAGTTTATTTCCTTAATCAAAAAGAAAAACCAACAAAAAGAATTAAATAAATTATCAAATATATATAATTTACTTTTTTGTCTTTTACATATATAAGTTTATACATTTTTTTCAACAATTTTAAATATTTTAAAATTAATCTCAAATTAATGTTTAATTATTCATTTAAATATAAAATTAATTAAGTTAAAATTTTAGATAATAAATATTTTAAGAGCTGTATATTTATTTAACTACTCACCTAAATTATTTCCTTAATCAAGAAGGAAGCCTAACAAAAAAAGAGAAAACAATAATGTATAAAGTAGATAAATTTTACTTTCCATTTTATTATAATATATGTTCAAATACATTAGTGAAAAACAAATAAATTTGAATTCGAATATGATGATTCTCAAATTCGTTACAAACAATTGGTAAAATAAAACAAATGGTTAGAATTAGTTACTATTATAGGATTTACCACACAAAAAAAAACACATATTGGACATAGATATTGAAGGAAGCGTTTTCTCCATAGATAAAATATAGTATCTAAATGATATTTTTCAATGGGAAGAAGTCGTATTTTGCTTTTTCAAATGGAGAATATCAAAACAAGAAGCGCATATCCACTCACAGAAAGTTGTTTTTATCTAAACCAATACTTATACACAAATATGCATACAGAAGAATGAGGAAGGCGGTGAGACTTGATAACATTGTATTTTACCTATTTTAAGCATACATTTATCATCATATTAGTTCATTTTCATCCCCTGTTTATACCATTATATGCATATTTCACTTACTTTTGAGTTTTACGGTCCTTTGCATGAGGATTGCACATATATTGCATATTGTGGGTTGTTTACAGGTAAAAGTGGATGCTAAGGAAGTTATGGAGCATTGAGGAGCTGGATATACGTTTTGGATCAGCTCACGAAGGAGATTGAAGGAAGACGGAAGCTACTCGACCACTATGATCAAGTAGTATTTCCGAATTAGTAGGAATTCTATTTTGTCTTATCCTAAACCTTATCTTTAGTATAAAAACACATGTGTTAACCCTAATAAAGGGTGTGCTCGTTTTTAGACCTGATATTATCTCTCTCTGCCTCCTAATTACTCTCTCTCTTGTTCTTCATTTTAGATCTTTGTAAACCTTTCATCTTTTTAATAAAATCAGTACTTGCAATTATTTTCTTCATCAAACCGTCTTATCTCAATCTGATCTATCTCATATGTCAGATTTAGAACTTTCTGGGTTTGCAAATTTAGTTTTCATTAAGCTTTGTGAGTAGCTAACCTTAGGGTTATTAGGGATGTATTAGATTAGGGAGGATCTTGATTAATCTGGTAGTTTTAAATGTTCTTAAATGCTTTAAATCCTTTTTGGATGAGAGTTCTTAATGCTTATTCATTTCTGATCAACTTGAATATGATCCTAGATAATCTCTTCATGACAGTACTTGTAGGTTGTTTGATTAGCTTTTTCCAGAGACATAGTTATATTAACCTGTAGAGAGTATGCTTCAATGGTGTTTGGGAACCCATGATACTCAAAGCTATTGTTAGGAAATTATGTTGGCTTAGGTATGTTGATTCTTAAAGCTTTTCCAATAGCTTGGCTCTGGCAAAATCAGGTATGCTGAGTTATTGGGTTCGAGATCATTCACCACGACAGTGGGTGTGATTGGTTTAGATATATATCGTCAAATGATTAGCCTTGAAATAGGTTGTGTTTGTTAAGTACCCAGGTTATGAAAGTGATCCTCTAGTCAATTAGTTCATCCCTATGATCCCTATCTCTTTATAGTTGCATTCAAATGTTCAGTTACAAGTTCTATTAGTGATTCTGTGTTTTCATATTTCGACTCGACCATACCACTCGATCGATACGATCAAGTGGCTTTTTTACTTTTGCTTTCCTTCTTTGTTTGTTTACTCTTTGTGCATTTGAATTGACATCTCAAGTGTTCATTGCTTTACTTATTAGTTATTTGCATTTCCAATCATTAGGTTGTTAGTTTCACTATCATCTCTGATTTGGCTTAACTTATTAGCATTGATATATTGTGATTGTTTGCACCAAACCCATTATGGATTGACACCTCATGTACTACAACATCAATGAGGAATTGAAACCCTCCATGCATTCTTATCACTGAGAAAATACGTGTTTCAATTTGGCGTCGTTGCCATTTGGGTTTTATTTGTGTTCCATTCACAATTTCATTGTTTCTAAGCTTAAGTTCTTTTGTTACTTTTACTTGGTTACTGATTTGGTTTGCTTTTTGCCTTCTGTTTGTATCAGGTACCCGACTCGACCTACCTACTCAATCAACCTGGTCGAGTACTTATACTGAGTTACATTTACCTACTGAATGCATACAAGATCTCAAGGCAGCCACAATCTCATACAATATCTTGATCATATAAACCCGTCTACAATTTAGAACACCTCAGGACAGAGTCAGACCTTTTCAACCAGTTGCAATGGCTGCACCTCAACCAAGACCTAGATTCATTGAAGCTGGGGATGCTCCCAGTACTCATACACAAAGACAAGGCATAGTTCCACCAGCAGTTCAGAACAACAATTTTGAGATCCGTGGAAGCCTAATCAACATGGTACAAGGGAACAAATTTCATGGCTTACCAATGGAGAACCCTCTTGCACACTTGGATCAGTTTGATCGCCTTTGCAGCCTCAGAAAGATAAATGGAGTGAGTGAAGATGCTTTCAAGCTCAGATTGTTTCCAATTTCACTTGGAGACAAGGCCTACCAGTGGGAGAGGAATCTGCCTAATGGATCCATCACCACTTGGGATGAGTGCAAGAAGTCCTTTCTGGACAAGTTCTTCTCTCAGTCAAGAACAGCAAGGCTCAGGAATGAAATCTCAAGCTACACTCAGAGGAATGGAGAGACATTCTCAGAAGCATGGGAAAGGTTCAAAGGGTATATCTCACTATGCCCTCATCATGGTTTCACTGAGGAATCACTCCTTAATACTCTCTACAGAGGTTCATTACCCTCCATCAAGACTCTTCTTGATACAGCCAGCAATGGCAACTTCTAGAATCAAGATGTGGAGAATGGCAAGGAGCTCATCGGGAACTTGGCTCAAGCTGATGGAAACCATTCTGAGGAGTATGACCGGAAAACAAGAGGATATGTAGACAGTGATGATATACACAAGAAGGAAATCAAGCTACTGAATGAGAAGCTTGATCATTTGTTGTTGGTGAATCAGAAGGCAGTGCACTTTGTTAGTGAAGTAGATCAGTATCAGATTTTAGATGGGGAGGCTGATCAGCAAGAAGAGATCAGCTACATCCAGAATCAAGGTGACTACAACCGAGGATTTGTCAACTACAAGGTCAACCCCAGCCTCTCTTACAGGAATACTAATGTGGCAAACCCACATGATCAAGTATATCCTGCTCAGAAACAAGCTCAGTACAAACCTTTTGTTCAATACAATCAAAACCAGCAGTTTGTTCCTAAGCAACAACAGCTTGGTTTCCAGCAACAAGCTTCTACTCTGAATCCACCACCAGGATTTGCATCTCAGCAAAATCCCATTCTACCAGAACCAGATATGAAAGGCATGTTACAACAGATCATGCAGGGACAAACAAATGGAGCCATAGAGCAGAGTAAGAGGCTTACTGAACTTATACACCGCATTCACAACTCTTACAATGAGTTGAACAACAAGGTAGAAACCTCGAATTCCAGACTCAAGTACCTTGAGACATTGGCTGCACAATCTTCTACCAAAACACAAGGTCAACTGCCTGAAAAGTCAGTTCAGAATCCAAAGGATCAAGCTAATGTCTATGCTGAATCTTCAAGGCCAGATTCTCATCTCCCACTCAAGAAAAGAAATGCCTCATACACTGTGGACAGTGATGTTGAAGATGGGGAGGATTTGGTTCAGAAAAATCAAAAAGCAGTGCCTTCTCCAGGAGTTATAGATGAGAATCTCATCTCGGAAAATCAGCTCGACCACTCTGCTCGAGTAGCAGGTCGAGTAGAAGCTATCCTTGCAAGAAACAAGAAGATTGCCTATCTGAAAGAGCTTATATCTTGTCCATACCCTGGGAGGTGCAAGAAACAGATAACAGCAATCTATGAGGACATTATAAAAGATCAGAAGAAAGAGAAAGAAGCTGAGAGATCCTTGGGTGATGCTAGTAAAGAAACAGATCCATCAGAAGTTTCTACTGAGAAAAACTTAGTGGAAGAGACTCAAAAGAAGAAGAGTCAGTTACAAAGGATCATAAATGTAAGCTAATCACTGAGAAGGAAATAATAGTCCAGGAAAAGCTTGAAGATCCAGGGACCTTTACTATCCCCTGTTCTATAAAGGAAAATAGTCCTTAGAGACTCCTTGTGTGATCTTGGTTCATCTGTGAACATAATGCCCTTGAACATGGCAACAAAGCTTGGATTTGAAGACTTCAAACCAAGTAAGATCTCCCTGAGTTTGGCTGACAAGACAATCCAAAGGCCCTATGGTATGCTTGAGAATTTACCAGTAAGGATAAGCCATGTGGAAGTACCTACTGATTTCATAATCCTTAAGATGGAGGAGGAATCATTGAGCCACCTGATTCTAGGAAGGCCATTTTTGGCTAGTGCTGGTGCAGTTATTGATGTCAAAGAAGGAAAAACTGATCTGAAGTTTGGGAAAGATTTAGTAATGAGGCTTGATATTGGTCGAGGACCCAGAAGTCACAACAGTCTGAAGCAGTTGTATGCTATTGAGGATTATTATCAGGAGCCTGATGTGATAACTAGTGGTCTTTCCAGTTACATTCCCCTCAGTGGTGAGATAGAAATCCCAAGTCCACCACCAGAATCTTTGTGTTGGATGAATCAGAAATATTACCAAAGTGATGAGGAGATAGTCTACTTGAACAACTTGACACTTGAGAACCAGTTGAATGATTCAGCAAGGGAGAGTGTGAAGGACTTCAGTGATGCTGACTCTTATTCAGGAAGCAAATCACCAGATCCAATCAACATAGCTCAAGGCAAGGCTATTATCTCTTTACAAGAAGCTGTTGGACTTTTGATCAAAGAGGTTGACTATCTCAAGACCAAGGTTATAGAGCTCAAGAGGTTTGAATATGGTTCCAGAGGTATGAGTGAAGCTGAGAGCAAGAGATGGTGGAAGATAGCAACTTTAGCCTCATCTTATGGAAAGCCACCAAAGGACAACAAGGGAAGGACCTTAGAGCTTGTTCCTGATCCACCACCCATCTAAGCTCTGTAAGCAAGTCAAGCTATGAGACTTTAAACAAGCTCACTTGGAAGGAAATTCCATGACTATCTCTTGTATATAAAAAAATTTCATCTTTCAAGTTATTGTTTATTTTTGGTATTTCAATGCTTTTATCTAGTGTCTAGTGATCCATGAATAGGTTGAGGAGTGGTTTTATCACAAAGGAAATGCAGAGCTTGGAGATTAAAAGATGATCAGAACGATCCGGATACGGACTCGATCACACCACTCGACCCGGCCCCGGGTCGAGTGGCCAGGTTTATTTTTGAAATTTCCAACTCTTAATCTTAGCCGTCCATCTTAAACCTGATCTGAACCCTACCCTACTTTTTAAAACCCCAACGCACACCTCTCTCACTCTCCCCTACCTCAGTTTTCACGATCCCTCTCTCTCTAAAATCACTATTTGCTATTTGAAGTTTCAAAAGATTTCTCGAATACTTTTCGATTTTTGTTTAAACATCAAGCATGTCTTGATTGAACCTAAATTCTGATGCTCAATTGTAAGTAATTCCAGTCTTTTGATATGTTCTGATGTGTGTCAGAAGGAAGTGAATCAAGTGAAGACTTTGTTGAGGAGAGGGAGCTGACACAGAGTCAGAGCAGAAGGATTGATTCCCTGATGAATATGAAGTTCTTGGGACCAAGATATCCGGATAGGCACACCATGCAAGCACTAGGAATCTGCAAGGAAGTTGGGAAACTCTTTCACAAAGCCGATGTGGTGAGGTTCACCAGCATAAAATTCAATGGGTTCCAGGAAGAGTCTTGTCAGTTCCTTGGCACTCTGGCTTTACATTTATACAGTGAGGAAGAGAAGGAAAGCAACAATAGGGAATTGGGCTTCATAAGCTTCAACATAGGAGGACAGAGATTCACTCCCCCTCTGAGTTTGAAAGATGAGGTCTTTACATTCAAGAAAGGTCTTGGGACTGATCAGGAGTATCGCAAGGAGGAGCTTACCAAACTCTGGGCTCATTTGGATGGCAATGATGAATTCAAATCTTCAAGGTCAAAAGGTTCAGAAATTAGACACCCAGCAATCAGATACTTTCGCAAGTCCATTGCCAGTACTCTGTTTGCAAGGAAGATAACTGGGATAGTGAATGATGGAAAACTCTGAATGCTGGACAAGGCCCTCAGAAGTTATGCACCATTCCCTATGGAAGGAGACAGAGATCGAGTAGGCAACTCGATTATCTTGATTAAACAACTCATGAGTTGTAGGGACACGCTTCTGAAGAACCAAAGGATGATGAACAAAGTGGAGTTAGCAGTAGGAGAGATCATTACACCCATCTTGCTCAAATGAAAAGTGGAAATAACAGACAAACCAACAGCTTTCACCCTCCTGGACATGACTTACCTGAGGAGCTCCCACATCATCGACAATAAGAAGGTGGAAGAGAAGTATGCTTATAACTTCAGTCACCTAGAGCTAGAAAACACCAAGGTACACCTTCCTTTGCCAAGAGATGCCTACAGAACTCTATACAACAATGGAAGCATGGCCTTCATTTTGCCAATGGAACTCCTATACCAAAAAATCTGATGGAGCAGATGACTTTGAAGTTCCCCTGAGGCAATTCGCTCAAACTCACAGAGAACCAGAGATGTACCACTTTGATGATTCAGAGTGCAAGAATCTGAAGGAGGCAAACCACAAGATAGGGCTCCTCCAGCAGTGGAACAAGTTCCAGGATAACGCCATCAAGTCAATGGCAAAGACTATCAAGGTCATCTCAGGGCAGCTTAAGAGCTTGCAAAAGAAAGGTGAGAGCTCAAGAACTAAGGAGAGAAGCAAATCTCCCACAGGAAGATCCAGGAGGCATAGCTCAAGGTCCTCAGAAGAGAGGATGGCTCACAGGGACAGGCCAAGGAAGAGAAGATCGGATCTCACAGCTGAAGAGTTGGAGGCTCACACCTCTACTCGACCAGATGGGTCGAGTCCGTTGGTCAAGCTCAACCTAGGGGCAGAACCAACATTCGATCCAGAGCAACCAGACTCTTCCCATGTCCCTATGGAGGCTACTTACACTAAGGAGACCATGGCAGCTGTGGTGGATGATTTCTTCACAGCTCCAACCCAGCAAGATCCACCACAATGAGGTACCACATAACTCACACCATTGTATATACCACTTGCATAATTAGTTTGTTTTTATTTTTGTCTTTAAATCTCTCAAATAATCCTCTGAATTTTTATTACACAAGGGACTGTGTATTTTAAGTTTGGGGGAGAGTCTGAGAGATTCATCTAATCATGTTTTCTATTTTCTTATTCAAATTTCATATCATCTAAGTGCATTTAAAAACCATAAAAATTTGAAAAATTTCTGAAAAACAATTTAAAAAGAAAAACAGAGTGTCATGTAGTTCATTTTCATAATTAGGATTGAGTCTAGAATCATTCATACTAGGATTGTTGCATTGCATAGCGGATAATGATGAATTTAAACCAAACCGTCTCATAATTAAAAATTTAATCTCAATGCCATGGTTTTTAGTTGTTCAATGCTTGCATTTGGTCCTGAAAACTAAGGCAGCACCATGTTTGGAATTAAAATTCACCATTCATACTTAGGTTGAAACTTGCTGTGAATAAAAAACTCTATCCTTAATTATAAGAACCTAATCTTAAACTTTAATTATCAAACTTAAGCATTGGTTATGAACTTATGGCTACCATAAAATACTTGGATACTCTTATTCCCTTTTTCCACTCTTGTTTATCCAAGTAGCTGTTCCCATCTTTGGAACAGTTCCAAATAATCACCAAACCTACCTTCTTTTCAAACCATGAATTAATCTTGAGTTGAAGCCTATTTCCGGATTGAACTTAGGAGAAAGTGTTAGGTATAAGCCGACAGGAATAGCTTCTCATGTAGACTCCGGTTCACGATTTTTGGACCAGAATAGGATAGGAAGTTTGAACTAGGGGTTGGTTGATGTTTTGAGTGGTAAAAAGAGAGAAAAAAGAGTGCTATAAATTTTTTGGAAAGGATTAAACACCAAAAATACAATAATGAGTGTCTAGTAAAGGATCTGGATGATTATATTATGAAAATAGTCTCAGGAAATAGAAAAATCCAAGATAAGCAAAGTGAAAAGATGTGACTCGATCACACAGCTCGACCAAGTGGTCGAGTAGATGCCTTAGCCCAGAAAAAGAAATTTCCAGATCCGCTAGAAGAGTTAAAAGAGTAAAAAATCCATTCCTTAGAAAATAAAAGAGAGAAATAATCCTGAGTTGAGTGAAAAACAATGTATTGCCTTGAGAGAAAAGAAAAGGAAAGGTTGAAAAGCTAGGATATATTTCTAAGTACAGATTTAGGTAGAGCCAGTTGTGTGTTCTTGGGTAGATCAGAGTCTGCTCCTGTATGCATCAGTTGGCTTTAACCTTTAGCATTCTCCCAAAGTTCAATCCATTCACTGAGAGATCCTTGTTACTAATGCGCTTAAACCAGAGGAAGAAGAGACCATTTTTTTCTCTTAAAACTTTTTCCTCAAACCAAATGAGTTCCTAACCAATGCTTAATTTGATCCACTGTTCTCGCTTAATGAATATTAAAGGGATAGAGTTCTTTGAATGCTTGTTACGGCTTAGGATTAATTTTGAATCTTTTGTGATGAACATGGCTAAGGTTTTTAAGTATGGATCATCTGCATAGAATTCTAGAACTGTTAACTATTACCCTGAGGTTAGAGGTTTAGTCATTTGGCATTGGTTCTGAATCCCCATTTTCAAACTACTTCTCTAATCAATCTTTTATTTGCTTGAGGGCAAGCAAATGATAAGTTTGGAGGAGTTGATAACACTGTATTTTACCTATTTTAAGCATACATTTATCATCATATTAGTTCATAATCATACCCTGTTTATACCATTATATGCATATTTCACTTCCTTTTGAGTTTTAGGGTCCTTTGCATGAGCATTTCACATATATTGCATATTGTGGGTTGTTTACAGGTAAAAGTAGATGCTAAGGAAGCTATGGAGCATTGAGGAGCTGGATAGGAGTTTCGGATCAGATCAAGAAGGAGATTGAAGGAAGATGGAAGCTACTCGAGCACTATGATCGAGTCGTATTTCCGAATTAGTAGGAATTCTATTTTGTCTTATCCTAAACCTTATCTTTAGTATAAAAGCACATCTGTTAACCCTAATAAAGGGTGTGCTCGTTTTTAGACCTGATATTATCTCTCTCTGCCTCCTAATTACTCTCTCTCTTGTTCTTCATTTTAGATCTTTGTAAACCTTTTATCTTTTTAATAAAATCAGTACTTGCAATTATTATCTTCATCAAACCCACTTATCTCAATCTGATATATCTCATATGTCGGATTTAGAACTTTCTGGGTTTGCAAATTTAGTTTTCATTAAGCTTAGTGAGTAGTTAACCTTAGGGTTATTAGGGATGGATTAGATTAGGGAGGATCTTGATTAATCTGTTAGTTTTAAATGTTCTTAAATGCTTTAAATCCTTTTTGGATGAGAGTTCTTAATGCTTATTCATTTCTGATCAACTTGAATATGATCCTAGATAATCTCTTCACGACAGTGCTTGTAGGTTGTTTGATAGCTTATTAACCACCATGAAAAGATAAACGCAATGGATTATAGCGAGTGGAAGTGCAAGAGATATATTTGAGATTATTAACCAAACAAAACTGAGACTTGGGGGTTTGGTTAACCAATCAGTTCATATGAGTGAACCAATCGATTTTTTTTTAATGGGTTAGGTTATCGGTTTGATTAACCATTTATTAAAAATTCTAATTTAGAACCAAAATATTTTAATCATCAGATTTAGTATTAATTAATTAAAAATATTTACATATTTACACAATTATAATGTTTAAATAATTATAATTTTTTTATAATCATTTTAAAATTGGATTTTAGTAAGAAATTACAGGATAAATTTCTTTCAAGGAAAAATATGAAATCATTTTTAGATTACAAAATCATGGTTTTGAGTATTGTAAATAATAGTGTTGATAATGATAACTATTATTTTCTTAACATAAAATTATTATTCTAAATTTGCTAAAATAAATAAATTTAAAAATAATACCCGCCCATCAAGTGGGCCCTAATCTAGTATATATATACATAAATCCCAACAAAAAATGGAAAAGTGAAGTTTTTAAAATAAGGAAAAAAGGGAGTCGTAAAAATGCTAAATTATCTAATCAATAACTAAATTTTATAAGTACATTTAAAACAAATACAAAGAAAAAGAACAAGTGTAGTTTTTTAAAAAAATAAATCACAAAATTGTTATTTCAATAATCAATAATTAAAATTAAGAAATATATTTAAAACAAATACCAAAATGGAAATTTTAACCTAAATTTTGTTTATTTGTAATGTTAGGTTTTTAAGTTTCATGGTTTTCAACTAAATTTCTAATATTGTTGTTATTTTTTATATATATATATATTAATTATATATGGATATTTGTATAATATAATGCATATTATTTTGATATAAAAGTTTTGACTTCTATTAATTTATATGAAGTATACATGAGGTTAGAGTATTGGGTGTCAAAAAGAGTAATAGATCATGGGTCTCACCCAATCCATTTACCCTAATGGGTTAAAAAAATTTACCCTAATGAGTTCATGGGTTCATGGTTAAATGGGTTTAATGGGTTGGTTATAATGTTTTCATATTTTGCAGGTAAATTTCTTTCAAGGAAAAACAAGTCTGCGAGTGCGCTTTCATTTAGTCTGCCAAAATATTTTCAATAACTTTGCGAGTACATCATAACTCTGCGGCAACTAAGTTTTTCCAATAACTCTGCGGCTAAAGAACACAACTCTACAACTTCAAACATATTTGCGATTACGTTGATAACTCTGTGATCATTCAGTTTGTCAAATAACCATACGGTCAAACATAATAACTCTGAAGAACTTCCAATAAATCTGCGATGACTTTAAAACAAATATGCGGCAACTAAGAATGCCATATACCTCTGCGGTAAAAGGAAATAACTCTACAACTTATGATAAGTCTGCGGTAACATTGATAACTCTGCGGTAACTGAGTTTGTCAAATAACTCTGGGGTAAAGACAAACAACTCTATAACGTGAAATAAGTCTGCCATCACATAAAATAACTATGTGATAACTGAGTTTGTCAAATAACTCTGCGATAAAGCCAAAGAACTCTATAACGTGAAATAAGTCTGCCATCACATAAAATAACTTTGCGGTAACTAAGTTTGTCAAATAACTGTGCGGTCAAGGCAAATAACTCTATAACTTAAAATAAGTTTGCCATCACATAAAACAACTCTGCGATAACTGAGTTTGTCAAATAACTCTGCAGTAAAGGAAACTAACTCTATAACTTGAAATAAGTCATCCATCACGTTAACAAGTTAGCGGTAAATAAGATTTGCAAATAACTCTACGATAAAAAAAAAAAAAATCTGCGATAAAATAACTCTACGATCACATAGATGTAATGACATTTTCGTAAATATATGTGGCGCTGGAATTATCTCACTAATGACATTTTAGTATTTCTTTTTTTCCTTACAAAGCTTTATAGAGGTATTTTGACAATTAGAAACCCAAAATGACAAATTAGTAATAAACATAAAATTTGTGTCATTCTAGTATTTAAATAGGAAACGTGTGTCATTCTAGTAATTCTCCCATAACATATTATTAACATCATATGATTGATGAAAACACCAATGCTATTACTATCATTGTAACTTTGTAAGTCTTACTCATTAGTCATAACCACCAACTTTCATAACCTTAATGAGTAATGAGTAAAAGTTAAAAATATCCAGCACTATAATATTTCCACAAAAAAGTTTCATACTTTTACATGCAATGGTAATTTATTTTCGACAAAAAAAAAAAAAACCATGTCAAAAATGTACTACATTTAAGGGTTAAGAGCTGCCATGGAATGGAGAGTATCAATGACTGAGTCAATAAGGTCATGAGACTTGCTTGTACCTGCAAGCTTCAGATGTTTTGTTGTTTCAGCTCTATCGAAATAGAATGCACCAGAGACAAGCTTCTCTTTAGGCTGCAATCCTAACCAAACGATTGTGTCTGCTCCTTGTTTACTTGTTCTAAGCTTACCAGAGAACCTGATTCATCATAAGTTTTAAACTTTCTTTACCACAAAAAAAAGATGTCAAAAGATTGTTTTCTTTAACGGATTTTCTCTTACGATTCATTGAAACTCGGTAAACTCTTGGCGACACCAGGTGTCTCAGCCCAACCAGGGTGCATTGAGTAGAATCCTATGCCTTTGTTCTTGTACTTATCACCCCATTTTTCTGTCAGAGCCACCTAATCATTTTTGATACAAACGCAATGAGAAAACCGCAAAAAAAAAAAAAAAAGAGATTTTGACTATTAGATTCTGATTTTACAGACCTGGATTCTTTTGTTTCGTGCGTATTGTTCCACTCCATCGAATTTTTCACCACTATACTGAAGAAACAAACAATCGTATATGTAGCTTTGAGCTATAATCTGACATAGGAGTGATATAAAAAGTTCTTGAAGATGACATGCAGATTGATTACCTGAAGATCTGTTGTAAGAGGTGAAGTGTACATTCCACCAGAGGCAACTGTGATGACTTTGGCGTCTGGTGTTGCTTTCTCCAACAGTGGAAGCATCAGCTCTGTCATTGTGTATGTTCCAAGTACATTCACCGCAAAATTTAACTCAAATCTGACATGAAAGAAGGGTTAAAAAATGAAAACAAAAATGATATTGGAATGTTAAAGAAAAGATAAACTGAAGACTAACCCTTCAGGTGTAATAGTACGTTTGTTCTCAAGCAAACCAGCATTATTAACCTGAAAATTGAAAAATCAGAATCAAACAAGTTCTCTAAGTAGTTAAGTTGTATAGGGTAATGTTTTCTTAGTACCAGCACATGAACCGGAACATCCTTGGTAGCAAAACTCGAAGCAAAGGACTTTATTTCGTTAACCGAAGACAAATCACAAACCTACGAAATTAAAGAAGCATAGCTAAATGGGTTTGATATCCATAGAACTTTGCAAAAATGAATTTCAAAGTAGAAACAAAGTAACATACTTCCAAATACACATTTTGGTTTCCTGTTGAGCTTTGAATCTTAGAAAGAGCCTCTTGTCCTCTTTCCTTGTTCCGGCACACCATGTAAACAGTCGCTCCACTGGAAACAAAAAATTTCAAGAATTGGATTTGAAACAACACAAAAAGAAAGTGTCTAGCAAATATACTTTGTGACAATTGTTTTCCTAGTTCCCCTCAATTCCATAACTAAGAAACCTTACCGTGAAGCAAGACCCTCTGCTGCAGCATAACCGATACCAGAATTAGCTCCAGTAACCACACAATTCTTCCCTTCAATTTGTATCTTCATATCTTCAGGTTTAAACATCTTTGAGTGCTCTCTATACACAAAACACCACAAGTACAAAATCACTTCTTCATAACAGGATTGCTCAAGGACTCAATTCTCATAGTGAAAGCAATTGTTGAATCAAAAGCCTGAATCTTTTTACGAATTCTGATAGGTCCACTTATGTTAATCCACAGACTCACAAAGAATATAAGACAGCATTAAGATCCAAATGATTTGGTCTAGCATAATCCATAAAAAATTAATCTTTTCATTTCCACAGGTATCAATTCTCATAGTGAAAGCAAATGTTCAATCAAAAGACTAAATCTTTCCACAAATTCTGATAGCTTCACTTATGTTAATTCACAGGCTAACATAAGACAGCATTAAGATTCAAATGATTTGGTCTAAGCATAATCCATAAAAATTAAATCTTTTCATTTCTACAGGTATCAATTCTCATGTGAAAGCAAATGATCGAATCAAAAGATTGAATATTTTCTACGAATTCTGATATCTTCAGTTATGTTAATCAAAAGAATCACAAAGAACACGAAACCGCATGAATCATTAAAGTCTCTAAACCGTAAAAATTCCAAATTCCAAATTCCAAATTTCCACAGCACTGAAAAACGAAGAAACAGAGCAAATTCAACTTACAAGTAACCATTCTTGGTGAAATTCATATAGCCATAAACCCCAAAAGCGGTTGATCTCCATGTCTACAGATCAAAATCAGACAAAAGTAGTCATTTTTAATTCCGACATGACAAAAACTAACAAGCGATGGTAATGAGTGATTTACAAAAACGTACCTTTAAGAGAAACATTTCCGTGAGTTGTGAAAGAGGCTCCTGTAAGTTCCTGCGTTTGTGGAGAAGAGATGTTAAGTTTATATAGTATACTAGCAATGGTGTGAAGTTATATGTCATGCGACGACGTTTCGAATCCTTTGTCAAGTCGTCGATTGAGAATAGAGAACTTCCGGTGGAGGTTGTGCCACGTACAAGAGAGCCTCACCGTGACAAGGACTATTGGTGACGTAGCATTTTAGTTTTTCAGAAAGTTTTTTTTTTTCCTATTTATTTTTGAGAATTTGCAATTTTGCATACTACTCCCTCCAAAGAGTTTTAAAGTTTTTTTTTTAGAAAGAATATTATTTTAGTTTTTCAATGGTGTTTTAAAAACGCAAAACCTAATTTGCCCTCTATTGAAAATTAAAACTCTTTGAATTTGAGTCAATATTATCTCACATATTTGTATATTAAAAATTTCTTAATTTATGTGAGAAATATCAGAATGATAGTTTTTCGGAAAAACAAAAGGAGTACCATTTTGTTGTTTACATTTTTCAGTTTTGGCAAAAAAAATTGATCTGCAAATTAAGTTTTGGGTTATTTAGCTCAAAAACCATTGGTTATTTAAAAATTAGTTTGTAGAAATATTTTTTTAATAATTAGTTATCTTTCTTCTCATAATTTTTTAGACCAAAATACCTCTATAAAGTTTTAAAAATTAAGTATTTGGTTAGCGATCAAATATTTGAAAAGATTAGTTATCGTTCAAAATTGTTAAATATTTTATTAATGTGACATGTATTGCAGTTTTAACAAATGATTATCATGTTATTTATTTTTCACTTTACTATATACTATTATATATCAATAATAACATTAGAACATGTTAAATTATGTTCTAGGCTTCTAGCATGTAAATAAGTTATTGCTCTACACAAAATAGAAATATCTAAAATAACTATAATTATGTGTTTTCTTATTTATGAATTATGTCATGCTAACAAAATGATTATACAGTTTTTTTTTTAAATTATCTTACTATATATTATTATATATCAATAATAAAATTTAGAACATGTGATAAATGTGTTTTTATCAGGTAAATAAATGATTAATATATACAAAACATAAATATTCAAATTAAATATAATTAAATATTTTGTTATTTGTGAATTATATTATGTTAACAAAAATATTAATATGCTTTTTATTTATTTAGCACTATATAAATTATTATAACAACAAAATAAGTTTATAAAATATTAACGAGGACCTTTTTTTTACTAAAAACAATAGTTAACCATTAGCAAAATGATATATATCATGTTAACAAAATAACTAACCATATAAAGTGTAACTTATTTCTCCAAATACTTGATTGTTAAAAGAATCGTTAGCGGTTAAAATTATACTAGGGGTATTTTGGTTTAAATATTTATAAGAGGAAAGATAACTAATTAATTAAAAACCAATACCATTCATTTATATTTCAATTATCTGTTGGTAGTAAGTGCAATTTCTCTTTATTTTGGATGAAGACCACATTTCAATCCCTAAGAAAAATATATATTCAAAATAAATAAAACTGTAAATTTTAAATGTATTTTAGAACATTAACTGTATTCATAAAACATGAATAATGTTCACATATTTATTTTGAAAATGTGTATTTTCTATTTAAATAATGATGTAAAAAATAACCACCTTCCTCTTGAGCACTCATTCCCCTTGTTCTAAAATGGGAGTAGCGCCTAATTAGTTTTTCAATATGACTCATTCCTCGATTACAATGTCTAATTCGAATTTGTATGTGTGGTTTAGGTTTTCTTTTTTTTCTTTTTGACATTGTTGTCAAAACAGGAACGTCAATAACACCACTCTACCTTCGAACTTTCAAGCATTTCTTAGACCACTCTGATAACAAATTCATTAAAATTTGAATAATTTAAAATGAAAATGTTAAAATCATTAAAGTTACCTGGAAAAAAAAACTTTATTAAAAAATGCATGAAACAATATTCTTATGTTAAATATTCTATTTGCTTTATTTTATTTTATGTGTAATTGGATGACCTGCAAATAAAGCAAACAATCATAAGATCATAAGTAAATCAAATAACCAAAAAAACATAAGAAAGACAAAAATCAAACTAAAATTGGTATGCTACCATAAGTGAAAGATATGAAAACAATTTGCCAGATAAACATCAAACTTTATTATGAGTTTCATACAAATAAAAAAGATTGTCTTTTATCACAAAAGCATGTAAGACACATGTAACAAATATAACAAATATGAAGAAAACCATATTATTCACCATAGAATTTATCACATTTCTATCTATGAATCATTAAAGCATAGTTAGATTTCAACAGTTTAATATATTTGAATCCTAAATTTTAAGTTACAAAGTAAATGATTTATTATAATAAATGCTATTTCCATGTTGTTAAAATCAAAATCCTTAAACTAATTTTCGAACATGTATTAAAAGAATATAAATGAATGTATTTAATTCTTATCTGTTAAAGTTTATGTGGAGCAAGTTATTTACAAACTAATTTAATGGAATCGGAATAAAACTATTGATTAATATTTTTTTAATTATTTAATAATTAAATAAATAAAATACATTATGAGAAGATTTACTTTAATAAAATATTTTTGATGTTTAGAAGCTGATTTAGTGATATTAAATGTTTGGTTGACAACTTTGATAATATATATTTAGTACTCCTTTCGTTTAATAATTTAAGATGTTTTAGAGTTTTCTTGTATGTTTTAGAATATAAGATGTCCTCACATTTTATGTAACTTTTTACTTTATTAAATATTATGTGATTAATAGTAGTCTGCAGTTTTTTTATGATTGACTAACTTTTTTTTGTTTATATATTAAATAATATTTTTTAGAACAAAAGTAACTTCTTAATATATATGATTTTAGCCAAAACATCTCATATTATGAAATGGAAGGGGTATAAGTTTTATTTCAAAATTAATATAATCTTTTTTTAATCAATTAAATTTTAATAGATTTTTTTTGTAGCTTTGTGTATGTATATATGATTAAAAATAACTTTTGTTTCTTTTAATAATTAATATTTAAAATATAGTATTGTAGGTTATTGCTTTATATTAAGGGGGGTGTATTGAACTGAATATGTGGAGAGATTTGAGTTTTAGTGAGTTTTGAAAAGATTTGATGAAATTTTGGTGAATTAGGAATTTTGTTATTAAATTTTCTGAAATCTCACCTAAAACCATGAGATTTGGTTCTTTGTATTTTCAACTAAGAAATCCCCTCAAATCTCACATGAAATTTTTAAATCAAATCCTAATCTTATTTTCAATAATAATAGATTTGAGTGTATAATTTAAAATCATTAATCCAATAACATTAAATTTTAAATGATATTTTAAAATTCATGTTTCAATAACACATGATTTGTCATTTAAACTCAAATCCCACCAAATACTCATTTCAATACATCCCCCTAAATCTATATATATAAAATAATATTTTACTCTCTTCTCATGAAGCCACCTCACCATTGATCTATTCTAAAAAATTGACACATCAGCATACCTTATTAACTACTTAAACTCTTAAATGTTTAACCCATTTACAATGCACTCTTAAATTTTGATATATTAGAATAATTAAGTACTTCAACTCCTAAATGTTTCTTATTCAATTTTATGAATTTTACTTTATATTATAATTGAACTTATAATAAAAGCATTTATAGAATTTTGTGTTTATAAAATATGGATCAATTTTTTTGTATAAATTAAATCAAAAATATTTTTATATATAATTTAAAAAGACAATAAATAAGGATTAGCTCAAAAAATCATAATTTTAAAATTCTTTTCTTAATTTGATATTTTCAATTCTATAATACGCAATTAGAAAAATTATTGAATTTAAATAAGTTACATGAAAATAAAACAAAAAATATGCATTTTGATGGCCAGAAATCGGTGCTCAAGCGAACAAGGATTTCTTCAACAATGGAATACTCACAAGAGTTTCTAAAAGCTTAAATTGTAACTTTGAGAAAAGGAAAACATAAAGAAGATAGTAAAGGTTAAGTTTAAAACGGGCGAACATACTATATGTGGTTCAATTTTTTGCATCGATGATAGAAATGAAGATAATAAGAATGGAACCTAGAAACACATAAAGCATTAATCAAAATATTGTTGGTGATCAATGTTATGTAGCAAATAGTTCATACTTCCTCCATTAATGAGAGGGAAATTTAGTGTATTTTGAAAACACATCAAAACTTATGGATAATGTATATCAAATCTTTTGAATGAACAATATTCAACTCAGTAAAAAAAAAAAGTGTAAGTATTGATTGTTCTCTAACATAGTTTTGAATCCTTTTGAGAGTTATTTAACTTTATATTATGCGAAATTCAAGAGATTACATTGGGATACAGATTTGGAGACTGAATTTATAGATGGTTGGATGGGATTGAACCATGTGTAGTTATGAGCGTATAAAGTTGTGAGTATTTGATATTACCAGTTGTCGTTGCTTTTAGATGAATTAATTTACACACTAAATTTTATGACAAAACCAAGTATCATCAATGATACATCTCTTCTATAGAGAGAATGCACATCTACTGCAATCGAATGGTTGAATGCATTTGTTTATTTGTTGCATTTGTTTATTCATAATATTCAAATTATTTATTTAATACCATATTTTAGCATATACTTATAATCAAAATAACGCCCGAAGGGTGGGTCACCCCCTAGTAGATGAATAAAAAGATATAAAAACTAGAAACAACATATACACAATAAAACATTCTTGATCCTTAGAGCATCTCCAATGGTACTTTATTTTTAGAGCAAAATCATCTCCAATGGTACTCTATATGTTGCTCTAGAAATAGAGAAATGAATAGTGTTTCTTTATATTTGGAGAAACACTATTCATTCCTCTATTTTTAGAGAAATACTTTTTTATTTACAATATGATCCTTTAATTTTATATGTTTATTTATTTTATACTTAAAACTAAATTATATGTTCATTTATGTATTTATATATAATTATATTATTAAATTTGGTTATTTAGTTACTATAATATACAACAAAAACTTATATTAAATTAGAGATACAAGTTACATGAAAATGATAAATTAAAAAAATCCATAAATAAAAGAAATGAATGGATCAAATTTGTAAAATTAGAAAGTAAAGGATTTTAATGTAAGTTAGTTAAAAAGATAAAACTATTATATATATATATATATATATTAAATATTATTTTTAAAATAAAAATAGAGACAACCATTGGAGCAAACCTCTCCTCTATTTTTAGAGATCTTTATTTTAAGAAAAATAAATAGAGTAAACCATTGGAGATGGTCTTACACTTTAGAGATGCCTTGATCTTCAATGTCTTGTTATTTTTGTTCTCTATTCCCCTTTTGGATGGTGCCTCCTACTCTTTTATAGGTTATTGTCTTTAAAGTAACAAACAAAGAAAATGTAAAACTTTATAATTATATTGCAAATATCAACCAATCAGCACCTAAATGCCGGCTAATTACATTACATATTAATGCTTAATCACAAATTCACAACTTGTCTTCTCCGTTTACTTCAAAAATATTTTACAAAGTCAAAACCAACAATGGTCGTTATTAATATCTCTCAACTGTCTTCCCCTGCAATTACTTTTTGTTTTCTCACTTCTTTACTCTGATTAGACTTAGTCCTCCGAGTCTATGGCGCCTGAACGATCCCATTTGAAGCGAACAGAGGTGCTCAGATCTCTGTTTTTTTTTGCCTGCTCTGTTTTTCAATTTTGGGGATTTCTCGAATTTTAATCAAATTTGGAAATTTGCAGAGTGGTTGGGCTAAACTATGTTGTTCAGCTTCTTCCTCATGCTTACAACTTTACTGGGCTCGTCTTCTTTTTCGTAAATGGTTTAATATCTCCAACACTGAATCAGATCATATCGCTGATACTGATGATGATGAAGATGATGATGATAATGATGATGACAGTACTGCAGATTCTGATATTGAAGGTTAGTGTTCCTCCTAATTTGTACTCAAATCTGGATGTAAACATTTTGGTTTGCCTAATCAGAAAAATCTGATCTTGAGTTACAGGTATTGTTGAAGAAACTCATGTTGATACCGAAGGTACTCTGCTCTGTTCTCAAATCAAAGTTGTAAAAATGGAAACTTTGATTATTTTTGTCGTATTTTCTTATATAAAGTTTTCGTTTTTATGGAATGGTTTTAGATACTGAACCAAGGCTAAGAAGAAGTAATTCAGAAACGTTTAGAGTTCAGTATATGGATACAAAAGCAATCAGGTCTTTAATTTTTATAGATTTTGAGATGTTTCTGTTGCTTTTACTTAAATCCATAGTGATTCTCTTATTACTTTGGTAATGTGGTTTTGGTGTAGTTAGAATCTGTGTTGGAACATGGAATGTTGGAGGAAGAGTTCCACCTTCTGATTTAGATATTGATGGTTGGGTTGATACCATTGAGCCTGCTGACATTTATGTCCTCGGGTATGGTTTTCTTATCAATCTATCTCACTTCTTCGTATTCGCTGTGTTTTTTCGTGACTTCGAATGTGTGTTTTTAATTGTCCAGTCTTCAAGAGATTGTTCCATTGAATGCTGGAAACATTTTTGGTATTGAGGATGAACAACCAGCTTCTGAATGGGAGGATACTATACGCGATTCGCTTAACCGAATTCGACCGAGAAAGGTCAAGATCGTAAGTTATAGTGATCCACCTTCTCCATCGAAGTTTAAGCCTTTTGAAGAAATCATTGATGTAGTAGAAGAAGAAATGGTTATGGATGATACGCGAAATGCGATGATGATTCGTTCGGTTAATGATGATGGTATTGTGGATACGAACTATAACAAGAGTTCATGTTTACCAAGACAAGAGTATCTACAGAGACAATTTTCATCGCCAAAGACGTTGGACAGGTTGTTTTCAATGCAGCTTGATTCGAAACGCGCGAAAAGTTTAAACCGATGGTTTAGTTACTCTGAAAGAGTTGGTTTAAGCTGGCCTGAGCCTCCATTGAGATTGTTGAATCAACATGTTCGAGAAAGACGTTGTTCTTTAAAGTCTTTTAAGAATTATAGCTCTTTTAAGAACAACAACAATGGAGATAAGAAGAAGATACCTTTACTTTCAGATTTAGATTTCAAGCCGCTCATGAATGTGAGAAAACCGTCGTATGTTCGGATCGTAAGTAAGCAGATGGTTGGAGTTTTTCTTACCGTTTGGGTTCGAAGGAGCTTACGAAAACATATACGAAACCTTAGTGTGTCTACTGTTGGTGTTGGCGTTATGGGTTACATTGGTAACAAGGTCTTCATTTAATTCTCTTAATTCTCGATTTATTATGACTTCAGTTTAGGATTGTAACAAATTTTCATTTTTGGATATTTTTTCAGGGGTCTGTTTCTGTGAGTATGTCAGTGTATCAAACACCTTTTTGTTTTGTGTGTACACATTTAGCATCTGGAGAAAAAGATGGAGATCATAGAAAACGAAACGCTGATGTAAGCGATATTCATCGAAGAACGCAGTTTCATCCTCGTTCTCGTAGCGCGACAAGACTACCGAGAAGCATCCGCGATCACGAGTATGTTTGTTTCCTAATAGTTGAACAATTTTTCTTGATATAAACATTTAACAAGAAAAATGTTGTTTGTTTTAACAGAAGAATAATCTGGTTTGGAGATATGAACTATCGGATTAATTTGTCGTATAAGAAGACACATGAACTTATTGCAAGAAAGGAATGGAAGAAGTTAGCTGAAAAGGACGAGGTACGGTTTAATAAATTTTGATAAATCTTTTGTATAAAGAGCTAAGCTAGGGTTATGAGGCTTTACATTCATAATGTTATAAATCTTTGGTAGCTTGCAAGAGAAATGAGACAAGGGCGTGTATTCGAGGGATGGTCAGAAGGAGCTTTAGATTTTCCACCAACTTACAAATACGGAATCGATTCAGAAAACTATGGAGGAAATGATCCAAAATCCGGAAAACGAACACCAGCTTGGTATAATAGCTCTTTGAACACATTCTCAAATACAAAGTTTTGTGATATGTATACTTAGAAGTGAATATGATTTTTCAGGTGTGATCGCATTATTTGGTATGGGAAAGGAATGAAGCTTATGAGTTATAGAAGAAGTGAGATTAAACTCTCTGATCACCGGCCTGTCACAGCAACATTTGTGGTAGAGGTTGAGGTTTTTTCTCCTAGGAAGCTTCAGCGTACGCTTACACTTACCAACGCAGAGATTGATAGTCATGAAGCTTTTGTACACGATTAGGTTTGTAGTAAAATCAGATCCATTCACTCCCATTTGTGTTTGTAAATGTTTCAAAAAACATGTTAATTATTATTCATACATTTTATTTGTGACGTCTATGTTCAAGATTGAAAAAAGTGTCACTAGAGTTCATGTGAAGTACACATAATCTTATAAGATTGAAAAAAGTGTCACTATTGTGCTGCTTGCCGATGTGGGAAACTAGACAAAAACACAATGAAGAGCTCTGGCCGAGTACCAATTCTCTACACCGCCAGAAACTCTAAAAGAGTCCTCGTATAGCCGTTAACACACGTTCATGGTTCATCCCCTAGGCTTCATCGCTTGTCTCCTTATTACAACTAATGGAGACGATAGAGATACAAGCCTATAGAACAGATGGTCTTCAAGTAAAGTTGTGACCAATGTGTCGTTATTTTCTCTTTTATATTATGGAACGCTTGCATTGATGGAAACACTATGTGTGTTCTTTAAGAAACAAACAAAAAGAAGAAAAGAAACAGTACTCGGTGTGTTACCACTTACCAGCCTCCCCTCAATTCTCCACTGCCTCATTGACACCGAAACCTCATTGTCCCAAATGTCATTCGATCTTGTAACATGATATTTTTCCTTTACCCTTGATCTTTAAATCATATAAATACATCTCCAGGTCATTACTAGTTAATGAGACTAAGCATGATCATACCACTGAACCTTAAGCCTAAATCTAATTGATGATGATGAACAAGGTTGTCGTTTTCTTTTAAAGAAGACAGAATAATATGAAAACTTGAGTTACACAAGTGTTATTGAAGATATATAGTAACATTACAAACATGAATACAACCCATAATAAGCCAACAATGATAAACATAAGAGAACAGAAAAAAAATTAAAGACCAAACCAATTAAAAAAAGAGGCAAACATAATATTAATCTTAACTATTAATCATATTAATTTGTTCACGAGTGATTTATAGAAGAGTTGGTACGAGCTCAAGAGTCTTAGTGACGTCTGAATCTTCGTCTTCTTCAATGTCAATATCTTCAATAGTCATTCCATTAGGTAAACTCCAATCGAAGAAGTAAAGAAGGTTAAGAAGGCCTAATTCAAGAATGGTGATTCCCAAGTTCATACCAGGACAGCTTCTACGACCAGCTCCAAATGGCAAAAGCTCGTAATGCTGACCTTTGTAGTTGATAGAGGTATTAGAAAACCTCTCAGGATTGAACTCGTCAGGTTTAGTCCAACATTTGGGATCACGTCCTATCGTGTAAGTGTTGATCCTTATATGAGTGTTCTTTGGAATATGGTAGCCTTGAATCTCGATATCGGACATTGTTTCTCTTGGGAGCAAGAGAGGAGATGGTGATGTAATCTGAATGTTTCCTTGATTACAAGATTTAAGTACTCAACCTTTTGTAGATCTTCTTCTGTGATTCCCTCTTTGTTGGATTCGAGTGTTGTTCGAATCTCTTCTTGGAGTTTTTTCATCACCCTTGGATGTCTTGTTAGTTCTATCATCATCCATATCATAGTAACCGTTCCCGCGTTAACTCCTGCCAAAACAACATCCTGATTAAATAACATACATAGTAATTTAGGATTTTAATTTTAAGAGATTAACAAAACTGAACTTGGAAAAAGAAATGTATAAAATGTCATCAAAACGGAGTTAACTTGCTTTCCAAGTTATAACCTCGCTTCTTAAGCTATTTCCAATGTGAAATTTAAAAGGTTGTACAAAATTTAGAGATTATTCATACTCACTGACATCATTGCTATGAGATGATCGGAAGAGATCTTGAAAGAACTGAGTTTTGTGGGTTTATTGATCATATCCAACATGGTATTGACTAGGTTGGACTGATCATCATGGAGTTTTCCAATCTGTAATTGCGCATCGATCACATGTTGAAAGAAATTGGTGAGATTTGAAATGGCTTTTTTCATCCTCGAATGCTGACCAGATATTCGATCTACAAGCCAACCAAGACCTGTGGGTAGGAAATCAGTTAATGCCAAGATGCGTACGTTTGTTTCTGCCTCTATCACCAGCTCTTCAAGTCTCTTCATATCGACGAAAACGCACTTGTGAAAGTTTTGCCCAAAGGCTAGTCTAAATATGGTACCAGCTGTGTAGGAGAAAAAGACTTTTCTCAAATCAATTAGGGTTTGTGCTTGAGCAGATTTTGATAGTTTCTTGACCAGCAAGTCACCTTCTTCCTCTCTTATATACCTAAAGGACTTTTGCTTTTTCTGACTAAAGAGCTCGAGAGCCACTATCTTTTTCATCTCTCGCCAGTCTTCACCATACTGAGTGAAACCAATGTCTTTGAAGTTGCGAGAAAACAATCCGTTCGCGACCAACTTAGGTCGGGTGCAAGTCTCTAGGTCATGAGTTTTGAGAACTTCTTTAGCTGCTTCTTTGGAAGAGAACACGACCATAGGGACGACCCCGAAACGAATAAGCATCACTGGTCCATGTTCCGAAGAGAGCTTGTGAAAAGAACCATGAATCAATCTTCCAAGCTGGTGCAAGTTTCCGATGATCGGAAGACCTCTAGGTCCCGGAGGAAGCTTCATTTTCGAAGGTAAAAGCTTTTTGAAGACGATAAAAAAGAGAGGTAAAAGGAAGAGGAAGCATAGGAAGTTAGACATTTTTCTTGGTTTTTTTGGCTCAATTTGGTTGGCTTTGTATTTGGAGTGAAGAGCATTTTGTTCTTAGAGGCAATATATAGGCAACGTACGCATGTAGTTAGGCTTTTGTATTAAATCAAGTTTTTGTGAATTATATCAGAGGAACTGAATGAATTATTATTACAACTCTCTCGAGGGATATCAATATATCATATTTATGCGTTTAATGGGTGGAGAAGTGAGAACATGGACCAGTGATATACAGCTCTCTCTAACAAAACCGACAACATAACACAGCGATCAATAAATCTAAACATTTTTGTGGCACTGAATCGTGTAACCAAAACTAATTAGGTTTAATAAATTTTTAACTAAACCTGCGCGTGTCGTGGCGAAGTAGTATTAATTCGATTATGGCAGGTTCAAAGGTCCCTTTTTTTACGTTTTCTTTTTCCTTCTTCGTATGTGTGCGTGGCATAGGATTTTGGATCAGTGATTCACTCTAGTACGTATATGCATACTAGATTTATATCCGCACATATATTATAGTGTTTTAATTTTATTTTTAAGCTTCTTTTTTTTAAGAAAATAAATCATATTAATTTCAAAAAACAAAATCACGTACAAACAGTTTGTTAACCAATAAGATGGAGAAATATAATTAAAAAAAAAAGTTATGAATTGTTTTAGCAAAATAACCATATTTTAGTTTTTTTATTATGCCACTTATTTCAAATATGCCACTTATTTCAGATTCATTTCAAACATGCCACTTATTCTAATATGTAATGACTATTTTATTATTCTTTTTAATTTTTTTACTTTTCTGTTTTAATTTTTCTTTCTTTTGCATTTTTTTTATAAACAAGTATGATTGACTTGTCCACGCAGTAACTATGTTGGATCTAATCTATAAACTTGTCCATCTTTTTAGTCATACAACCACTTTTACATGCTATAAAGAAAGATTGAGTTGTCCATAATATTATTTCTTTGTCCATGACATAATTCTAAGTGTTTTTGTTTCTCGTAGACGAAATTAACTTGTCCATCATTTGTTTCTTGTAGACAAATTAGCATATTTGACTATTTATCTTCTGTAGACGAAATTATTATCGTTTCTCTTATGGACAAAATCAACTTATCTACAATCATTAACATGTCTTTTGTGGACGAAACAACTTGTCTACCATTGATAATTTTTTTGGACCACTTGTACTTTTATGTGTATGGACCATAAATAATGTAGGGGTATATTGAGAAGAATATTTATTTCATGCCATAAAAAATGACAAATGAAAAAAAATAACAAAAATGTCAAAACTTTTTGTTGCATAATTGACAACATTCTCAAATGTTATTTGGTAGACCAAATTTAGCTAATAGATGTGCGGCTTCATTACAACTTCTTACAACGTGTGTGAAGTGTATGTCTTCGAATTGAATCAATGGCTAGAATGCCACAAATTGGGGAAACCTAATCAACAATGCCATTGGATGATCTAAATGCCATAAACTTTTAATGAAAACCCAAAAATACCACTCATCATTTTTTAAATTAAAAATCGTGGCTAGCTATTCGGTATTAGGTGTACCACATGTACCTGTTGTACCCAGCTGTACCTCTAGTTGTACCATCTGTACCCCACCGTCCTAGTACAACTAGATACCAATATATTTTCGGTTGTACCAGTTGTTCCACATTTGGTAGATTCGAATCCTGGTCGCGCACCCTGGACGATACCACTCTCCCATCGTGTTTGTTTTGATATCTCTTACAATTATAACAATATAAGCTTAATTAATCAAATTTCTAACTTTATTAAGGGTAAATTTATCATTTTACACACTTGTGACATTTTGGATTTCCCATCCTCTTTTTGTGGCATATTAGCTTGTGGCTCCTTCGAATTTCCTCCCCCACGCTTTTATATTTTAAAAGGCTTCACATATATTATAGTGTTGTATAGTTATAAGTATTTAAATTATTAGTTTTATTAATATTTTTAAAAATTAAAAATAAATACTTCATTATTATGTGATAAATAAATATATAAATCACACTGAACTATATTTCCAAAGGGAGAATTTATTAGCTTGGATTATACTCAATCAATATTTCAAACCATGTGAAATTTTGTATTGGGTTCTAAATTATATAGAAATCTAAAAATCTAAGTTGGAAAAGAAAAGTTAAAATTTTATAGAAATAATAAGATTGAACATATATTAGAAAATAAAATAAAAAATTATCTATTTTATTATTTATGGCTGTGTGTAGAGGTCATTATGTTTGCCCTAATTCATTATTGATTTAAATAAATAAATTTTAAACATTTATTTGAAGTTAATTTTAAAACATCTAAACTGTTGATATCGGATCCTGAACAGAAGGATTCATCTTCTAACAATACGACATGTGTCTGCCACCTCATCATAGTAAAGAAATGATAGCTCGGTCTAGAAATGGTCAAGACAGACGAATCGGTAGAGCAAGCTGGGAGTCCGACGATTGATATAAGTTTAAAAGAGATGAAGTTCACGGATCAGTGTATATCGGCGAACCGGAGGAGAATATCATTCAAAGGTTGAGGCGTTACAACATTTAAGATCAAATCAAAAATGACACATTGAAGGAGAATCATAAGATTGATTGGAATTTATTCATGGATGTCTTAGGAAATATGGTAGTTTTTATGTTTTTATGTGTTAGTTGGGTACTTTTTGCCTTTATGATGTTTTAGGCCATAAATGTTTTGTAGTTTTTAGATAGTTTTTAGATTATAGTTTATGGTTTTTAGATTTTGGATTTTGTTTTTGGATCTTAGACTTTGTAAATAAATAGAAAAAGAAAAACTATTTAAATAAGAAGAAAACCTTCACGTTAGAAATTGTAAAAACTAGAAAAAGTGGTTTTTAGATTTTCTTTAGAAATGTGTAAAATCTTCCAAAATCTGGATTCCCTATTTTGTAGGGAAACTACTTTTCAGAAAATCATGAATGGGTAAATAATGAGTTTTTCAAAAACTAATGCCTTGATTGTTTGTAGTTTTTGAAACAGTTTTTGGTTTTAGATTTTGGAAAAGCTAATTTTTATCCATTCAAGATCTTACAAAAATAGATTCCCTAAAAGTTAGGAAAACTGGTTTTTGGATGGTTTCTCTAATTTTCAAAGAAAAACCAAAAACCACAATAGAGTTGTTTCTCCCTTAAAATCTATACTAAAAAAAAAAAAAAAAACTCAAAAACCAATAACCATTTAGAATTTAACAACCATTCATGGCCTAAATCTAAAATCTACTTCTAAAAATTGTAAACATTCAAGGCCTTAGGTAGTTTTTGGGTGGTTTAAGAGGAAAATAAGGGGTGGAGGTTTGAAAACTACCCAAAAACTACCTAAACCATCTAATGGGCAAAAACTACCAAATCACCAAATTAAAACATAAAAAAACTATCATATTTTCCAATGTCTCCTTTATTCATAGTATCTAAGTCTCAAATCATGTATAAAAATGGTTGAGAATTCATTACAAAGAGAATGATAATACAAACTTTACACATTCTCTTTTTTAGCAACATTTTACTTTACATGTTCTAGATTATATTTTGAGTGTTTGATCATGTATCTACATTTTGGCGGCTCCTTTGGGGAGAATCATACTTTCGATCTACAAATCTACTATTTCAAAACACATATCCTCATCAAGAGATTCACCATACCCGATTTGGAAACCATCAAAAACACTCTCACCACGTTGGCTGAGAATATGACTAACTTGACCACAAAGCTCGGCACAATAGAAAAGGATTTAGCCTCATTGAATGATACTCATGTAAGTCTAAATAATAGCCATTCAACTATTTCTGCATGTTTGGAATCTGTGATTGCAGGTACTTCCTCTGGAAGTCCTAACCCACGTCCACATGGACCCAAATTTACCTTAATACGATTAGTTCACGCTTGCATTCACACTAGGCGTTTTCCTTCTTTCAAGAGGCATGATCCTACGTGTAAAAGAAGACCACCAAGAAATCATGAAGCGCATCTCACCCAGTCAAAGATTTCCATTTCTGTTTAATTAGTGAAGATGAGTGAATGGAGAAGAAGAAGTGAAATGAGAAAGTTTGTTATTCATCTTAATTGTTTTCTGTTACAAAGACTCTCTTATATAGAGAGAGTATTCCGGTTTACATGAACCAAATCAATCTAACCTATATTTGGTACACTTAACCGGATATACACTTTTATCCCCTCTCAAGATGAGAATATAGATTTCATACTCATCTTGCTCAATAAGTTGTTGAATAGAGTTGGAAATAACGGTTTTGTGAAATTGTCTGCAAGCTGGTGATGAGTTCGAACGTGCAAAGTCTTTAGCAAAACCACTCTCAATTCTTTCTCTTGTTGTATTACAGTCCCGCTCTATGTCTTTTGTTCTTTCATGAAAGACAGAGTTGTTTTCAATGTGAATAGCAGAAGTTGAGTCACAAAACAAGGGTACCGTCTTTTGGGGAACTTGAAATTCTGTTAAGAGGTTTACTAACCAAGATATTTCGCAACTTCCTAATGCCATTGCTCGATACTCTGACTCTGCAGAAGATCGTGACACCACATCTTGTTTCTTGGACTTCCAAGAAATCAATGAATCACCAAGAAACATAGCAAACCCTGAAGTTGATCTACTAGTATCTGGGCATGTTGACCAATCAGCATCTGTAAATGCCTTTAACTGGAGATCAGATCTTGATGGATAAAACAAACCCAAACCAACAGTTCCATTTAAGTAAGGCATCACCTTGTGAGCTGCATTAAGATGAGATTGTTTCGGAGCACCTGAGAATTGACATAACTTGTTTACAGCGTATGTAATGTCAGGTCTTGTTATTGTCAAATACATAAGTGTTCCCACCAAGTGTCGATAAACTTCAGGATTATCCAATAATGGTTCATCCTTATCATGTTGTGTTAGCTTGATACTTGGTTCCATTGGAATATTAGAAGGTCTGCATCCCATCAATCCAGTTTCTTCCAATAGTTCCAATGTATACTTTCTTTGACACACTGAGATTCCCTCACTCGTGCGTGCAACTTCCAATCCCAAGAAATACTTCATTGGTCCTAAATCCCTTAGCTTAAAAGCCTTTGTCAAGTCTTCTTTTAGCTGAGATACTGCATCTTCATTGCTACTAGCAATCACAATATCCTCATCATAAACCAACAATGCAATATAGCTCTCATTCGTGTGTCTGATGAATAAAGCATTGTCAGCATGGGATTTAGAAAAACCTAGACCAGTGAGAGTTGAACTAAATTTCAAGAACCATTGCCTTGACGCTTGTCGAAGACCATAAACTGATTTTTGTAACTTCAATACAGCGCTTTCAGGCAATGTTCCCCTCTGCTTTGTTGCATAACCTTGTGGTAGCTCCATGTATATTTATTCATCTAAATCTCAATTTAGGAAATCATTTGAAATATCCAACTGATGGACTCTAATTCTTTGCAGATGAAACAGAAAGCAAAATTCTTATTGTGGTGAGTTTCACAACCGGGGAAAAGGTGTCAACAAAATCAATACCCTCCTGTTACGTATAGCCTTTTGCTACCAAACGGGCTTTGAATCTTTCCAAAGTTCCATCAGTATTGAGTTTAACCTAGTAAACCCATTTACAGCCTATTGGAGTGTTCCCTTCTGGTAAAGAACAAATGACCCATGTATTGGTATCTTCTAATGCAACGATCTCAAGATCCATTGCATCCAACCACTCTTTTAGTTTCTTTGCTTGACTGTAGCAACTTGGTTCAGCATATTTGTCAACAGCGCAAACAAAAGCTTTGTGATCAAGAGACAATCTAGTCAAATTGACATAAGCAGAGATTGGATACATGACATCAGTGAGATAACCAAAGTTATTGCAGTGATAATCGGAGAGATAGTCAGGTGGTTTAGTTTGACGTTTAGATCCAAGTAGAACTTCTGTTTTCTCTGCTTCTTCAACCATCTTAGTCAAGACAGAGTCCTTCTTGATTGGCTTTACTTTCTCAGGCATATCAAACAAATCTTCAGAATGATCTGCACTTTTAGAGAAAAGAAATATTGTCTCAAAGAATTCAGCATGTCTTGATATAGTAATTTGCTGAGACTCCAAATCTAGAAGTTTGTATCCTTTGTAACCAGCCGGATACTCCAAGAATACACAAGCTCGTGATCTTGGTTCAAATTTGTTCCTCTGCTCTTTTGAAGGAGATTTGTAACACAGACAACCAAAAACCTTGAGGAGAGAATAGTCAGGTAGCATTGACTGTAACAATTCAAATGGAGACTTGTTCTCAAGTAAAGGGGTTGGATTGATAAGAAATACTGCAGAAAGAACACAATCTGTCCAATATGTGAGTGTAACGTTTGACTGAAACATTAGTGACCTTGCCACATTCAATATATGTTGATGCTTCCTTTCCACCACTAAGTTTTGTTCTGGAGTTTCTGGACATGAATTATATGACACAGTGCCCTTCTCTTTGAACAAATCAGGAAATTTCAATTTTGGAGCATTATCAGATCTTACAGCTTTTACCTTGACTTGATATTGAGTCTCGATCATCTGTAAGAATTCTGGAAATACGCTTGAGACCTCATATTTTGTCTTCATCATATAAACCCATGTTGCTCGTGTATGATCATCCACTATGGTCAAGAAATATCTATAACCTTCTGAGGATGTCACTGAAAAGGACCCCATGTGTCAATATGAACCAAAATAAAAGGATGTTTAGACATATGATTCTCTGATGGAAATGGTAAATGTTTCTATTTAGAAAGCTGACAAATCTCACAATGAACCAAATCATCTTTATTTCTTTTCTGAAAGCCAAGTACATCTTTCATTACATCAAGTTTAGAGTATGAAGGATGATCTAACATACTGTACCATAAAGAGGCATCAACAACAATGTTTGAAACAACTGGATTTACAATGGTTTGTGTAGAACTCATTAACGAAACTATATCAAGGACGTATAAGCCAGCAATAAGCTTACCCTGACCAATCTTCAATCCCTTGATACGATCCTGAATCACACAATCATCCTCATCAAAATAAACACAAGAGCCTAAGTCCCTGGTTAATTGACTAATGCTCAGAAGATTTAATCTGAATTTGGGAATGTATAACACATTTCTAATAGTTATCAATTCAGTTAACCTTATAACACCAATTCCTGCAATTTTGACATCTATGCTAGTAGGTAGTATGACAGAAGAACTCAGATCATAAGATATCGTGGAAAACAAACTAATATCATGAGATACATGATGTGTTGCTCCACATTCCTAGAGGCTGTCAAAATGCCAATGAAACATAATGTAGATAAGGAAAAGGAAATACCAGAAAGAAGACCATTAATGCCACTGTTTGAAGATGATGCAACTGTGACTGGTTTATCCGATGGTATTTGTAACTGAGTGTTGAAGTATACGATAACATCTTGCATTTGGCTTTTAGAAATTCCTTCAACAAACTCAGATATATCCCCATATTTCAAAATTTTCCCATATTTCAGAATGATCTCATCAGAAGAAGTAGCTTTATCTGTAATAGTCAAACTTGCAACAACTAGTTTTGTGGACTGAGTAGACTTATCAGATGGAGCTGTTGTCTTTTGGACCTGTGCTTGAATCCTGTAAGATATCCATGTATCTTGTAGCATTTGTCTACAGTATGCCCTGTGTATCCAAAATGAGAGCATATTATCTTGACTTGTTTCTGACCATTCTGATACGCATAAGTAGCATTTACTGAGAATTGTTCTTGACTTGTAACGTTGAAAGCTGAAGCCGTACTAACATTTGAGTTTGAACCAAAGTTTCATTGGCTGTAATCTTGATCCAAAAGATTATAAATCTCTCCTAGCTCTGAACTGTTTTCTTCATAATGATGTTGCTCCTGATTGCAGAAAAAACTCATTCAGCCCTGCCAATAACTTGATAATCTTTGAATGTTCAAGTTTTTTGTCTATTGTTTTGCAGCATTTGCAATCAGCACCATCCAAATCATCCCATAACGTTTTCAATGATCTATAGTAATCTGACAAACTCATTGAACCTTGTTGAATTGACCAAATCTGCTGAGTCAATGAATATGTTATAGGCATATTTGTAATATGGAAACGCATCATCAAGTCCTTCCAAATAACGAAGCATCGTCAAATTGCAAAATACTCTTGTAGATCTGCTTTGTTACTGATGATAATATCCAAGATTTAACAATAGAATTGCATCGAGACCATATTCAAAAACTAGAATGCGTTTCTTGAGGTCTTGGTAAAGATCCATCAACTAGAGCTATCTTGTTCTTAGCATCCAAAGCAATCGACATAGCAATCTTCCAGGAAGAATAATTTGTACCATCTAAAATCTCAGAGATGATCATATTACCTGGATTATCACTGTTCGACAAAATCAGTGGAGAATAGATGCTATCGTTGAAATTTATTTGCCGACTTGACAAATTCGGAATGTTCGATGTTGAATTTGATTCAGAATCTTGAATGATCAGAGTTCATTGTGCCGGAGTACTCGCTCTTCCCGTACGAAGCCGCAAATTCTTGACAAAAACCATCGTATTAATCGGAGTTAGAGATTCGACAAGAAACGATAAATTTTGATAAAATTTTCATGGAAAAAGAGAGAAACGATTTGATTTCTGAGCTCGAATCGTCAATAAACCTCAAAATTTAATCACATCTGTGTAAAACCGTAGCAACCTTGCTTTGATACCATATTAGTGAATATTAGTGAACGGAGAAGAAGAAGTGAAATGAGAAAGTTTGTTATTCATCTTAATTGTTTTCTGTTACAAGGACTCTCTTATATAGAGAGAGTATTCCAGTTTACATGAGCCAAATTAATCTAACCTATATTTGGCACACTTAACTGGATATACACTTTTATGTTTAAGACATTAAAATGTCAAACGGCTAGAATTGCTATTTATTTCGCATATCTTGTTTCCTTTTTCATTATTTTCGAACGGTGTGCATCTCCTTTATAAGCTCTTTGTTTTAAGCTTTGTTATACACGCTTTTAAGAAATAAGAAATCAGTTTCTGCTTAGCTTCATAAACTCTTGTCTTTTGATTCACTTTGTTTGCGAGTTTAAATAGTTTGTGGAATCAAACTTCTTAATTCGTGTAAAGACTTGGATTCTTGCGACAGATAGCAATTGAATCCCTGTCTCTAGCACCCGTGATTGTACCCAGTTACTCATCATCTCAATTCACTTCCAGTAGCTTTGGATCTCTTTGGTTCCGTGTGTTAATCTTGGTGTGATTCCAAGGTTTGCATCAAGATACCACAATTTCCTCAATATGGCTACTCAAACAACATTGTATATGCGTAGCATACTGAAGCTAAGTCATAGAATGTCGTCTTCAAACCGAGATTCTTGTTGAAAACCTCTGCAATGACTCTTGTTGTCTTGAAACTGAAGATGTCGTTTTCAAACCAAGATTTCCAGCTCACCAGCTGAGATTCATTCTCTGATTTCGATGTTGAAAGAAAACAGAGCGGAAATCCCTTCGCCTACGCCTTGGCAATCATCTTCGGGTTCTAATAATCTCAAATCTAGAATTAAGACGGGACCAGAGAGCTTGTTCAAAACTCAAAAGCCTCTGGAACAACTTGTAGAATCTTTTCTGACTCAAGAAGCTTCTCAACATCCCTTAGGTATATAATTAGCAGATTTGTATGGACCAAGACCTGCAAAAAGACAATGTAGCAAAGTTATGAAAAAGTTTGTTTATTACCTTATAGTAAAGTCAGTGACATTGTCGAAATGGTAAAAAAGAGGAACTCAAGTACTGGAGTAGAAAATCCACACTTTTACTATTTTCAACTAATCTACATCCACAATTCATAGTGTAGGTATGTAGGATATACGCTCTCAAAGTTCAAAAAAGGCAGCACCAAATCCAAACAATAGCAAGAACTGAACATGTACATACTAAGTCTTGCGAAATATAGCTCTTCTAAATTCTAATATAATATTAGAGTATAATTTGTTACACAAATAAGACAAAAAAACACTCAAATGTTAACTCAAAGAAGATTTTCTTAGCAATGAGATATACAAAACACACATAATTTGTGGTCACCACCAAACAAACAAAACTACAAATATTAACAATCATAAGCAAATAGAAGAAGAAGAAATTAAACACCTCCTGGTCACCAACGCCCATAGTGAACCCTTTCTCCATTATATTGAACATCAATGAAGATATCTGTAACCCTTTGTCCCTTCATGCTTAACCCAAACGGGTTTCTCCGCAATCATCTCTAAAACTTCTCTATTTGACCTAAAAATCAAAATAAAAAATCACACTATGAAAGAAGCTCGAGAAAGTTAGTAACTTTGACTCTGAAGAAGAACAGTTGAACAGAACAAAGTTGACTTCAAGGTTTAAGTTTTCGTTTTCAATAGATAAGTTCACTACTTGCCTCATAACAGATTCTGAATTGGTCAGGTATCCCAACTAATAGTAATCTCTGTCTGTGCAAGGCGGTTGGGGCATTTTTCACATCTATTTTATATGTATGATTCCATCTATTTAAAATCGATGGATTTTCAAGTTATCCTAGGTATGGGAAATATTTTATCCTAACCTAACAACTGTCGACGAAATTTCCCCAATTGGGATGATCTAATCTAGCCTCTAGGGTTTATCAAGTTAACAAGATTGCTAAAGAAAATATATCCAAGATAATAGAGCAAAAACATATATAGGTCAAGTCATCTTAGTAGAGAACCAACAACTGTTGATTTAAGCTTGAATAAAACTTGAGTTATAAGCTAATCCTAATGAGATTAGGGTTATGTTCTTTAGGAGTTATCTAAAGATATATATATATTTAGGAGTTATCTAAATATATCTCTAATAAGAATAGGATTAGGTTAAGTGTTTTCTTATATAAGGAGGTGACACAACTCAAGAGTTTTAAGAGAGAGTTTGAGAGCTTTAGGTTTTGAGAGATTTTCCTAAAGAAATAAAGAGAGTAATTCTCTTTATTTATGTTCTTAATCTCATCTTTGAATTCTAGATTTGGTATCAGAACTTTGTGAGATCGTGAGATATATTTTTCGTGAAAGATACGGAAAAGAGAGAGATGGGTGATATAGTTGTGTCAACGGCGAGATCAAAAGAAGGAGGTGGACCTTCATCAATCCAATGTCATATGCTCAACTCAACCAATTATACTGTATATGCTATGAGGATGAAGATTGCACTTAAGGTTCATAAGGTTTGGGAGACTATTGATGCGAGTTCAACTGATGCTTCGAAGATATTGTAGGTCGCCTGAAAGCCTATGAAGAACACATCTTCGAGGAAGAAGAAACTCAAGAAGATCAAAGCAAGCTTATGTATGCAAACATGGAGACTCAAACAAGTGAATACGAAGGCAATTTTAGAGGCAGAAGTCGTGGAGGACGAGACTACTACAAAGGAAAAGGCCATGGAAGGTTCAACGGAGGAAGAGACACCTTGAAAGTAATATGCTACTAACGTGACAAAACAGGCCACTTTTCCTCCAACTGCCCTGATCGACTACTAATACTACAAGAACCACAAGAGAATGAAAATGTTGATACACAAGATGCGGATGAGCTTATCATGAAGTGGTGTATTTAAATGAGAATAACTTCATACCAAGTAAGTTCGAAACTAACACCAGTGAATCAAATATTTGGTACCTTGACAATGGAGCCAGCAACCACATGGAGATCGACAATATTTATCCAAAATTGATCATTCAGTTACTGGAAAGGTGCGTTTTGGTGCTGATTCTCACATTGATATTAAAGGGAAAGGCACGATTTTATTCATTGACATGAATGGTGAACCAAGGAAGAAGACCGATGTATATTTTATTCCAGACCTGAAGAGTAAAATCATTAGTCTTGGACAAGCTACAGAGTCAGGATGCGATATAAGGATGAAAGAAAATCATCTAAAAATGCATGATCGTGATGGAAAGCTACTTGTCACTACAAGAATATTGAGTATCCTTAGCTCCCGTAAAATGCTATTTAACGGTACGATAACGGTTTTGATGTGTTATTGTAGAGACCATAATAATAGGTCGAGGGGTCCAACGTTAATGTTTGTTGGGAGTGCTATTTAATGTAGATGTATGATAGCGTCTTTCTTATGCAATTTAATAGCGAATATATTTTGTTATTAATTATGTAAGTACAACGTTTGTTTGGTCTTATATGTAAGATATTGATAGCAATTTTTATACGCCATAATTTCAAGTAAAATAGTCTTTTTAATGTGCAACTTAGTCTTTTATAATAGCATGTTTAGTACGTAATGTATTTAATTAATATAACATTTCTAATAAGTAATATTGTCTTCTATAATTGTATTTCTTATACGCAATTTATTCATTTAAAATACAATTGCTTATATGATATTTATTCATTTTAATAGCACAGTTATGCTGTAATACAATTTATTAAAATAGCATTTGTATTTTGTAATATTTAAATAAATAGCATTTGTATTATGCAATAGCTTTTGGTTTTCATTCATGTATACCTACGTAGTTCTCAATTAATATAATCTAAACTAACAATATAAATGGAAATACATTAAAATATGACATTGTAAAGGTTTGTAAACAATAGTTTCAACTTCAACCAAAACAAAAATTTACTTCAACTAAATTTAAAATAACTATATTTAACTACATTTACATCAACAAACTCTACCTTCAGCAAATTTTGTCCAGAGTCTTTGCAATTTAACAACATCCATTTCTTCTTCAGAGCCTTGATCGTGCAACCACTGCTGGTAATTAAACTCTGCAGGAAATAAAATATTCAGAGCACAGATCATGCAAAACAAGAGTTCATGTATCATGTTTAATAAGATTGTAATCAGATGAAAATTACATAATAAGAAAACAGTTAAAACATTTATACATCACAGAGAATGATCAATCATTTAATCTATCAGACTAACATATATACAAAACAAATTTAAACTTTAATCCACAGAATTAGGTGGAGAAATTTACCTTAGCTGTGGATGTTTACTAGCTAATCCATTACTAGGACCTCTTCATAGTCATTCCTAACACAAAAATTCTCACCATCAGAAGATTGATCCCCCAAATCATCAATTCCCTGGATTGATATTGATTCAGCAACAAACTTTTATTCTGTGTCTAACTCGTGATACCCTCTTGGTGGCACTCTCATAACTACTGACCAAGGTGAAGAGTCATCTTCTACAGAATACATTTTTTTTTTTGCTTGAGATGCCAAAATATATGGATCATTACGGAAGGCAGATTGGTTTAGATGGAGATAAACAAGAGTGAGCCCGTCTTCTTCTTGTACACCATTTCCTATGTTGGCCCGATTACACCTGAATATTGGAATCTGGAACATGTGATAATCCAGCAGTAAGATCTCCGTTATTACTCCATAGTATGCAACAGTGTCAGCCATGTGGTTAGTATCACGAGCACTAGATCTATACATACTAAAAGCTTCATATTCGACTCTACTATTCTGTGTTTTCCGCTTCACATCATCTGTTAGAAATCTATGTCCATTAATGACATACCCCTTACATGATTGTGCAACATTTCTTTGTCCAAGTGCCAACCATCTCAGACTGCTCTTTTGAGTTTGTAGGAATCTGTTGAAGTAGTTGACAAATGAAGAGCTAATTAATAAAGTATTAGCTAGTGAAATGCTATTTTGAGTTCTTAGAAATAAGTTAAAACCTGTTCCTTAACCCACAGTGAGAACTTTTCCAAATGCATATTCCATAATAGAGTTTGATTCCTTCTCAATCTGACATCCTTATCTTGCAGTTCTTCTAAATGCAAACTAGTTTCACATTTACATATAAATGAGTAAATTAGTTAAACAATAATGAATAATGATTATAGAATATGTCTTTACTTACTCAATATATGGATTCATAACTTCCATGTTTAGTAGAACATACCAATGAGCTATGTCTCTCTCTCTATCGGTAAGTGTAACTTGTTTACCCTTCTGCAGTGGCTGGCCTTGAAGGATGAGTGGATCAACCTCCACATCTTCATTACGGTTGACAGGTTCTTCTATTGGTAAAGATTGTTTTAGAAACTCCAAGCAAAAGGCCATACATTCTCCAGCCAAGTATCCTTCCTCCATGCATGCTTCTGGACTTGCAATGTTTTTAACATAGGCCTTCAGTGTTTTCATGTACCTACAGTTCAATTAAATACAATATTTGTCAAATATTGGTCGAGTATCATATAATATATATATTTATATATATATATATATATATATATATATATATATATATATAAAGTGGAAAACTATGAGATACTACCTGTCAAATGGATACATCCACCTAAAGTGAACATGTCCACCTAAACGAGCTTCTCTTGGCAGATGTATTGGAAGATGAAACATGATGTCAAAAAGTGATGGAGGAAAAAACCTCTCCAGTGGACACAATGTCTCTACAAGTTCATACTCTAAGGAGATTATCTTATCACGGTCAATAACACGCTGACACAATCTGTTGAAGTAGTTGCATAATCTACTTATTGCAAACCTAGGTCCTTTTGGCAACAAACCTCTTAAAGCAACATGTAATAGATTCTGAAGTAGGACGTGATGATCGTGGGATTTTAATCCACCAATTACAAGCGGCTCAACTGAAACACAGTTGCTGATATTCGCACAATAGCCATCAGGTCCTCTGGACTTTGATAACCTATTACAGAAAATCATTTTCTCTTCCTTAGACAACCAAAACGCTGCTGATGGCAAATAAGTTTTCTTACTTACCCCATATTTGAGTGTGTAGCTTGCTTCTGATCCCCATATCTTCCAATTCTTTACGTGCTTTTACACCATCCTTTGATTTAGCAGTTTGCATTAGAATAGAAAAAATGGCATTAGACACATTCTTTTCCACATGCATCACATCAATGTTGTGACAGACATGCATAGTCTAACACATACAAGAATAAAAAGTTAGAAAACAATCAAAAATAAGTTACTGCATGTTAAGGTTTATGTTAAGTACATACCATCCAAGAAGGTAACTCGAACAAAATAGACCGCTTCTTCCATCTCCATTGATCAGTGTCTTCGTCATGTGAAACCATCTCATCTTCAAATAAACCATTTCTTTTCCTTTTCTTTATTTTTTTACCCAGAGGTCTACCAAAATCATTATTAAAGTCCTTCAGACTTTTCAAGTATTTCATCTCCTGTTTGAATTCTATTTGCTGTCCCTTCTTCAATAGTGTTGTCAAACCATCCTTTTCTGCGATGGTGAGGATGCCCTGGTCTGAGTCGCTTCCTATTCCCCAAATACACATACTTTCGACTAAACTTCAACCACCTATGTGGTGTATCCTTCAACCAACTGCGACAACATCTATCCAGCACTGGATGCCCTAGAAACAGCCTTTTCGCAGCGAGATTTGGTTTAGAAATTTTGTAAACATATCATACTTGTTAATCATGCAGACTCTATTTATTTGTATTTCGCAAAGAGATTTAATTTTTTTTTTTTAGAGGATAGATGTCGTCGCAGCGAGAGTTGGATAGATATCATATTAGTGTTATGAGTTTAAGAACCAAACAAACAATTGCATCATAATTATTGACCCGCCCAGTTCGCAATTCAGAGTATTCCCTAATTGATTTCCCTAAGTCGAGCTTATTCTCACATTGAATCTACATCTTTATTTCATTGTTTTCATCTTGTTTTATTTAATTTACATTCAATGGTTTAGCTTAATTCGAAACTGATAATCTATTGTTTGAACTAGAGTCCTTGTGGATTTGATCCCTAAGTACTACAGTGGTCTCTTAATTTGAGAGAGTAGCTCTAAGGGTAAATTTGAGCATATCAAATTTTGGCGTCGTTGCCGGGGACTCTTTGATTCACCATTAGGTTTAGGTTAGAACTTAGTCCAAATTTTTTCTTTTATTTTGTTACTTACACGTTGTTTCTTTTCTTGTGTGTTTCAGGTGCATGCATAAGCATTGTACCAGGAGCAATAAGGATCTTTCACTAGTGAATTTTTCTACTCAAGAACAGCTAATTTAGAGCGAGCTAACCGGACAGCACAGAGGATATCAGAGATGGTTAATCCACTAGAGTTGTTTAGGGATGAGACTGGAGTTTTGCGTGATTCAGAGGGGCATGCGCGCAATGTGTAGGGTCAGAAATTGGATGCTGATGGAAATGCGATACTTGAAGTCGCTGATCGTGTCGACCGACACCAATCTCTCCATGTCGGTCGACACGACAATCTTGGTGATCCGCAGAGATATAATGCAGATGAGGAGAGAACACTTCCTGAATTCAACAGGCCTAGTCAGTTCTATGCTAATAGGTCTGCTATCCGACCTCTTGCTTTTCAGAGGAATGACTTTGAGCTGAAACCCGCATTCTACACTCTTGTGGGACAGCACCCTTTTGATGGTCTTTCCAATGAATACCCAATGGATCACATTGAAAGGTTTGACGATTTTGCTTCTAGAATTAAAGCCAATGGAGTGTCAAAGGACTATATTTTCTGCAAGGTCTTCCCATACTCACTTGCTGGGGAAGCAACTTATTAGCTTAAGCAGTTGATACTAGGATCCTTGAAAACTTGGGAAGCAACAAAGACAGCCTTTCTGAACAACTTCTATGATGATGCAAGGTATGGAAATTTGAGAAACATGATCTCCCAGTTTACTCAAGGACCTACTGAGACTTTCAAAGCAGCTTGGCTAAGATTCAAGGGATATCAGAGAGATTTTCCACATCATTATTTCACTGAGGTTCAGCTTTTGGGTACTTTCTTCAGAGGTGTTGATTGGAGGTATCAGATGGCTTTAGATACTGCTAGCAATGGAAACTTCAAGACCAATACACCTAGGGCTGCGAGTTAGTTGATTGAGAACTTGGTTTCTAGTAATAACACCAAGAATGCAGACCTTGAGTGGACAAGACAAGCAACTAACATGGATAATGGTCAGATTGCTGAGGTGAATGCAAAGTTGGATATGGTACACAGTCTTCTTGTGGGTAAGAAATTAGTTAAGTGCGCTACAGAGATTGAAGAAAGAATGTCAACTACATCAATAAAACTGGATATCAGGAACATAGATGTGGATACACACCAAGGCCTGAGTACCAACAAATTTATCCGAATAATAGTTTCACCAGGAACTATGAATCTTCATCTCACCAGACACCTCCTCCAAACACTAGAGAAAGTGAGATAAAGTCTATGTTAGACCAGATATTGGAGGGTCAGCAGAACATCGCAATTGATTTTAATAGGAAGATTAATGCTTTGTACATAGAATTGAACGGGAAATTTGAAGCTTTGGACAGCCATGTGAAGAAGCTAGATATTCGGATTTCCCAACATCAACCATGTTATGCTGTTACTCTCAGGAGTGGAAAACAACTAGAGCCTGTTGTGAAGAAAGGATTGTCATCTGAGGACAACATAGATCTAGAAGAAGTGGAAGATGATGAGATTTCTGAGGAGATTCTGTCCACGTCGACAAACGCGCAATCACCATGTCTGTCGACACGGGCAGCAATACAGACATCAGAATCTGCTCATGTCGATCGATTCACATCTTGTTTCGGTCGATATAAGGACAGCAGCAGTCCGATTTCACCTGAAACAACTCCACAACCTGTTGAACGAGTTTACAAGCCAAATATAGCATATCCTATGATCCCAAAGAAGTCTAAACAAGAGATAGAGGAAGCCGAATGCAAGGCAGTGATGGATAAGATTATGATTGAGCGCCCTCTAGTTAATGAAGTTAAGCTTTCATGTCCACTCAAGAGATATGTTAAGAGAATGGTTACAAATGGTGTGAGTCCTGAGGAAGGAGCTTTGATTACCAATGACATCAGTGCAATTTGCTTGAACAAGATCCCACAGAAAAGGAAAGGAAAGCAAAAGGAAGTGATTGTCTATGAACAAGTTAGTGCCATGATTATTGAGAAGCTACCTTACCCAGGAAGTTTTGTGCTTATTGCTGCATCTCAAAACAAGTATTTTCTCATTTTCTTTGTGATCTTGGCTCAACTATCAACTTGATACCTCACTCCGTTGCTGTTAGACTTGGGATGACTGTTTTCAAACCGACAAAGATCATTATTATCTTAGCTGATCAATCCAAGAGAATTCCAGAAGGTGTCTTAGAAGATGTTCCAGTGAAAATTGGAGATTTTTTGATTCCCACAGAATTTGTGGTGTTAAAATATGAGGAAAAACCTGAGGATCCTCTCATCTTGGGAAGACCCTTCTTGGTTACAGCTGGTGCTCTCATTGATGTAAGAGGAAGCAAGATAGCTCTAAATTTAGGTGATCTGGTCATGAACTTTGACATGGACAAGTTGAGAAAGACACCTACCATTGATGGCCAGACATTCTCTGTAAAACCTCCAAATACATTACTGCTGGGTATGTCAAGGAGTTGAGTCCTAGTGAACAAGTGAACAAGCAAGCTTCTGAATTTGATAATTGGAGTGGTGATCATATTTTCCAGACTAGGCTGCAAGACGAGGTTCTACTCATTGATAGATTGCTAGAGGATGATGTTTTTGTGATGGAGACAAGGATTGCTGAGCAGAATTGCAGAAAATGTCTGGTTGACACACTCCACCAGTTGATCCGAATTTGTCAAAAATGTCTGGTTCCCATGATAATCTCAATGCTGCAAGTCTGAGAGTTGTTGTCAAACAGAAACCTCTAGATCCCACACTTCATTCACCGTGGGAAAAACAAAGGCACACACTTTCTAAGTCCAAATCATCTAAGATCATCAATAAAATTCTTCAAGATACAAACACTGTTTTGCAGTTAACCAAGCCACGAGATTCTCGTAGAGCGCTTGTTTCGTTTGTTAATGATTTTGCAGGGAAACGAAGTGTCCCACCTAGACTAATGTGCCTCCCGTCTGATGTTCCTCATTACCTTGGTCATTCTCATGCACTTACTGCTTACACTCCACCATGGATGAAGTGACTATTCTCTGAGGGACATCCATTGCCACTTACAAATCCACCAGATGCTCGTGCTTCAGCCAAGTCAAGCTTATGACTTTCAAAACAAGCGCTTAGTGGGAGGCAACCCACTTGTAAGTTTTGTTTTTCTTTCTTTTCCTTTTCACTTTGAGTCATTTTTATTCTTACTTCCGAGTCAATTTTTCTTCTGATTTTTCATTAGATCTTGTTTGAACTTGTTATGTTATCATATTTTGTTGTTATTTGACATGATTTGGAGCTCTTAATCAGGATTCATTGTCAGAAAAAGGATTGAATGACCTATTCGTGACCAAGATCGGTCGATCTTTTTCCTCTGATCTGTGCCACCTCATAGATTCCTTTGACTGACCGATCTGCTTCGGGATTGGTCGATCCTCGTCATGCTTGGTTGATCCTTTTCAGGATCGATCAATCCAGGATGTCTCCAAAATTCAATGATGTGTAAAAACATCCAAAGTTGCTCCATTTTGCACATTTTAGCTCCAAGGAAGTGAAAGCCTGAAAAGACACTAAAACCGACCAAAAGAACACAAAACCTAACTTCTAGACTCAATAAGACAAGTAAAAGAATAATAAAAATGGGTCAAAATAGACACTCATCACACCCCAGACTTGAATCCTTGCTTGTTCTCAAGTAAGAAACAAGACAATGAAACAAAGTACAAAAGTGGATGTTTGAAAAATGGGAACTTACGCTTAGCTTTAGAAATCCATCATGTTGATCATGTAAACCAAGAAGAAACCTTCTCAAAGGTTAATCGGACTTTAGCAGTACAACATGTACTTTACCATAAGCATAGCAAACATTACCGTAATCTAGCATCCGAGATCCAAGGGAACTTCTGAAATCTCCATTGTTGGCCCTTTAACATTCATTAAGTGTTGCGTGCAGTCTCACAAAGGGAGTTGAAATTGCTAAGGGCTAGTAACCGGGGGGGGGGGCATTTTAAAGGTGATGGTTAGGCATAATAGATGAACTCCGGTGCAAGCCAATGCGCAAAATCACAGTGAGACGGGAACCAAAGATGGTGCACAACCTTCTGAACCTTGGATCCCAAGTAAGTTTCTATATAATGATCATAATAGAGTTGCTATTGGTGCTAAAATAAAATAGATAACAGAACCAAATAACTAGCTAAATAAATAAAAGGTTTTATTCTGGTTCCTTCGGACTTCTTTCCCTTCTCTTTCTTTTCGTTTTCTTTTTCTGAAAGAGTCTCGGGATGAGATTGGATCGATCAATCAAGGTAGGATCGGTCGATCCCAAAGTATTTTTTTGAGAAGGGGAAGTTAGAACCAGTTCTAATCATGTACATCAATCCTACTAAAAACTGCACCAATAGTCAACTCAAACTAATATAGATGAAGTACTGATACTAGAAAGCTTACTCGGAAATCTTTAAAACATTTGGTTGTACCGGCTCCCATACTCCGTAGTTTTTGCACTTGGTTGCACATGCTTCTAATGTTGCGAAAGAGGAGTGGGGTCTGAATGAAAAAGGGTGTAAGGGTGTGGAACCAAACTAAAAATGAGTTTGGCCATCTGAAGCTCCAATAAGAATGGGGTGAACTCCAGATTTATATGATTCCTTTTGCGATATCGAGCCACTAAGTGAGAAGATTAGTCCAAGTTAAAGGTCCAAGTAGATAGAGCCAACGCTGGATCATTCAGATTTCCAAAGGATAGGTCGCTTCGAGTAAAGTTGATCCATTGATAGTGTTTCCAATCTTCCTGAACTAAGTCCAATAAATGTCAACATAAAATGGAAACCAAGAAAATTGTAAAAATCTCATGTTTTGACTCAATAAAATGACTCAAGAAAAATGAAAAAGTTTTATTTTTGAAAAAGTTTTGAGTTTTTTTTTTTTTTTGGGACAAGTAAACAAAAGAAAACACAGTGTTAGTAACATATGAAAGCAGCCACCCCTTCCCCTCGACTAAAATCACTGCATCCCGCAGTGATATAAAATCAAAGAAAATTGGTGTTGCGAAACAACACTGGAGATAATGAATTGTGAATAAGAAAGCAAACCATAAACCGTGGAAGGAATTTTACCACCAAAAAGGAGCATTGGTCTGTACATGAACCGGTTCTCAGTCATGTCCGGTTCATGGAGGTGTCTTTGAACCTAAGTTTAATCCTCCTCTTGGAGATACTAATTGAGGCTCTGGTTATTGCTAGAAATGGCCTGCCAAGTATAACTCCTTTCCATTGTTCATCCAATGCGAGGACAACAAAGTATACCAGCGCATAACTTCCATTGAGTTTGACAGGAATGTTTAAGTGTTTCCTGATAACATCGTATTTTGACCCGTTTTTACTATGGTTTTCATATTTTTTTAAGAGAGATTTGGTATAATTTCAAAGCTAAATAGGCTATTATCAAGTATTGTTAGTGTCAAAGAGGTTTTACAGGTTTTATGGGAATATGGATCAAAAAAGAGCAAAGACCTGTTTTGAGGGAGTTTCAAAGCATCAGAAGTCTGACAACATTTGAAGACCTTCCCGTGGACCAATATTGGAGTTTTCTATATCATTGGAAAGCTTGAAGAGTAAAGATTCATATGGGACAAGAATCAAAGAAATCCATTCAGCCGTTTGGAAGGTGCATCCCAGAAGATGAAACTATGTTAAACCAGCGCCAAAGCACCAAACCTCGGTCTCTAAGCTCGTGACCGATGCCAAGCCTCTTGGGCACCCTGGTCACTAAGCTCGTGACCAAGGCCAGCCACCTTCACCACCTTAGAAGCTTGGTCCATCACTAGGCTCGGCCCATTGCCTCCATACTCATCAAGATGATGAGTCTGCAGTTCCTAAACCCTAGAAGCCATTCTCTTGCGCCCCAAGACCTATATATACCAGTTTATGAAGCTAGGGTTTGGTGTGCCTCATTAAAGTTTTAAACCACCACCTAGTTTCACCATAGAAACCCTAGAAAGTCCATCACCATCTCGAGAAGCCGACGCCGCCTCCAAGGAGCCGCAGAAGCAACTTGATCTTGCTGAAGCTTTGAAGTGCCACCATCTCATTCCCTATTCTTTTGTAACTTTGGCAAAGGAGAAGTCCTTACATCTTGTTATTTTTGGATCTAAAGAAGTAATATCTAACCTTTACCTTATTGCATTAGATCTATGTTTTACTCTTTCATATCATCGATGACAACCTTGAGCATGGCTGAGTAGACTGTCTAGTTGGGTCTAAATGGTCAGTCAATAGGGTGAGATGATCATTGTCTTTTGAGTGGCAAGTTTTATTGTATTTGCATACAGTTAGAGTCATGAACTAGCTATTGATCTTAGGCATCTAAGTAATTCCCGTTTGCTTAGTTTGTTGGAACCTAGATTTGATGAGTATCGCGTCATAATAAGCACATACCCCTTAGTTATGGAGTTTTATGGATTAGGATTGAACTTAATTTTAATGCTTTGAAACATATGTTATTGCCTGCGATAGTTGAGTAATAGGATGAGTGGATATTAGCCAGTTTTCTCTATGACAATAGATTAGCCAAACTTTCGTGTTTCATAGTCCGAGACTTAGGAGTAGACATACATTACATTGAACTTATTTTGAATAGACAGATAATTGAACCCTAGAGACCCCCTTTAAGCACCCAACATTCATCTCATATTGATTTACATTTATTTTATTTGCTTTGCGTGATTTGCATGACACATAACCCTTTTTTATTATTGAGTTCTAGCTTTACTTGTTCCTCTTGATTTGCAATACATTTTCTCTCTCTGTGGATTTGATATACCTTAAATACTACGACTGATTTCTGTGCACTTGTAGCCTATTCATTGTGTGGTCCCTTTGAGGAAAACTTTATACCCCATCAAGTTTTTGGTGTCGTTGTCGGGGAGAGATTGCTCTGTTTGCATATTTACGAACTAGAGTAACATCTAGAACATTATGTTACTGATTTTCCTTTGTGATTTGAATTGTTTCAGGAGACCTTGAGGATGAACCTCGACACTCTCCCAGAGAAGTTTTGCAACCTTACTCTTGCACAGCTGTTGGCGCAACACAACTCTATGGACGGAGACACCTCCAGACTACTCTCTAGCTCACCTTCTGGAGCTTACCACGGCTACTCTCAGCCATCTGGTGGTACACCTATGATGAGATACTCTGGATGTCCATCACTTTCTCGATCCTCTGGAGATCGCCCAATGAGATTATCTCATTCTTTCAGTCCACACTACTCGGACCGAATCTTTCCCGCTGTGGATCATCACTTTGATTCAAGAGAATTCATGAGAACTGAAGCATATGAAGGATATGAAGCACCACTCTCTGATTCTTTCACTGATAAGATGATGAAGCTTATGCAACAATTCTCCTCTGAACAAAAGAAGCATCATGAAGAGCTTGACGCCAAGTTCACTAAGATGGAAGCTGTTTTCAGTTCTAAGATCTCTGACCTCACCGAACAAGCCCACCATATTGAAGATCAAATTCATGGCATCAATCAGGATTTGTTAAAGCATGGTGAATACTTTTAAGAACAAGATGATAAAATCCTTGATGCAATGTACTCTACCCACCAAGTAGAGGACCGGCTGGAGCAAAAGTTGGAGATTTTGCAGCAGAAATTTGATGATGGAGACTTAAGTTATGAGAGCTTTGGATTTCAGCAAGGAGAAACCACTATCTCCTCTAACCTTACTCAAGGAGAGGATGAACCCGGAGAAGCATGCTGCAACATGATAACTAGGATCCCTTATGGAGAAATTCCCCAGAACAATAACTTTCATCAATCCCAAAACCAAGGAAGCATCTACTCCCGAGGTGACTACGGACCCCCTCCGACTCCTTACCATCACTATGAAGGTTGGAAGACACCCCCAAGTCGTCAACAATCTCACTTTTCACATCCTTACCAAAAGAGGCCCGAAGATCTCCAAAACCGGTTCCCGCGAAACCACCGTGCCTATCATCCACCACAGCCGCCTCTTCAACACTATGGCCATGCCTATTCACATCAGAAGAATCTAGAGGAGAGACTTGAAAGCTTATTGAAGCAATGCTTAGAGCTACAGGAGGTAATTTCAAGAAAAACTCCATGAGAGATTAGATATGATTGAAAGGAGCATATGGGGACTTACAAGAAGGATCAGTAAACTTGAGTGGAAGAACGAAGATAAAAGGCTAGCATTGGAGACCACATCCGAACTTCAGGAAGGATTTGAAGATAATGAGAATTCCGAATCTCCACCTCATGTTAGCTGCAATGTGATCACACCCCATAAGTAGGTACAACCATTGCAAGAACTAGAAGAAGGTGAGATATTTCAAGGAGGAAGAGACCTTAGAAGGATGAGCCTCTCACGGAAAATCTATGATTCAAGCTTGCAAAGAAACCAATGGTATCCACAGACTATAAGCCTAAGGGAGCTTGGAAAGTTCAACAGAGTAGTTGAGCAACTACCAAAAGGCACATCTTTCCACAAAGCATGTTCCAAGTACGGTATATACCGAATCTTCGTGGAGAGTTCTGAGACTAGAGTCGAGATAAAAGATCTTTATGAACAAGCATTGAGATACTCAAGACCCCCAAGGAAGCTTACAAAGTCTAAAAGTCCCGGAAGATTCCTTATAACTTGTACTATAAGAGGAGTCAAGTTCAAAGATGCATTATGCGACTCTGGTTCATGCATCAATCTGATGTCCTCAAGAGATGCAGAAAAGATTGGTTTAAAGGATCTTCAAGCATCTGACATATGCATAGGGTTTGCAATTTTTTTTCGTCCACAGTTCCCATGGGAATGGTCTCGAACATTTGCGTGAAGATCGGGAGTTGTGACATTCCCACAGATTTCCAAGTGATCCACTATTGAGAAGGGACAAGCTTCACAACTCTTACTAGGAGGATCTTTGCTTGAAACAACTGGAGCGATAATGGATTGGCCAAACAAGAGGATAAGTTTTGCCAACATTGATCGAAAAGTTTTCTACGGAGCTGTACCTTTTGTTCCGACATCTCAACAACCAAAGAAAGTATGTCCTAATCCCGATGGAACTCTACCAGAGCTTGCAAGACCAAGAAACTATGTCTTAGGACAGAGGATTCTTCTCATCTCTCATAAGAGAAAGACCAAATCTAGCCTAGGACTTTAAACAAGGGTGCTTTGTGGGAGGCAACCCACTTTGTAAGTTTTCTTTCCCTTTAATAGATTATATTTCCTTTTGCTTTTGATTTTTACATGTTTTATCTCAGGTATTGCAAATAAACAGAAGAGAAAATACAAAAGCATAAAAAGAGAAGAGAATCAAGTTGGAGCCAACCTAGGTCACAAGGCCCGTAACCGAGGTCCCAAGGAGACTCAACCCCGGTCACGAAGACTGTGACCGAGGTTTTGAGTATGGCAACTCTGAAGTTCATGTTTCAAGTGGCAAGAATATTTCACAAGTCTGGTCAGATTCATTTGGCCAATGCATGCAGAAAGCAACATATTGATTATACCAAAGATCACTGCTAAAAGTTCCCACAAAGCATAACTCACCTCCAACTTGAAGAAGGACAACATCAGGCCCATAATCCGGTCACAAAGCCCGTGACCGAGGTCCCATGAAGGCCACACCCAGGTAACGAAGCCAGTGACCGAGGTTTTCCTTGCAAAACCGTCGAGAGCTAATTTCTGGGTTCCAAGGAGATTTTGAAACTTTTGTTGATCTGGTACGTTTCTGACCTTATGGAGCCTATTGGAGCTAATTACATCATCTTAGAAGCTATGCAACCTTCCCTGACCTAATCCATTGAGTTTTACTAAGCCAAGGCCAAAGTTGAAAACCAGGCCGCGACTAGGTCAAAACCAAGCCTCATGAAGAATTTTCAAATTCCGTTTAACCAAACGATCAAGGATCAGGTATTCAACATCTTATGGGTAATCTAGGAGTAATGGTTTAGCCACTTTCTGGAAAAAGATTCATGGGAAGAAGATCATTTCACCTCAAGCTTCACGGTTGCATATTTTACTAAAGTTGAAGGATATTAAAATCTACTCGAGCAACAGTTGTCCACCTTGACACACGCCTAAAGGATAACCATTGGGAATTTTTGGTCAAAGAAATTTAAGAAAAATAGACTCAGAGAAGAAAAGGGCCAATCATCAAAACCGAGTCCGCAGCCGGCGACCCGCAGCTAGGAATTTCACAAATCTTGGGCCCTTTTGCTATCGGTTCGATGGATTGACACAAGATTCAATATATAAGGATATAAGGATATTTGGGAAGTTATCATCGAAGCAAATGTAGCCATGATTGGGCTATATTTCGAGATCCACCATTGGACCCTATTTTGAAGGTTACCCGGACTATGAGGGGGTGAAACTTCAATGGGACATCCAAATCTCGGATCCACAAGTCAGTATACATTCCTTTGGTACATTATGAAGCATGGGATGATATATTTTCATGACAAGAAGAAGGAACAAGGAAGAAGAGGGCAGCCACAATCTATTCCGGGTTCGGAAGGACGGCCCCGGTCACAAGGGCCATGACCGAGTAAAACTAAGATTTTACCTACTCTAAGCAAAGAAAGACAGCCAAGAAATCAACCTAAGCCTAGAGAGATAAAATACAAAGCTTCTAATCAATTGTAGTATAGTGGTAGGGGTTGAGAACTTTGTCGAACCAATCAAGAGTGGTCTACATCAACTAGCAGATTATTAAGGCAAGTTATTCAAGTAATTATCAAAATGGTGTAGTACTAGCAGTCTAAATGATAAATCTACTAAAAACCCTAATTGATACTAGAGGCACCAAATTCTATCACACTTTAGCACATCATGGAACTACACAGGAAAAATCAAAGTACTAGGACGACTCGACCACACTGATCGAGTGGTGAGGTCGAGTGCTACAGTAAAAACAGAGAAAAACTACAGTGAACGATTACTAAGCAAGCTGTGAACTATTAGGAAAAACAGGGACTCTAGAGATGGAAATCACAGGATCTCAAACACTTTGTTCTATTGCGGCTATCAACTAGCAATTTCATCACAGGACTACCCTAGACAACAGACTTCATAACCAGCTCAATCCATGGTTCATGGTAGAGAGCCCCAAGACCCAACCCAGTCAGCATAGTGTGAGGAGTGGGATCAGGCTTGAAGAATCAGCCTATTCAAGTCGAGAAGAGTTCATAACAAGTGAATAGGTGGAGTTATGACATAAATTAATGTCTGATGCATTCACCCTCACGCTATTGTACACTAAACCCCGAAAAAGTCTATATAATGGCTCAAGGCATGGGTTGTGCCCATGAGACCATCTAAACTTATGTTCTCCTTGATCAAGGGAGAACAAGCATTAAAATCACTCACCCAAGAGGGAGTCGAAACTGAGTGATGATCAACCTATCTAAACAATAACAAAACAAAGAGAAGTTACCCTAATCTATCCCCAAAATCCCCATCTTTACTACTCACACACTATGATCATAGTTAGGGTCCAAAACCCAAAAAATCCTAAGCTTGACTTATGTGATAGCTTATGATCTTGTGAGCAAGGTTGGAGAAGAATTAAAATGCAAGTACTGATTTTATAAAAAGTTATCAAAGTTACCAAGTTGCAGAAAAATGAAAAACTATGATGAACAGCAAGAACAAGAGAGAGAAAAACGTGAGCTAAACCTAAAAATTATTAAGCCAAAGCGGCGCTATTCGAATCTCCCTAATTAGGTTTAATGAGATGCTTTTATACCTAGTCAAAAGTGCTTATTACATTTTGCGAGTGCCCACTCGACCCAGCAGTCGAGTGGGGTGGTCGAGTGGTCTCTCGAGTAGGCAGGTGGTGCAAAAGTCCAGTGAGCCTGTGATATTGAGGTCGAGTACCCTGTGTTGAGTGTTCACTCGAGTTCCTAGTCGAGTAGCCTGTCTTGAGTGCTCACTCGAGTGCCTGGTCGAGTAGCATGTCTTGAGTGCTCACTCAAATGCCTGGTTGAGTAGCCTGTCTTGAGTGCTCACTCGAGTGCCTGGTCAAGTAGCCTGTCTTGAGTGCTCACTCGAGTGCCTGGTCGAGTAGCCTGGCTGAGTGAGCCATCTGTCTTCTCTGCAATCTTCACTCGACTCCATAGGGCTTGACTGCACATCTTCACTCCATGAGCCAAAATCCAAGTATGCTCCATAAGTACCTGATACGACCCCAAATATGCAAAATGCATGCAATACCTATACATAAATATTAAACATCCTATATGAAGGATAAATGCACAAAATGGTATAAAAAATGGATAAAATATACTCTAAGGTGTGATAAAAAAACTGGTAAAAACGTGTATAAAAGTGGTGTTATCAACTCCCCCAAACTTACCCTTTGCTTTCCCTCAAACAAATAGAAAGGATAAGATGATAGGAGTAGTGTGAAAAAGTGGGAACTCAAAACCTAAGCAAACTAAGCAAACCTCTAATGTCAATGTCACAGTTATTAGTTCTAGAATGCAATTCACAGGAGTTCTACTTAAAAGCTTTAGCCATACTCATCACATCAAATTTAACACTAAGACTCAGCCACAAGCAAACATTCACAGCAAACTATCCCTTTAACATTGATTAAGCACGAACTGGTGAATCATGATATGCAATAACTGTAACTCATTTCATTTGGTTGAGAGACAAGTTTTAAGAGATAAAAATGATCTCTTCTTCCTCTGGTTTTAAGCGCATGTATCAGGATCTCTCAATGAAATGGATTGAATTATAAGAGAATGCTAAAGGTAGAGCCAACTGGTGCATTCAGGAGCAGACTATCATCTACCCATGAAGAATCAATGACCCTCCTAACTCTAAAATCCCAGAAACTTCATCCTAGTTCTACCCTTGTGCTTAAAAGCTATTATTTTCATTTCTTTGACTCAAGGACCGATTTTTCTGTTTTCTTCTAAGGAGAGGATACTTTACTTTTTACTTCTAGCAGATTTGGGATTTTTGATTTTTCACTAAGCTATGACTCGACCACTCACTCGAGTGGTCTGGTCGAGTGGCTACTATACGGTTTTTTTTCTGTTTCTTTTATTGAGCCAACTTTTATCTTTTTCTTCCAAATCTTTTACTAGACTCATATTTTTGACCCTATCCTCTCGAAAGGCTTATGATTTTTAGCAAACTCTTTTTCTCTTTTCTTTTCTTTTCCCAGACTCAAACCCCAACTTATTCAAACTTAGCCTAAACTCCTGTCAGCAACACCTAACACTTTCTCTCTAATTCAATCTGGAAATAGGCCTCACTTCACTCAAAAATATTGTATGGTCTGAAATGAAGTTTTGGGTTTGGTTTTTGTGGAACTGTCTCAATGGTGGAGACAGCTACTTGGATTAGCAAGAGTTGTAAAAGGTGAAAGAAAATCCAAGTATTTTGAGGTATCCATGAGTTAAAGTTTTAGAGCATATCATGATAATTAAGTTTTTCAAATTAGGTTCTAATTCATAGGGATAGTTTAACAAATCACAGTAAGCTTCAACCAAGTGAGAGTGCTAAATCTAAATTCCAAGCAAGGTGCAGCATTAATTTTCAAACATAGGTGAATGCATTAGACAACTTATAACTGTGGCATTGAAATTATATGTTTGGTTCTTAAGCTTTTTATGGTCTGACTCATCATTATCCCCTATGCATATGTACAATCCTAAGCAAAATTCTAAAACTCAATCTTAAAATGATAATGCAACTACATGACACTCTATTTTTGTAAAATAGTTTTCTGAATTTTTTAAAATTTTTAGGTTTTTTCAATGCACATAGATGATGCAAATTTGGATAAGAAAATAAAGAAATATGTCAAATGCGTCTCTCAAACCCTCCCCCAAACTTAAATTACACAGTCCCTTGTGTAAAATAAATTCTAGAGATGATTTGAGAGACTAAAACAAAAGAGAACAAAAAATGCAATGATATAAACAATGATAAGGAAGTGGGGTGGTACCTCATTCTTCTGGATTGAAGAAGGCATCTGTGTTAGCCTCCATGCTCTCCTGAGTGTAGGCTGGAACTGTGGTGGTGAGAGGATCAGCTGCGGGGTGTGACTCGAGTGGTCCACTCGACCCAGCAGTCGAGTGGTCTGGCATGTATCGTGCACTCAACCCAGCGTGGTCGAATGGTTCACTCTGGTAGTACCCCGGGTAAGGTGAAAGCTGTGCACCCTGATCATAGCGTGGGTAAGGATCGACAGGTGCACTCGGGTCGAATCCCTGGTAGCACTCGAGTGGCTCACTCGACCCAGGTGGTCGAGTGGCTTTGTTTAGGGACGAATGCTCTAGATCCTCTATGGGGTGATCTGGGAGCCTCTTTCTCTCCTTCTACTCAGCTGAAGTCCTTCTCGATGAGCCAGCAATCAACTTCCTCTCAGCTGCTGTTAAGCGGCTGGTGATCCCTTTCATTGTGGCATTCATTCCGCTCTTGAACTTGCTGAATTGCTTATCCTGCCACTTGCACCACTTCTGAAGTGTGGAGATCTTATGGTTAGCCTCCTTGAGGCTTTTGCACTCTGTCTCCTCAAAATAAAACTTCTCTGGAGCTTGCACACTCCCCATAAAGTCCCGAAATGTCTCATCTTCTTGGATTCTAACTCCCTCATCAGAGAAGTAGAGATCTCTGACTGGTGGTACAAAGGGGACACTACGATCACCGTCCTCTGCATAGAGCTTGGCTAAACCTCCATAAGGTAGCAAATTCTTCGCCTTGCTGCTCCTGGGATGTGAAAAGTTGTAGATGTACTTCCCCTCAACCTTTGCACCAATAGTCTGAGTGTCCTTCATGTGATCCAAGTCCATCAGAGTGTATGGTGTAGGCGCTGATATGAGCTCAACTCCAGCAGCCTCTAAAAATAGAGTAACTATCCCTCCAACAGTGAACTCTGCCTTGTTCAGCATCTTCATTCTTGACGGCAGTAGCTCTGTAGCTCATTAGGTGTCTCACCAAAATGATGTAGTTCCCTATGTAGGCTCTATCTCCTCGCATCTTAATCCCATTGGCTTAGTTCTCCTCAGATGAGGAGATGAGGTAGTCGCAAAGAGCCTTGTCCAGCATCTTCAACTTGCTCTCATTCACTGGCCTTGTGGTCTTCTTCGCAAACATTGTGTTTGCGAGAGTCTTGTGGAGGTATCTCACTGGTGGGTGCCTGATCTCACTGCTATTAGCCCTAGCAGACTGTTAGTGCTCCCTTCCTCCAAGCACTAACCACAACTCATTCAGCTCTTTCTTCTCAAAGTCATGGGCTTGCCCTGTTCCTCTGCGGAAGTCAAACAAGATGCCGACCACACTGAGGAGTAGCTGATAGTCTATCCCTCTGACTCTGAAGCTCACATGTCCCATCTCTGCTGTACCAGCCATGCCTCTCGTCTCATAGAGGTGGAGATCCACTGTTGCCAAGAAATGGTAGGTCTCAGTCTTGAAACCATCACGTGGGGTGTGGGTAAGTCCCACGATGTCAGCAGACTCATAGAGCTTCCCCACCTCTCTGCAAATTCCCAAAGCTTGCATGGTGGGGCGATCTGGGTACATTGTCCCAAGGAATTTCACCCTCTCTAGGATGGAGATGAGCTTACCTTCCTCAGAGGTCTCAGCCTGGATATCCCATGAACTCTCAAAAACCAGTCTCCTCCTCACTGTCCCTTTTCACTGATTCTTCTTCTTGAACCCTCTTGTCCTTAGCCTTATCTTGCCGTGACCCAGATGGTCGAGTGGCTCTTGCTGTGGTTCGGCTTCTTGTTGCCCTTGTCCTTGTAGTGCTAGTGTTCCTGAAAAAAATTCAAAACTCAATAATTTAGCAAAAAAATTTGGACAACTCGACCAAGCCACTCGAGTGGTGTGGTCGAGTGGGCAAAAAATTTTCAAATGAAATTTTGCCCGACTTGACCCACTCGAGTACTTTGATCGAGTAAATCATATGCATCCAATTTCAAGCCTAGCAAGGATCTAAACAACTTAAGTTCAAAATTTTTACAAATTCATCAAGTTCTCAAAGCGATTTTCGATATGCATGATCTCAAAAAATTTCTAAAACTTTTTCAATTTCAACAATCATGATTAATGTGGGTTCTCCAATTATCAAACAATCATTAGCTAAACCGAAATTTGTCCTAAGGTTACAAAAAAAAATTTCAAAAATTTTCAAGTGCACTACTAAGAACAAAATTTCAAGTGCTGAAGTCCAGTGAGCCTGTGATGCTGAGGTCAAGTAGCCTGTCTTGAGTGTTCACTCGAGTGCCTGGTTGAGTAGCCTGTCTTGAGTGCTCACTCGAGTGCCTGGTCGAGTAGCCTGTCTTGAGTGCTCACTCGAGTGCCTGGTCGAGTAGCCTGTCTTGAGTGCTCACTAGAGTGCCTGGTCGAGTAGCCTGTCTTGATTGCCCAATCGAGTGGCTGGTCGAGTAGCCTGGTCAAGTAAGCCATCCGTCTTCTTTGCAATCTTCACTCGACTCCATAGAGCTTGACTGCACATCTTCACTCCATGAGCCAAAATCCAAATATGCTACATATGCTCCATAAGTACCTGATAAGACCCCAAATATGCAAAATGCATGCAATGCCTATATAGAAATATTAAACATCCTATATGAAGGATAAACGCGCGAAATGGTATTAAACAATGGATAAAATCTACTCTAAGGTGTGATAAAAAATTGGTAAAAACGTGTATAAAAGTGGTATTATCACCGAGGCGTAAAGGAGGGCCAGCCCCGGTCATGAATACTTGTGACCGAGGTTTCTCACCCTAGTGCCTCCACCCCACTCCTCTTACACAAAGTTACTTCACTGATCAAGATCACGTCACCAATCCGACCATAAGCATATTTGGAACATATCAGTCACCATGGGAAGATCTCAACCATGGCAACAATGACATCAAAGAGATAACATCACCACATCTCCCCATCGACAGCACCACCATTCTATCTGTATCTTTATTTTATTTACCTTTATTTATATCTTAGCATATCATTGATGGTTTTTAGGTTTTTTTCTCAGGAAAGATGCACTTAGAAGAGATCTTCACAAAGAATTCAATGGACTACAACCAAGTTCATGTGATGTTAAGTTTCAAAGGAAGAAACACCGGTTAGTCGCCCACATTCCGATTAAGGTGACATAGTTCTTTAACCCAACTTTTCCTTATGATTTCCATCATTTTCTCCTTCTTGTTTTCCCACCGAGGACGGTGTGATTTAAGTCTGGGGGGAAGGATGTTCATCCTTTACTGACACCTCTAGTTTGTTGACCTGAGATCTTTTGCCACTTTTTACATCAATGATTATGCCTATTTATCCAATTTTATCGAGTTAAAAAAAAATTTATTGAGTCAAAACTATTAGGGAACAATGACCTTGATCTATTGGATTGTTTGGACTGGTGATTACACTAATGACTCACAGCTTGGTCGAGGTTCCATTTGGGAAAGGCCGTAGGAGGATTCAACATTCCCCAAAAGCTTCTTTTCGTTGGAAAGTAGGGGTAAAGCAAAGTCGTCTCTAAATCTATTAGAACCTAACTTAACATTCAATTTCTTCCTCAGGGATTGGCACGCATTGGACATAGACCTATTCGTACCATACAAGACCACGCAATTTTCCACCAAGCATACAACTACCTCTCTTCCTCTTCGCAAGCTCGGAAAAAAGAAAAGAAAGAAAAACAGAAAAGAAAGAAAGGAAAGGAGAAACAAATCAAAGCAACAAGCCCAAGTGAACCAAGGGATGATGCGTAAACCCGTGTATCTTTTGCGACCTCATGGAAAGATTTTGTTGTAAGGGAAACATTAAGAGTCAAAGCGGCCAAGGGATGATGCGTAGACCCGTGTATCCTTTGTGATTCCAGGGAGACTCGTCCCAAAGAAAAAAAAAAGAAAAAAAAAGAAGAAAGAAAGAAAAAGAAGAAGTAGAAGAAGATAAGGCGAAGCACCAGAAACAACAAAACTCGGTGGCTGTAAACATGATATCAAGGAGCTTGGAACAAAAAGAGGAGAGGGAAAGTATGCTGGAGAAGGCCTTGGTAAGAAGAAGATTCCCTGCCTTTAACTTGATTTCCCTTTGGTAAGACCACCGTACCTTTCATTTCATTAATTTATGTAAAGAGATGTCAATGGAATCCCGAAAACTCCTTTGGATTGGAGTAACTAAGGTTTGAAGATGATCCTTGTGGTTAATCTCGTACCATGTTCCATTGTCCAGTGACAAATTGTTTGAAGTTCAGACACCCCCAACAAGCTAAGTGAGTTTCCGTGATTTTCAAACCTCTCTTCCATTCTATTTTGCTTGAGGACAAGCATTTAGACGATGTATATATATGGTTAGAGTTCTGTTAACACATCCAACGTGGGATACTATAGAATACAAGCATAGATAATATAGATGATGATTAACTTTCCTAATTATCTCTTGCTGAGCTTTTTGGGCCTTTACGTTTTGTTCTCATCGGCCCATTAGAGACAGGATCAAAACTAGCCTTAATTCGTGATGGGGAGACATCAAAGTATCAAACTGCACATCGTAAGCAACAAGCAACAATTATTAGACCTAAAATCACTCCCTCCGATGTAGACTTGGGAACATTGGATATTAATTAATTTTGAGTTATGGGTTACGTTGTTAACGTGGGACTTTGATGGTTTTTAATTCATCGTTGTAGTAGTAACGTAACAGGTACAAGTATCAAACTTACCCTATATACAACGTGTTTTGTGTCAAGAGCATAAAATAGGGAAATAACATCAGTGTCTTCTCTGTAAACAAAACAACAGCCACAATGGAAGGTATCTCCAGCAATTTGTTGCATCACTGCGCAAAATTGTGTTGCAATATAGCCTTTTTAGCCACTGTACGTACTCTGTTTTGTCTTCTAGGAAGAAGAAAGAAGAATCTCTATTGAAGAGACTTAAGTAGATTGGAGATAAAAAAAAAGGTTTAATAGTGGTTTGATAGTGGGGTGCGCCAAAAGCCCCTGCAGTAGTGCAATATAGAGGCGACGCTGAAGAACCCGGACAGTGAACTGCCATAATGGCTCTCTCCCTATAAAAATAGAGTTAATATCGTGTGAGACAATATCCCAACTATCAGATATTAAGCTGACAAGAACAGATACTATACTTGATCTTAGCCAAAAGGCCGAGAAAGGTATGCTTTGGATTTGCTTACTCGCTTCTGTTTTATAGCTTCAACATTGGTCTTCCTTTCTTTATCTCTTCTCGATGTGGGATAATTCTTGTTTTCCAAGCCATAGCAAAACTCCACATTCCATACTTTTTACACACACGTTATTCATGTCACAATTAATAATAATGAACAGATTTTTATAGAAAGAAACATGAAATCTATCTTTTTTAAAAATGAGCAGAGCAATGGTTTCCAAATCTTAAACTCAAGAATTGAAGGGGGTTGTTTTAAAACCCTTCCAAAAATAGGCGTATGCCGTTTAGCATGGACAGGACATGGTATTCTTTAGTAAAAGGCGACAGAATAGTTCGCTTTGTGCTCACCGCTCGGGTCCGTAACTTATTTTGACGCTAAGACGAAAGATTTATATACCTGCTGTATCTACCCGACTGTTTTTGCTGCTTTTCGATGTGGGAAACAAAACCAAACACAATGAAGAGCTGTCCTCTATACCGCCAGAAACTCTAAAAGAGTCGTCGTATAGCCGTTAACACATGTTCATGGTTCATCCACTAGGCTTCATCGCTTGTCTCCTTATTAAAACTAATGGAGACGACAGAGATACAAGCCTATAGACCAGATCGTGTTCAAGTAAAGTTGTGACCAATGTGTCGTTATTTTCTCCTTTATATAACGGAACGCTTGCATTGATGAAACACTCTGTGTTCTTTAACAAAAAAAAACAAAAAGAAGAAGAAAAAAACAGTACTCGGTGTGTTGCCAGCCTCCCCATCAATTCTCCACTGCCTGATTGACACCGAAACCAACATTTACATAAAGAGAAATCTCGGCTCCATATAACTAACTTGATTTGAATGAAAGAAACAGCGGAATTAAATAAAATTGAATAAACAATTAATGAAAATATCTATGAGTGTTTGACATTTATGATGTATTATTCTGATTTTGTTTCTGTTGCCGGTAGCGCCTCCGTCTTATGTAGGTCTTGTTATATAATGTTTAGAGAGATACATAACAGCGTTTTATAATCTAGCGAGCGTATGGTACGGTACGCCGATGCCATTGATTGCAAACACAGTGATAAATATGATCTGAGTATTATTTAACCGAGCTAAATGCTTTGTTCATGTTAATAAAACTTTAAAAAAAAAATTGGACCATTTCTCGATTTGTGCGTGTCATCCTTGCGCAGGGTGATAACACTGTATTTTACCCATTCAAAACATACATTTTTCATCATGTTAGTTCATAATCATCCCATGTTTATACCATTATATGCATATTTCGCTTCCTATTGAGTTTTAGGGTCCTTTGCATTAGCTTTGCATATATATTACATATTGTGGATTATTTACAGGTAAAAATGGATGCTAAGGAAGCCTTGGAGCATTGAGGAGGTGGATAGAAGTTTTGGATCGGCTCAAGAAGAAGACTGAAGGAAGATGGAGGCTACTCGACCACCCACTCGATTATTATGGTCGAGTGGTATTTCCCCATTATTAGGAATTTTGTTTTGTTTTATCTTAAACCTTATCTGTAGTATAAAAGCACATGTGTTAACCCTAGTAAAGGGTGTGCTCATTTTTAGACCTGATATTATCTCTCTCTGCCTCCTAATTACTCTCTCTCTTGTTCTTTATTTTAGCTCTTTGTAAACCTTTTATCTTTTTAATAAAATCAGTACTTGCATTTATTTATTTCAGCAAACCTTCTCATCTCAATCTGATCTATCTCATATGTCAGATTTAGATATTTCTGGGTTTGCAAATTTATCTTTAATTATGATTAATGAGTAGTTAACTTTAGGATTATTAGGGATAGATTAGATTAGGGTGGATCTTGATTAATCTGGCAGTTTTGAATGTTCTTAAATGTTTTAAATCCTTTTTGGGTGAGAGTTCTTAATGCTTATTCATGTTTGATCAACTTGAATATGATCTTAGATAGCTTCTTCACGAAGGTGCTTGTAGGTTGTTTGATAGCTTTTTCCAGAGACATAGTTATATTAACCTGTAGAGAGTATGCTTCAATGGTGTTTGGGAACCCATGATACTCAAAGCTATTTTTAGGAAATTATGTTGCCTTAGGTAGGTTGATTCTTAAAGCTTGTCCAATAGCTAGGCTCTGGCAAAATCAGGTATGTTGAATTATTGGGTTCGAGATCATTCACCACGACAATGGGTGTGATTGGTTTTGATATCTATCGTCAATGGATTAGCCTTGAAATAGGTTGTGTTTGTTTAGCACCCAGGTTATGAGAGTGATCCCCTAGTCCATTAGTTCATCCCTATGATCCCTATCTCTTTATAATTGCATTAAAACATTCAGTTACAAGTTCCATTTAGTGATTATGTGCTTTAGTATTTTGACTCGACCACACCACTCGACCGTATCGATCGAGTGGCTTTCCACTTTTATTTTCCTGCTTTGTTTGTTTACTCTCTGTGCATTTGAATTGACATCTCAAGTGTTCATTGCTTTTATCTATTAGTTATTTGCACTTTCAATCATTAGGTTGTTAATTTCATAATCATCTCTGATTTGGCTTAACTTAATACCATTGATACATTGTGATTGCTTGCACCAAACCCATTATGGATTGACACCTCATGTACTACAACATCAATGAGAAATTGAAACCCTCCATTCACTTTTACAACTGAGAAAATACGTGTTTCAGTTTGGCGTCGTTGCCATTTGGGTTTAGTTTGTGTTCCATTCACAATTTCTTTGTTTTTAAGCTTAAGTTCTTTTGTTACTTTTACTTGGTTACTGATTTGGTTTGCTTTTTGCCTTCTGTTTGTATCAGGTACCCGACTCGACCTACCTACTCGACCACACTGGTTAAGTACTTATACTGAGTTACATTTACCTACTGAATGTATACAAGATCTCAAGGCAGCCATAATCTTATACAGTATCTTGATCATATCAACCGTCTACAACCTAGAACACCTCAGAACAGAGTCAGACATGTTCAACCAGTTGAAAAGGATGAAACTCAACCAAGACCTAGGGTCATTGGAGCGGGGGATGTTCCCAGTACTCATACACAGAGGCAAGGCATAGTTCCACCACCAGTTCAGAACAACAACTTTGAGATCCGTGGAAGCCTCATCAACATGGTACAAGGGAAAAAATTCCATGGCTTACCAATGGAGAACCTTCTTGCACACTTAGATCAATTTGATCGTCTTTGCAGCCTCACAAAGATAAATGGAGTGAGTGAAGATGCTTTCAAGCTCAGATTGTTTCCATTCTCACTTGGAGACAAGGCCTACCAGTGGGAGAGGAATCTGCCTAATGGATCCATCACCACTTGGGATGAATGCAAAAGTCTTTTTTGGACAAGTTCTTCTCTCAGTCAAGAACAGCAAGGCTCAGGAATGAAATCTCAAGCTACACTCAGAAGAATGGAGAGACATTCTCAGAAGCATGGGAAAGGTTCAAAGGATATATCTCACTATGCCCTCATCATGGTTTCACTGAGGAATCACTCCTTAGTACTCTCTACAGAGGTTCATTACCCTCCATCAAGACTCTTCTTGATATACCCAGCAATGGCAACTTCTTGAATCAAAATGTGGACAGTGGCAAGGAGCTCATCGAGAACTTGGCTCAAGCTGATGGAAACCATTAAGAGGAGTATGACTGGACAACAAGGGGATCTGTGGACAGTGATGATAGACACAAGAAGGAAATAAAGCTACTGAATGAGAAGCTTGGTTGTTTGTTGTTGGTGAATCAGAAGGCAGTGCACTTTGTTAGTGAAGAAGATCAGTATCAGATTCAAGATGGGGAGCTGATCAGCAAGAAGAGGTCAGCTACATCCAGAATCAAGGTGGCTACAACAGAGGATTTGTCAACTACAAGGTCAACCCCAGTCTCTTTTACAGGAATACTAATGTGGCAAACCCACAGGATCACGTCTATCCAGCTCAGCAACAAGCTCAAAACAAACATTTTGTTCAATACAATCAAAACCAGAAGTTTGTTCCTAAGCAACAACAGCTTGGTTTCCAGCAACAAGCTCCTACTCTGAATCCACCTCCAGGATTTGCATCGCAGAAAAATCCTATTCTCTCAGAACCTGATATGAAAAGCATGTTACAACAGATCATGCAGGGACAAACAAATGGATCCATAGAGCAGAGTAAGAAGCTTACTGAACTGAAGCACCACATTGACAACTCTTACAATGAGTTGAACAACAAGGTGGAAACCTTGAATTCTAGACTCAAGTACCTTGAGACATTGGCTGCACAATCCTCTACCAAAACACAAGGTCAATTGCCTGGAAAGTCAGTTCAGAATCCAAAGGATCAAGTTAATGTCTATGTTGTATCTTCAAGGCCAGATTCTCATTTCCAACTCAAGAAAAGACATGCCTCATACATTGTAGACAGTGATGTTCAAGATGGGGAGGATTTGGTCCAGGAGTTATAGCTGAGAATCTCATCTCGGAAAATCAGCTCGACCACTCTGTTCGAGTAGCAGGTCGAGTAGAAGCTATCCTTGCAAGAAACAAGAAGATTGCCTATCTAAAAGAGCTTTTATCCTGTCCATACCCTGGGAGGTGCAAGAAGCAGATAACAGCAATCTATGAGGATATTATGAAAGATCAGAAGAAAGAGAAAGAAGCTGAGAGATCCTTGGGTGATGCTAGTAAAGAAACTGATCCATCAGAAGTTTCTGCTGAGAAAACCTTAGTGGAAGAGACTTAGAAGGAAGAAGAGTCAGTTGCAAAGGATCATGAATGTAAGATGATCACTGAGAAGGAAATAATATTTCAGGAAAAGCTTGAAGATCCAGGGACCTTTACTAAACCCAGTTCTATAAAGGAAACAGTCCTTAGAGACTCCTTGTGTGATCTTGGTTCATCTGTGAACATAATGCCCTTGAACATGCAACAAAGCTTGGATTTGAAGACTTCAAACCAAGTAGGATCTCCCTGAGTTTAGCTGACAAGACAATCCAAAGGCCCTATGGTATATTTGAAAATTTACCAGTAAGGATAGGTCATGTGTAAGTACCTACTGATTTCATAATTCTTAAGATGGAGGAGGAATCATTAAGTCACCTGACTCTAGGAAGACCATTCTTGGCTAGTGCTGGTGCAGTTATTGATGTCAAAGGAGGAAAAATTGATCTGAAGTTTGGGAAAGATTTGGTGATGAGGTTTGATATTGGTCGAGGACCCAGAAGTCACAACAGTCTGAAGCAGCTGTATGCTATTGAGAATTATTATCAGAAGCCTGATGTAATAACTAGTGGTCTTCCCATTTATATTCCTCTCAGTGGTGAGATAGAAATCCCAAGTCCACCACCAGAATCTTTGTCTTGGATGAATTAGAAAGATTACCAAAGTGATGAGGAGATAGTCTACTTGAACAACTTGACACTTGAGAACCAGTTGAATGATTCAACAAGGGAGAGTATGAAGGAGTTCAGTGATGCTGAATTTTATTCAGGAAGCACATCACCAGATCCAATCAGCATAGCTCAAGGCAAGGCTGTTATCTTTTTAACAAGAAGCTCTTGGACTTTTGATCAAAGAGGTTGACTATCTCAAGACTAAGGTTATAGAGCTCAAGAGGTTTGAGTATGGTTCCAGAGGTATCAGTGAAGCTGAGAACAAGAGATGGTGGAAGATAGCAACTCTAGCCTCATCTTATGGAAAACCACCAAAGGACAACAAGGAATGGACCTTAGAGCCTGTTCCTGATCCACCACCTATCTAAGCTCTGTAAGTAAGTCAATTTATGAGACTTTAAACAAGCTCACTTGGAAGAAAATTCCATGACTATCTCTTGTATATAAATGTTTTTGTTTTGTTTTTTTTTTTATCTTTCAAGTTATTGTGCATTTTGGTATTTTAGCGCTTTTATCTAGTGTCTAGTAATCCAGGATTAGGTTGAGGAGTGGCTTTATCACAAGGGAAATGCAGAGCATGAAGATTAAAAGATGATCAGAACCATTCGGATTCAGACTCGATCACACCACTCGACCCCGAGGTCAAGTAGCCAGGTTTTTTCTAAAATTTTCAACTTTTAATCTTAGCCGTCCATCTTGAACCTGATCTAAACCATACCCTACTTATAAAAACCCCAACGCACACCTCTCTCTCTCTCTCCTACCTCAGTTTTCATGATCCCTCTCTCTGTAAAATCACTATTTGCGATTTGAAGTTTCAAAGATTTGTCAAAAACTTTTCAAATTTTCGTTTAAACATCAAGCATGTCTGGATTGAACCTAGATTCTGATGCTCAATTGTAAGTAATTCCAATCTTTGATATGTTTTGTTAAGAGTTATAATCCGTAAATCTTTCAAATCTTTTAGATTGAACTGTTTTATGGATGCATGCAACTAAAGGTTGGGTATATACGCTTTAGGATGTTAAACTTTGTTAGAAATCTGAGCTTGAACGAAGAAATAGAATTTGTTTTGCATTTATCACTTTTAGCGAAATTTCCTTTTGCAAATTTGTCTAGGAACAACAAATTATTTTCTTGTTTTGATAGTCCCCTGGTATTCTCATATGAAAATGAGTATCAACTTGATAATGCACCTTTGTTATCAAATGGTATTGGACGAAAACCGATTTCAAAAAGAACCTGAAACAATCGACTCGACCAGCGACTCGATCTCACTGATCGAGTCATGCTAGGCGAAGGTTCTAACTTCAAATTTCCTCTTGTTTCAGGTACCAAACTGGTAGAAGAACTCGCTCAATGGCTGCTGCACAAGGCCATGACAACTACTTTGGATACAGGGATGACATTGCAAGAGGAAAGAGGCTAGTAAATGAGGAAGAAGACAAGGAAGAAAGTGAAGGGAGGTTGATTCAGAAGGAAGTGAATCAAGTGAAGATTTTGTTGAGGAGAGGGAGCTGACACAGAGTTAGAGCAGGAGGATTGATTCCCTGATGAATATGAAGTTCTTGGGAACAAGATATCCGGATATGCATACCATGCAAGCACTAGGAATCTGCATGGAAGTTGGGAAACTCTTCCATGAAGCCGATGTGGTGAATCTCACTAGCATGAAATTCAATGGGTTCCAGGAAGAGTCTTGTCAGTTCCTTGGCACTCTGGCTTTACATTTATACAGTGAGGAAGAGAAGGAAAGCTACAGAAGGGAGCTGGGATTCATAAGCTTTAACATAAAAGGAAAGAGATTCACTCCCCCTCTGAGTCTGATAGATGAGGTCTTTACATTCAGGAAAGGCACTGGAACTAATCAGGAGTATCGCAAGGACGAGCTTACCAAACTCTGGGCTCATTTGGGTGGCAAGGATGAATTCAAATCTTCAAGGTCAAAAGGTTCAGAAATTAGACACCCAGCAATCAGATACTTTCACAAGTCCATTGCAAGCACTCTGTTCGCAAGGAAGATAACTGGAACAGTGAATGATGGAGAACTCCGAATGATGGACAAGGCCCTCAAAAGTTATGCACCATTCCCTATGGAAAGAGACAGAGCTCGAGTAGGCAACTCGATTATCTTTGATCAAACCACTCATGAGTTGTAGGGACACGCTTCTGAAGAACCAAAGGATGATGAACAAAGTAGAGTTAGCAGTAGGAGGGATCATTACACCCATCTTGCTCAAATGCAAAGTTGAAATAACAGACAACCCAACAGCTTTCACCCTCCTGGACATGACTTACCTGAGGAGCTCCCACATCATTGCCAATGAGAAGGTGGAAGAGAAGTATGCTTATAACTTCAGTCACCCAGAGCTAGAAAATGCTAAGGTACTCCTTCCTTTGCCAAGAGATGCCTACAGAACTTTCTATAACAATGGAAGCATGACCTTTATTTTACCAATGGAACTCTTATACCGGAAATCTGATGGAGCATATGACTTTGAAGTTCCCTTGAGGCAATTCGCTCAAACCCACAAAGAACCAGAGATGTATTACTTTGATGAATCAGGGTGCAAGAATCTGAAGGAGGCCAACCACAAGATAGGGCTTCTCCAGCAGTAGAACAAATTCCAGGACTAAGCCATCAAGTCAATGGCAAAGACCATAAAGGTCATCTCAAGGCAGCTTAAGAGTTTTCAAAAAAAAGGTGAGAGCTCAAGAGCTAAGGAGAGAAGCAAATCTCCCAAAGGAAGATCCATTAGGCATAGCTCACGGTCCTCAGAAGAGAGGATGGCTCGCAGGGACAGGCCAAGGAAGAGAAGATCAGGATCTCACAGCTGAAGAGTTGGAGGCTCACACCTCTACTCGACCAGATGGGTTGAATCCACTGGTCGAGCTCAACCCCGGAGTGGAACCACCATTTGATCCAGAGCAACCGGGCTCTTCCTACGTCCCTATGGAAGCTACCTACACTCAGGAGTCTATGGCAGCTGCTGTGGATGAATTCTTCACAGCTCCAACCCAGCAAGATCCACCACAATGAGGTACCACACAACCCACACCATTGTATATACCACTTTCATAATTAGTTTGTTTTTATTTTTATCTTTAAATCTCTCAGATAATCCTCTGAATTTTTTTTTACACAAGGGACTGTGTAATTTAAGTTTGGGGGAGAGTCTGAGAGATTCATCTAATCATGTTTTCTATTTTCTTATTCAAATTTCATAATCATCTAAGTGCATTTAAAAACCATAAAATTTTGAAAAATTTCTGAAAAAAAACAATTTAAAAAAAAACAGAGTTGCATGTAGTTCATTTGCATAATAAGGATTAAGTCTAGAATCATTCATACTAGGATTGTTGTATTGCATAGGGGATAATGATGAATTTAAAACAAACCGCCTCACAATTAAAACTTTAATCTTAATGCCATGGTTTCTAGCTGTTCAATGCTTGCATTTGATCATGAAAACTAAGGCAACACCATGTTTGGAATTAAAATTCACCATTCATACTTAAGTTAAAACTTTCTGTGAATAAGAAACTCTATCCCTAATTATAAGAACCTAATCTTAAATTTTAGTTATCAAACTTAAACATTGTTTATGAACTCATGGCTACCTTAAAATACTTGGATACTCTTATTCCCTTTTTCCACTCTTGTTTATCCAAGTAGCTGTTCCCATCTTTGGAACAGTTCCAAATAATCACCAAACCTACCTTCTTTTCAAACCACAAATTAATCTTGAGTTGAGGCCTATTTCCGGATTGAACTTAGGAGAAAGTGTTAGGTATAAGTCGACAGGAATAGCTTCTCATGTAGACTCTGGTTCACGATTTTTGGACCATAATAGGATAGAAAATTTGAAGTAGGGGTTGGTTGATGTTTTGAGTGGTAAAAAGAGAGAAAAATAGTGCTAAAAAATATTTGGAAAGGATAAACACCAAACAAATACATTAATGAGTGTCTATTAAAGGATCTTGATGATTATATTATGAAGATAGGCTCAGGAAATAGAAAAAATAAAAGATAAGCAAAGTGAAAAGATGTGACTCGATCACACAGCTCGACCAAGTGGTCGAGTAGGTACCTTAGCCCAGAAAAGAAAAATTTCCAGATCCGCTAGAGAGTTTAAAAAGAGTAAAAATCTTTTCCTTAGAAAATAAAAAGAGAGAATAATCCTAAGTTGAGTGAAAAATAATGTAGTGCCTTGAGAGAAAAGAAAAAAGAAAAGTTGAAAACACTAGGATGTTTCTCTAAGTACAGATTTAGGTAGAGTCAGTTGTGTGTTCTTGGGTAGATGAGAGTCTGCTCCTGTATGCATCAGTTGGCTTTAACCTTTAGCATTCTCCCAAAGTTCAGTCCATTCACTGAGAGATCTTTGTTACTAATATGCTTAAACCAGAGAAAGAAGAGACCATTTATGTCTCTTAAAACTTGTCCCTCAAACCAAATGAGTTCTAACCAATGTTTAATTTGATCCACTGTTCTCGCTTAATGAATGTTAAAGGGATAGAGTTCTTTGAATGCTTGTTGCGGCTTATGATGAATTTTGAATCTTTTGTGATGAAAATGGCTAAGATTTTTAAGTATGGATCATCTGCATAGCATTCTAGAACTGTTAACCATGACATTGAGATTAGAGGTTTAGTCATTTGGCATTGGTTCTGAATCCCCATTTTCAAACTACTTTTCCAATCAATCTTTTATTTGCTTGAGGGCAAGCAAAGGATAAGTTTGGGGGAGTTGATAACACTGTATTTTACCCATTTTAAGCATACATTTATCATCATTTTAGTTCATAATCATCCCCTGTTTATACCATTATATGCATATTTCGCTTCCTATTGAGTTTTAGGGTCCTTTGCATTAGCTTTGCATATATATTGCATATTGTGGGTTATTTACAGGTACAAATGGATGATAAGGAAGCCTTGGAGCATTGAGGAGCTGCATGGGAGTTTTGGATCGGCTCAAGAAGAAGATTGAAGGAAGATGGAGGCTACTCAACCAGCCACTCGATCACTATGGTCGAGTGGTATTTCCGGATTATTAGGGATTTTTTTTTGTTTTATCTTAAACCTTATCCTTAGTATAAAAGCACATGTGTTAACCCTAGTAAAGGGTGTGCTCGTTTTTAAACCTAATATTATCTCTCTGCCTCCTAATTACTCTTTCTCTTGTTTTGCATTTTAGCTCTTTATAAACCTTTTATCTTTTTAATAAAATCAGTACTTGCATTATTTCTTTCAGCAAACCTTCTCATCTAAATCTGATCTATCTCATATGTCAGATTTAGATATTTCTGGGTTTGCAAATTTAGCTTTAATTATGATTAGTGAGTAGTTAACTTTAGGGTTATTAGGGATGGATTAGATTAGGGTGGATCTTGATTAATCTGGCAGTTTTGAATTTTCTTAAATGTTTTAAATCCTTTTTGGGTGAGAGTTCTTAATGCTTATTCATTTTTGATCAACTTGAATATGATCTTAGATAGCTTCTTCACGACGGTGCTTGTAGGTTGTGTGATAGCTTTTTCCAGAGACATAGTTATATTAACTTGTAGAGAGCATGCTTCAAGGTGTTTGGGAATCCATGATACTCAAAGCTATTGTTAGGAAATTATGTTGGCTTAGGTAGGTTGATTCTTAAAGCTTGTCCAATAGCTAGGCTCTGGCAAAATCAGGTATGTTGAATTATTGGGTTCGAGATCATTCACCATGACAGTGGGTGTGATTGGTTTTGATATCTATCGTTAAAAGATTAGCCTTGAAATAGGTAGTGTTTGTTTAGCACCCATGTTATGCGAGTGATTCTCTAGTCCATTAGTTCATCCCTATGATCCCTATCTCTTTATAATTGCATTCAAATGTTCAGTTACAAGTTCCATTTAGTGATTATGTGCTTTAGTATTTCGACTTGACCACACCACTCGACCGTATCGATTGAGTAGATTTCCACTTTTATTTTCCTGCTTTGTTTGTTTACTCTCCATGCATTTGAATTGATATATTAAGTGTTCATTGCTTTTATCTATTAGTTATTTGCACTTTCAATCATTAGGTTGTTAATGTCACCTTTTATCTATTAGTTATTTGCACTTTCAATTATTAGGTTGTTAATGTCACAATCATCTCTGATTAGCCTTGCACTTTCAATTATTAGGTTGTTAATGTCACAATCATCTCTGATTAGCCTTGTTGTGATTCTTTGCACCAAACCCATTATGGATTGAAACCCTCCATTCACTTTTACAACTGCGAAAATACATGTTTCACAGTGGCCATGCTAATCTTCACTGTATCGTTCGAATTTTATCGGATGCCCAAGAAGGGACAAGCTAAGTAGGTCATGTGGATGTATATATATGGTTAGATTTCTGTTAACACATCCGATGTGGGATACTATAGAATACAAGCATAGATAATATAGATGATGATTAGCTTTACTAATTATCTCTTGCTGATACTAGAGAATACAAGCATAGATAATATAGTTAGAAAATAATTTACGGTCAAGGGAGTTCACAAATCTGCCATAACTAGTATCAGAATTCATAAATCTTCTATAACTGAAAAGTAATCTGCTGTAACTAAAAGGTTCATCTAGCAATTAATTTTTTGTACTAAAATCTACGGCCACTACTAAATCCAGCGAAACTCTGCAACAACTAAAAAGTGAAATCTGCAGAGAAAACTAAAATCTGCCACATAAAATCTGCGAAAAAATCTTAAATCTACCATATAAATTATTCCATGATGAAGAAAAGAAAAAATCTGCTGCTTCATTGAAGATCTCAAAATTTAATCTACAAAGAATTTTTAAAATCTGCAATGACAAAATAAATCTGCGATGAATTTAAAACTCTACCACCGCTTAGACATTTTACTCTGCGAATTAAAAAAAAATCTGCAATAAAAATCTGCAGTAACTCGTAAAATCTACCGTAACACAGAGCCATAGATTAATTTCACAGATTTTTCATTTTCCGGTGGCAAACACGTAAATAAGTACCATTTTTCAAAAATTAATCTGATGTGGTATTAATTTATAATGACACTCTTGTAATTAGATTTTTTCTAAAACATGATTTCAGAAGTATTTATGTGATTAAAAAAACTTATTTAACCTTAATCTTTTCAAAGTTAAACTAGCAATTAACATCAAAAATAAGGTTAATCTAAATTTTTTCCCTTAATAATAATCAACAGATTTTTATAGAATGAAACATGAAATCTATCTTTTTTTAAAATGAGCAGAGCAATGGTTTTCGAATCTTAAACTCAATAATTGATGGGGGTTGTTTTAAAACCCTTCCAAAAATAGGCGTATGCCGTTTAGCACGGAGAGGACACGGTATTCTTTAGTAAAAGGCGAAAGAATAGTTTGCTTTGTCTCACCGCACGGCTCCATAACTTATTTTGAAGCTCAGACGAAAGATTTATATACCTACTGTATCTAGCCGACTGTTTTTGCTGATTTCCGATGTGGGAAACAAAACCAAACACAATGAAGAGCTCTGGCCAAGTACCAGTCCTCTACACCGCCAGAAACTCTAAAAGAGTAGTCGTATAGCCGTTAACACACGTTCATGGTTCATCCACTAGGCTTCATCGCTTGTAGTTTCAGATTGACAATGACTCAGTTTGGATAATAACAATTCTACTCTCGAATAGAATATGTTACAACCATCCATAGATTTCATATACAAACTTGCCTGATATTGTAATCGGCCAAACGTTTATGAGTGTCAAAAGTGAGTTTCTTCGATCATTATAAACTTTCTTGCGGAAAGAACATATTATATCGCTTGTCATTTATCTCTAAAGCTTTTGTTATCGTAATCCGAAACATAATTCACTTACACCACAAACTTCGATTCTCCTGAAATTTCCCAGAACGTATTCAAGTGGCTCTTGCCGAAGAAGACCGACCTCTGAACCCAACAACACTTAGTTTCTTTCCTGTTCTTCTTTCTGAACCCTTCTGTCCTCTCGCAGCAATAGATCTAGATCCAACCGTTTTTAATATTTTTCTTTTCGGCTTTGAAGATTTCTCTGGAGGAGACGATGCTTTTCTTGGTTTTGAATCAGAACTTGACTTTCTCAGTGGTGTCTTCACACCTGTTGATGACCTTCCAGGAGGAGATGATGATGCCGGTTTGTCTTTGGTGTTTCGTTGCTTGCTCACTTCTCTGATATGCTTAATGCTTCTTCCTTTATCTTGAGTGATTCGAGTTCTAGCAGCGTCTCTCCTCACGTTATCAGTTGTGAGCGATTCTAAGCTCTCGTTGTTTCTCATAGCTTCTTCGATTCTTCCTGCTAACATTTGGTCCTTCCTGCTTATCAGACTCGTCACTTTCCCTGTAAAGAGTCACACGTAAACACTTTAAAGCAAGCTCATTATCGTAATAAAGAGTATAAATGAAACAGGATCGAAAACTGGATTCAGAACCTAGCTGAAACCATATGAAATACGAAAGAGTTTTTAAGTAATAATCTAAACATAGGAAACAAACCTTTAGCACCCATTCGAGCTGTTCTTCCAGTGCGATGAAGGTAGTCAATCTACGCAATTAAAGCTCAAATAAATTTAACGTTTCAAGGAAAGAGGATCAAACAAATTAAGAGAAGAACATTTGGCCAAGATACTTACAGAGTTCTTTGGGAAATCAAACATGATTACATGATCAACGTCGAGGTCCAGACCCCTGGCAGCCAAATCTGTGCACACCAGCGTGGGACAGTCTCCTTCTTCGTCCTTGAACTTTCTCAAGTTCTCAACCCTGGATAGGTGAGACACAAACCGATTTTACATTTTGGTTAAGCAAATGCGTTCCTCAAGAAATGGTTCTTGTTTTAGGCTACGCTGTTTTAATCCCACCTTTGTTCTGCTGGAACTTCACCGTGATAATTCACAGTAGAGACCTGGTTTTCAGAGAGGTAGTGATCAACGGCGCGACTAGAGCTCAAAGTGTTACAGAAGACCATCACCTTGCTTCCTTTGGCTAAGCTAGGTTCAAGAACCTGCATTCTCATCAAAGCATAAGCAATGTATAAGTACTGCAGACATATTTTACACCCAAACAAGAACCCTAATATGTCCGACTTAATGATGAATTTACCTGTAGAAGTGCTTCTAGCTTATCTTCACTACCTGAAAGCTTGACGAAGTCATGACGAGCGTTTGCTATCTTTTTATGCAATGTTGATGTTCGTAAATGCTCTATCCCTTCAAACTCCTCATCGACTAACTTCTGAACAGCCTGAAAACTCACATTACCTTTATTCAAATTCAATATGCAAGGACCAACAATAATACCAAAGAAATAGTGCAAGTGTGTAAAATATTGAACCCAATGAACATGTACATACCGTTGTCATAGTAGCAGTCACTAAGACCGTTTGAAATCCTTGGTCATTCGTTTTTAAAGCACGCTGTTTTAGCGGCGCAAGGAATTTACGAATTTCGGGACCGAACCCACGATCAAACATAGTGTCTGCCTCATCCAGCACCTGAATAAAAAAATTCTCATTGCTCATCGTTTCATCTAGATCCCAAAAACCATAAGAATCATTGAATATAATGTCAAGATCTCAAAATGGAGCTTACCAAATATGCGATATCTCCATAGACCATGTTTCCTTCTTCGATATGCTGAAGAATCCTACCAGGGGTTCCAACAACCATGTCTATTGCATTGTTCAAAGAATCTTCCTGTGGTCTTATCCGAGAACCACCACTAACCAATATAGATCTAAACCTTGCGTGGTGGCTTATGGACTTGGCCACACGGTAAACCTAATGCAGACTACTGAATTAGTTTTTCTTTCGCCATTTCTGTGTCTAAAAACATTGATGATATATAACAAACTGGTATAATATACTATAATCACTCATTAAACCATTCTTTAATTTCATGTTCATCCTATAAGAAAGCAACCAAGACTTTATAGAAAATAAAGATTCCACCTTTCCTATCATATTAAGCAAATAAACCACATTTACAATTACTCACAATATGCATTCATCGAGAGTAGTAACTAATTTTGGTAAAGACACAAACCTGCTCAGATAGTTCTCTTGTTGGACATAGAACAACAGTCCTTGGACGCCTAGGCTTTGTTATTTTACCAAGTGAAGCCTCATCTTCTCTCATCAGCTACAAAATCAAATCAACACAACTTAAACCCCCATATCGAATCTTCAATATAGTACCCGAAACAAACAACACAACATTGGAACCAAAAGAGCTATACACACTAGGAAACATAGAAACAAATGAAATCAAATGTTCTACATAACTACTTCTAAGTATAGATATATCTACAAATTGTTATATCGTAAAAGAATACAACAAGAAACTAAATTTATCTACTACATAACAAGTAATTCATAAGACAAACACTGTATACGCTACAAGATTTCAACTTTAAATCTCAATGCACCTGAACAATGGGAAGCAGGTAAGCCAGAGTCTTGCCAGAACCAGTGTGAGATCCCAAAACAACACTCTTACGTTCCATAACCGCAGGTATACCAATACACTGAATCTCAGTAGGAACTTCAATATTCAACTCTTGTAAAGCTCCCATCACTTCTTCACTTAACCCTAACTCTCCAAAATTCTCAATTAATTTCTTACTTTTCTTCCTATTACTGTTTCCTTCCTCTATTCCAACAACACTACTCGGTCTCTGTTGCGGTGGTTTCGCTGAGTCTTTCAAATGTCGAAGCCGGAGTCTCTCTAGTAAGATCGTGTGTTTCAATTGATCCGGATCTGCGATGTTTGTTTCCGTTGAGGGAGTGGTGGTGGCTGCGGCGGCGCAGAGAGGTCGAAAAGCTTGGTGGAATCTAGAGGAAGGTTTGTGGAGGCGGAGAAATGGGATTACGTTAGGGATTTTGGAGAAAGTGAAAAGGGAGGAAGATAGAGAGAGGGATAAGATTGTTCTTGAAGCTCCTACCATAGCTTTGGCGCGTTTTCGATTGAGAGGTTTATTACAAGGTTTATGAGGTGGTGGTGTTGTTGTTCATGGAGGTCATTTGGTACGAGTGAAGAAGAGGAAGAAGATAGGTCTTCTTTTTTTTTGAAAGTGGAGTGAAATTGTGTAACAGATTAAAAGCCTTTAAGGCCCATATGTTGCCCCAACTTAGTAGGATGGGTTTGAATTACAAATTTAGGAATTGCGATCATAGAGATAGAGGACATTAAAAAATCATAGGTCGTAGTCGTATCATCGTATATTTCGTATAAAATAAACGTTAGGTAGGCCCGATATACTATACCTTGCAAAGAAATGTCACATTTAGAATTGTTTTCGATGATAATTAAAAGGTATATGTACTGAGTCTGAGATTGAAAAAAATGGTGGCTCAGTTTTTTGTTGATTCAACAATTACCTCAACCATAATTAATTTGAAAAGAAACTAAGGAAAGGAAACAAAGAATATTAGATTGGCTTACATATCATAGGGTTTGTTCGTTTGTTAAATTCAGATGTTTCATCTAGATGAAGTTGAGAATTAATGTTTGTTTAATGCCTAAACTTTGGCGATGAGTGTGGTATTAAAAAAACTGGTGAAGCCATCGCTGCCGATAAAGTCTCTAATAACATAAACTACAACATCAAGGGTTCAAAACAGTAGCCAGCTTTTAACTTACTGTATGCTTTGTACAAGTAATGAAACTTAATCAAGTATTGAGCTTCAGCCTTTTAGGACTCTTGATGACAAGATAAAGCATGCTATTAAGGCTGAGAAGCAACTAAAAATAAGAAACAAACATTATAGCTTAGCCCACAGTTATGCTAGTTCTTTGGATCTCATGTGATGATGGAGCAAGGCGGTAAACTTTCGTTAGAGATTAAAGATAATAATGGATGAGAATCTGATGAGTGAAAAGAAAAGAAGTCGCGAAAACAAAACATTTTCAAGTATAAAATCCAAGATAGAAATAAAATTGAGAGATGGGGAATGAAGAGTTGAGAAAGAGAATGATGTTGAAAACGTCAAGAGCCAAGGAATGGTGAAATTTTTGGTGAGTGGTGCGAGCAGGAAATGATATTATTTTGAGAATCGAAAGAATATCTTAATAAAAAGACATCAAAAAGACAACAAAGATCTTACGAGAAAAATATCTCGCATATTTAAGAACGAAATCATAGTCGCTGGTCATTTGATCCATTTTTTTTAAGTTATCACACTAGGGATAAGCGTTTAGATTTGGTTCACGTTTATCAAATTTAGAAGCCTATGATTAATTTAGCTATATATAAATTTTTAAAAACTCGTTCCTAACATAGCTTTTGTCCATCTTGCTGTCTCTAACAGCAAGTTTTCCTAGCCTCTTGCGGTTTAGGTCGTACCACAAGAGCCACCATGTCCGCATTATATTTTCTCACGTCCATTGCTTGCCCAGCTGGCAAGGATAAGAAGAAGACCCCCCAGACCTTTACTAAGAAACAAAAAGTTGGCGGTGAAACCCTTGTCGATAATGATCCGGTTGAATCTGCTTCTGGCTCGCTGGAGGATGAGAAAGATCCGGTGGAGTCTCAGTCTAGGGATGATAAAATTTTCCAACTGAAAAGAAAAGTTGGATTGTTGAAGAAGAAACCAAGTGATTTCGATCCGACATAAGTATCTTATTGGGACAAAGGGGAGAGAGTTCCGTTTATGTTTATCTCCTTAGCTTTCGATCTGATCTCAACTGAAACTGGTAGTATTGTAATCACTAATATTATATCTAAATTGTTCAGAACCATTATTGCAACTACTCCAGAAGATTTGGTCGCTATAGTTTATCTTACGGCCAATGAGATTGCACCTTCTCATCAAAGCATATATTTAGGAATTGATCAATCTTTCATCATCAAAGCAATCTCTGAAGCTTTTGATACAACTTAGGAACTTGTTGTGCAACAGAATAAAGAACTTGGAGACTTAGGTCTTGTGGCAGCATCATGCCATCAAACTACAATATTCAAGCCAGAACCATTGACTGTTTTCAAAGTTTTCAATACGTTTCGACAAATTGCTAAGGTAATATTAAATAGGCCATTCTTGTTTCTTGCTTGAACTTTTGGGATTCAATTTTTTTGTTAACTTTCGTAGGAAATTGGTGATGGTCGTTCTGTAGTGAAGAAGAAACAAATGAACGAACTTCTTATGGCAACAAGAGACTATTGTGAACCTTTTTACTTGACTCGATTAGTTGAGGCAAAATTGCGATTAGGGTTCTCATGCAATACTGTATTAGCTGCCTTAGGGCAAGCTTTTGTATACAATGAAGAGCAATCAAAGCCACCACCAAATATCAAGAATCCCTTAGAAGAGGTTTATATAAGCTCTCTTCTCTATGTATAGATTTCTTCTAGAAGACGTTACATTTTTTACCTCCTTTTATTTACTTGTCTGTTCATGTAGGCTGGAAGGATTGTTAAACCAGTATCTCTGTGGTTCCTGACATTGAAAAAATTGTTGGTGCTCTTCTAAATAGTTCTGTGAGGAATCTTCCTAAGACTTGTAGCTTTACACCAGGTGTGTTGTTAAACAGAGGTATTACACAAACAGAAACAAAATAAAAATAAGAACAGAGTTCTGAATAATATTTTTTCTCTAATCTTCTCTTAAATTATTCTCTGATATTTGATATTGAATCAGATTACATGAATATATAGAAAATAAAATGTAACTAACACTCATTACCCTCTGAACTCATTTATGTCCTACAATAAAGATAAAATTGAAACCCCCCAATTTATTAGAAAATAAAAACTGACAAATGATTTAATTATCTCAATTAAATCTATGTTTGAATTAATATTCAACACTCTCCCTTGATTCAAACTTGCACACTCCAAACTTGCTTCTGAAATAGTCAAACTTGTTTTTGGATAACACTTTTGTTAGAACATATGCACTCTACTCATTTGTGCTACAATACTCTAACATAACAGAACCTTCACTTACCAAATCTCTGACGAAATAGACTTTGATTGATATATGCTTTGTTCTTCCATGATATGTTGGATTCTTTGTCATTGTAATAGCTGTCTTATTGTCACAGAAAATGGTTGCCGCACTCTTCTGCTCTTGCTTGACATCTTCCAGAATTCTTTTTAACCAAATTGCTTGACATGTTGCTGCAGTAGCTGCTGTATACTCAGCTTCCGATGATGACAATGCTGTCACGTTTTGCTTCTTTGAACTCCAACAAATTGCTCCAGAACCCAGATTAAAAACATGCCCTGAAGTACTTTTTTTTGTCTTGCACACAGCCAGCCCAGTCATTGTCTGTGAAACTAACCAACTCAAACTTTGATACTCAGTTGTACCACATACCAAAATTTGTTGTACCGGCAATATACCTCAGCAACCTCTTCGCTGCTCCAAAATGCTGCTTCATTTTGTTGAACCTCTTCAACAAGTCTGTTGTATACTTATGCTGACTCACAAATATCACATCTTTATGATACTTTGTATTAAACACCCACTTCACACCAATTGAGTGTTTACTTTCAGAAAGCTCAGCTAGCTTCCAAATTCGAGTCTTCTCTATAGATGTTATCTCCTCATCCATTGCTTTTTGCCACTCTTCTTTTTCTGCTGCATCATTGAAAGTTTCTGGCTAAAAAGTAAAAAGAGCTTGTTGAACCTCATAAATGTCTTGAAGAGATTTGAATTTTGAAGGTGGACTTGAGCTTGAACTTCCATCAGCATTGCTGTTTGACCCGGTGCCACAAATAGAACTTGGTGAAACAGGGACTGAATTTCCTGGTGTATTAGCTGCAGAACTAACTGGACTCTGATTCTCTTGTCGCTTAACACTGCTGCCAACGACGACTTCCACAAGCTTACCACTGTCACCTTCACGCCAACTCCAGATCACTTCCTCATCAAAGGTAACATTTATGCTTTCAACAATCTTTCCACTCATAGGGTTATACAATCTACATCCCTTAGATTGTGAACAATATTCAAGAAATATGCATTTTTCAGATTTTTCATCAAGCTTCTTCTTGTTATAAGCGTCAATAAGAGAATAGGCAACACTACCAAAAACTCTTAAGTAACTTACCCCAGATTTTCTTCCACACCATGCTTCATATGGCGTTTTGTTTAACACATCTCTTGTTGGTGAAGTGTTCAACAGATACACAGCTGTCTTAACACTTTCAGCCCAGAACTGATTTGATAGATTCTTCTGCTTCAACATGTTTCTAGCCATATCTACGACAGTTCTGTTTTTCTTCTCTGCCACACCATTTTGCTCCGGTGTATAAGCTGTAGTAAGCTCACGATGAATCCCTTATGTTTCACAGTAGTTGTTGAACTCAGTGGATGTAAATTCTCCACCTTTGTCAGTCCTTAATAGTTGACTTGGTGTTCGCTTTGTTTCTCCACAAGCACCTTGAACTTCTTAAACATTTCAAAGGCTTCTCCCTTAATCTCCGAAAAATAGACCCACCTCATCCTGCTGTAGTCATCTGTGAGCAACAGAAAATATTTGCTACCACCAAGAGATGCAGTCTGCGTTGGACCACACAAATCTGCATGAACAATCTCAGGACATTGAGTTTCTCTCTAAGGAGTCTCAGGACATAACTCAAGATCATCGATCTTTGGTAAACCAACCACCATATCCTTTTGATTGAGCACATCCAATCCATTCTTATGTAAATGCCCATACCGTAAGTGCCACAGTTTTGAATCATGTGATACCTTAGCAACCAAAGCATTCACTTCAACATAACACATCTGTAACAGATACATATTGTTTTACGTCTTCCTTACCACTGCTAGTGTGAGACCAGATTTGTTATCTTTGATAACACACATATTCCCATCAAAGAAAACAGAACAATTATTTTCCACCATCTGTCCAACACTCAACAGATTTTGTGCAAGATCAGGAATGTAATAAACATCATATATGAGTTTGACATTACCATCACCATTCTGGACGGCTACAATTCCTCTTTCTTCAACTTGAACTTCCTTTTCATCTCCAAGCTTCACCTTCAGCTTGTGTGACTCATCAATCTCCTTAAACAATGACTTAATGCCAGTCATATGATTAGAACAACCACTGTCCAAATACCATATTGTTTTGGACACACCTAGACTTTTTTATGCCATGAAAAATCTGGGTTGCACAGCTTCTTGTTGCACATCTGCTTGTTCAACAAAGCTTGCTTGCTTTTCCTCATTTTGTTTCTTCCAACAGTCAACTTGCATATGACCATACTTCTTGCAATAATAACACTGAATATTGCTCTTGTTCGTACCTTTGTTGTACGACATACTAGAAATGTCAGATGGACCTCCTCCACGGTTATAGTCTCCACGACCACCAGATCTGCCTCTGCGTCTAACAGCTCCAAAAACAGTATCGTTGGACTGTCCTGAGTACTTTACCTGGTACTCATTCTTCAAAGTTTCCCATGCTTCATGGGATGTATTCACAGCTACGATCTGTGACAGGATATCATCCTCCAAGGCTGATTGAATGAAAAACAACGCCTTTGCATTCTTTTTACGACTCTCCCGCTGCTGCTGCTCGGGTATCGCCGTATTTGTATCTTCAAATTCATTCTCCACCAAATCCCAAATCTTTTGAGATCTAAACATCGTCTTCATCTTAAGACTCCACATGTGATACTTCTCACCTTTAAACACCAGAACTGAAACTTGCTGATTTGCTCTGTTGCCTGACATGGGTCACTCCATCTTTGTCTTACAAGATCAAAGGGGACCAACATCTTTGCTCTGATACCACAATATTGTTAAACAGAGGTGTTACACGAACAGAAACAAAATAAGAATAAGAACAGAGTTCTGACTAATACTTTTTCTCTGGTCTTCTCTTAAATTATTCTCTGATATTTGATATTGAATCAGACTATATAAATATATAGAAAATAAAATGTAACTGACACCCATTATTCTTTGGACTCATTAATGTCCTATAATAAAAATAAAATTGAAACCCCCAATTTATTAGAAAATAAAAACTGACAAATGATTTAATTGTCCCAATTAAATCCATGTTTGAATCAATATTCAACAAGGTGTTCCAGTTAAACATACGCTTCCAACACCAATTACAAGTGTAGATAAGAACCTGATAAATTCAAGGACAATTTCACTTGCGAATACAAATATGATGGAGAACGTGGACAGGTGATGATAATTCGTGTCTACATTGAATCCGATGAATAATGTTAATTATTCATATATAGAGCTGAGATTGATGATAAGCCTTAATTACACTAGTCTACAGATACATTATACGGAGAATGGTACGTTAGAGATGTTCAGTAGAAATGGTATAAGATGCACTGATAAGTTCCCGAAGTTCCAATTCTGGTGTGAAAACATTCTAAGGAGCCAATTCTTGCCACTGAAGACTGAAGTTAGTGTATAATTATTTTTTGTCTATGCAGATCAAAGAAGGCGTCTGTCAAATCTTTTATTTTGGATTGTAAGATTGTTCCTTTGGACAGAGAGAAAAATAAAATTCTTCCGTACCAGGTAACTCATAGGCTTTGATGATACTTGAGTATGGTTGCAATATCCAATTCTATCATTTATTTGAATAAAACTGCCAAAGATGAACATCCTAGTTTTCGTCTTCTTAGCTAAAAGGCCCCTTTAGACCTCATTTGGCCAACAGTTATGGATATTTTATGGCATTTTTTCTGTATATCATCTGTTAGATATTTCTCACCTGGAGATGTTTAGTTAACCACTTATAAAAGCTAGTTTAACTATATATTTTTGACTTGCTGTCTACGTTTTTACATTTGTAGTTTTTTTTTTTCTTCTTCTAGATTTTGGTCACTCGAGCCAGTAAAAAGATGAAAGTCAAGAAAATAAACGTTGGCGTATGCATCTTTGCTTTTGACATGTTATATCTGAATGACCAGTTACTTATCGAAGAGAGTCTTAATATTCGCAGAGAGGTGAGCCATGTCAATAAAGGCATAAAAAGGTTAATTTGTTATAATCAGTGAAGAAATTGTTCTGTAAATTAATATCTAATATTTTCTTGGTTTTACCAGAAACTATACAATTCATTTGAGGAAGATCCTGGTTATTTCCAGTTTGTAGCTGCTCTGACATCTAACGACAATGATGAAATGGAGTTTCTCAACTCTTCTGGTGACATTGGGTATATCATATATGTACCCGACACTTAGTTATTTCTATATCTTAGTTATTTTCTCTATATGACATTGACCCTTAATTGCCTCGTTATCTCTGTGTTATGTTTGCAGATGTGAAGGTTTAGTCATTAAAACATTGAACTCGGATGCAACTTATGAGCCTGGAAAGAGATCAAATAATTGGCTAAAACTGAAGAAAGTGTATATGGACAGGTAATAATAATACCCTTTTAAAGATATTTGTTAAAAAAGTTTTAAATCGAAGAGTTTTCTTTACTGACTGGCTCTAGGGTTTTATAAATATATATGCAGCATTGGGGATTCTTTGGATCTTGTTCCAATTGCTGCTTTCAATGGAGAAGGCACAGGTAAACAAAAAGTATTCAAAATATTTATTATGTTGGGTGATTTATTTTCATACATATGATATGTATGCTTTCCTTGTAGGTGTATATGGATCATTTTTACTAGCTTGCTATGATGTTGAGAAGAAAACTTTTCAGAGCATTTCTAATATGGGTCAGTCTTATTCATCTCGTGGCATTTTTTTCTTCTATATATGTCTTGTTGTTCAGTTTCTCATGTTTCTTTTATGATTTTACGGATTGGGGTTACTAAGTCTTGGATTTTCTGAATCCCTTCTTGAAGACCTGTCTTCAAGGGTTTGCTCTAAAGTGATTGCTAGTCCAAAAGTAAGATATTTCTTTACTCTTTTTTGCCATCTTTCCGGCTTCAATATCATATATTTCTCTTGCTTGAGTTTTAGTTGATTGTAATGATTCAAATGATTCAGAATAATTACCAAGTTGATGACAGTGTCAAGCCAGATGTTTGGTTCGAGCCCTCAGAGGTAGGATTATGGTAAATCCAGACGTCTTTTACTAATATTTATCTGATGGGGTCAAAAGGGTTTTGATGCAAAACTATATATAATATGCTTTGCTTAAAGGTATGGGAAGCGAAAGCAGGTGACATGATAATTAGCCCTGTGTATAGTGCAGCTATAGGCATTGTGGATCGTCAAAAGGTTTAATATCTATCTTATGATTCTCATAAAACCAATACTGAGCTATTTAATTTATTTTTTGAGTTGAGCATGAAATTGTTACTTATAGGAATGTTTCAATTTTTTTTGTTTAGTTGAAAAGGGAATTTCTGTACGTTTTCCTAGTCTAATCCATGTACGCGAAGACAAGACTCCTGAAGAAGCAACATCATCTGTCCAGGTGAAGTCTGACCCAAACCACAAGAATCATATATATATACGACTAGCTAGGCTGGTTTCTAATTTTCAATTTTTTTGCTGCATATTTTTCAGATTGCTGAGATGTTCAAAGCTCAAAAATACAATCATCCAAGCAATCAAGTCAAAGGTGATGACGATTGAAACAACTATAATTAATCTGGTCTCAGATCATAAAGTTCCTACTCGACATTGCTCCTAGTTAGGTGACTGGTGCGCACTATGGCCGAAGAAGAAGATTTTATAAATATCTTTTAATTTCAGAATTTAGGAGTTTGTTTTTTTGGTTGGTTTTGATACTACATTGCTCCTAGTTAAGTGACTGGTGCGCACTATGGCCATTTCTCTGTCTAGATATATAACAAACTGGCATAATATACTATAATCACACATTAAGTCATAATCTAATGTCATGGTCATCTTAAAAGAAGGCAACCAAGACTTTGTAGAAAAGAAAGATCCCACCTTTCCCTTTATTTCCGGACAACAGCAAGATCATATTGTTTCAATAATCGAACAACGTCTAAACAAAGAACCCACATTTACAATTGCTCACTATATGGAAACACTAAAATTAAAATTGGATGAGGAAACCACATTAAATATATTATAATATTTATAAAAAAGATTGTAGAGGTAACTTGTTCATCTATTTATTCACAGCCGACTGGATTATACTCGTTAATATCATTTTGAATATTTTTCATGTAGTGGTAAGCTTGTTCTCTTTTTTGTTGACGTTGAGATCAAAAATATACTAAGCAGAAAATCAAATAAAAACGCAACTTTTGTTAACATTAACAGCAGAAAACTCCACGATTGATCTTACTATTAAAAATACCAATTCAAGACAGATAGTTCCTTCAGAGTCGCAGAGGCACATATTGGAGAAGGGGGTCATCTGACCCCAACTAAAATTTTGTTTTGCATGCTATATCTTTAAAAATAATTATTTTAACCCCATATAAAAAACAAGTTTGACCCCATATGAAGTAAAAAAGTCAGTTTGACCCCATTTTATTTAGTTAGATTCATGTTTTGATTGTAACTTTATATAAATATTATGAATTATTTATAATTTAATTTGATACAGAATATGATTATTTTTTAAAAAGCACAAAATTAATAAAAAATCCTATCTTCTGTTCATTTTTTTAAACAGTTTGTACACTACTTTTTAAAGAAATTTTTTTTTTACCCCAATAAAAAATATTTCTACCTCCATCAGTTCAGACAAAAAAAAGAAGGGAAAAAAGCAAAAAGACATATAGTTCCTTTTGTCAATATAATTTGGACTTCAATCCATTATTGCAAAGTTTATTAGGTCTATGGAGTTGCTTACTTGTCCAGGACAATCAGTTCATGATCCTTTTCGAGGTCAGCACACATACAAGCCACTGTATACCGGGTATAGTAGATTTGCCCCCATGGATCGTAAGAGTACTACACATTAAAATTATATGAGAAATGAAAACATGTTATAAAGTTCAGAAATAGAGTTAAAAAGGGGAATGAAAAATTAGAGAGGGCATGCTGATTTAAGGAAAAAAACTATATATATTATATATATATATATAGATGCATATGCATATGCATATCCATCTTATTAAATTACTGAACACGTGAATTTTGCAATGAAAAAAGAGTGAAAACCTAGATCTACATGATGATTAAAAACTAAACTACTATCACTTAGACTTAGTTGATAACTTGATATGATGTTAAAACTTCATAATATAATATACAATATATATATATATATATTACCCGATAGAGTTTGTTATTGTGCTTGACACGCTCCTCAGTGATCCGGCCAGAGCGAAGCCAATCGTAATCAGGACAAATATTATCAAAGACAACAACAGTATTTTCAGGGATTATGTTCGACTGTCTTTTAGTTTCTCGACTCACAAACCTCAATGTTGATCTACCATACCTTATCAGTTTCATCACACTATTCTCGTAACAAATCTCTTTCATTGCTCTCCTCGGCTTCTGGCACATCCATTGCTGTTTTCCAGAGCTACTACCTCCAATCTTCATGTCTTATCAGGATCAATATTCTTGTACATAAACAAGATTTATCCACCTAGGGTTATAGGGGATGATATGCAATTGAAGTGAAGGTGATGCTTATGATATCTCTTTTCCTACAGCCAAAACAATTTACCAATCAAGCTTTATAGTTTTTTTTCTCACATCCCAAAGAACCTTTATTTTTAATTGACTGTAGAATTTGAGATTTCCACATCTTATAAATGTTTTGTATAAAATCTCTCACTTTAATTTGCTACTTTCTTTTTCTCCACATCATCACCCATCCATTATTTTTCTTCCATCTTTGTTATTTTTAGTCAACTAGAAATATAAATCTTCCATCTTCTGTTATCTCATTTAATGCTAATAATTTATTTTCCTAAAAATCATATTTTCTTAATGTTTCAAAAGCTATTTATAGACTAAAAATCTAAATATCCATACAATAGAAATACAATTTTAATACTAATTAGTAATTGTGTGCTACATATAAAATTTGTAAATATAAATACATATATAATTATTTAAAGATGTATTATTTTATTTAACTGAATGAAGATTTTTAACAGTTTAATAAAATTTGCATTTCTAAAACTAATTAATGTATTCTATTTTTTCCATAAAAGAAAGTTTAAAATTGTATGTGTCTGCCATAGAATGATTGTCCATGATTTCTCCTCTCATGATGATCATCATAGCCGCCAGGGTGTAAGACACTCACTCATCATGATCAATACCGGCCCTGAGCACAAGCCATACAAGCATGTGCTTGCGGCCTGGAATAATATATAAACTTCTGGCCTTCAAATATACACATCTTCTTAGTAGCCTGGTGGTAAAGACATGTTATTATGTCTAAGAGTTTCCAAGTTTGATTCGCATGTAAAGCAAATTCGGCCATTTATTTTTTATTGCTTATGGTCTATAATTATCAGGGCCACCACATCGTAAGGATAATTTGTGTTTATTGAAGCTGGGTTGATAGATGGGGTTAAGCTATAATATTAAGGTTTGGAGATTCAAGAGTGATTCTTGGAACTGGGAAAATGCATGGGAATCAACATGGCATGTGTTGGGCTTGCCTTTAATTGTATTGCAATGGCAATCAACTTTTCTGATATCCACATCATCCACCTATGAAACTTAAATGTATCCTACTTTAAAAATTTTAATTTCTTTTAATTTTATAGTCATTTGGCCTATATATTCTCTCATTTGATTTTATCTCTAAAAATAAAACAAAATAAAAAGGAAAAACATGAAGAAAATCATGCCATTCTAAGAATCTATACATATGATTCAATTCCTTTTTTTCCTAACAAACAATCAAGTAAAAAAAAAAACTAAAATAATGTCAATAACAAAAATCAAGAAAATTAGTAAATAAAATCCACAAATGAAAAGGAAAATTAGTTAAGTAATTTTTGAAGTAAAGCTTTATTAGTGGCGTTCAAACAATGCGGAGTAAAGGTTTTGAAAAGGTAATTTTTAAAGGAGATTGCCAGATTCTGGTTAAAGCAGCTCATTTACTTGCAAGGAATGGTCTATCAAATAACATTTTATTTTCTAGTTGTATTTACCCTCTTGTTTGGTTGACAAACTGTTTGTATTATGATTTTATTTGTTCAAAGTAATATATCTTATTTGCAGTAAAAAAACAAAAAAAAAAGGAAAAATAGTAAATCATGTATTTGATTTTTCTTTTGCCTAATATTAAGACTCATGAGGCAAGCGTGAATATCAAAACCCTAATTTCTAATTACACCATCGTCGTCTTTCATTTTTCTTCCAAGCCAAAGATACCAAAAGAAACAATCTATATATGTCCGATCTGCCCTGTCTGCCGCCGGAAGTTGTAGAGGAAATTCTCTCTAGGGTTCCGGCAATATCTCTGAAACGATTCCGATCCACTTGCAAACGTTGGAATGCTTTATTCAAAGACCACAGATTCAGAAAGAAGCACTTTGATACAGCAACAAAGCAGTTTCTGGTTTTAATGTTGCACAAAAGAAAAGTTTCTTCACTGAACGTCAATCTTCAAGGAATTGAAAACAACATTGCTGCTCCACTTATAGAGTTTAAAGTTGAACATAGCCTATCTCAGAATTTAAAAAAATGTTGTGTTTCATTGCGACGGTTTATTGTTATGCACCACCAACAACAATTACGATAGTCTCGTGGTTTGGAATCCTTGTACTGATGAAACCAAATTCATCATTCCTTGTAATCGTTCCGACAAATACTCTATGTTTGCTCTCGGATACGAAAACAAAAATTCTTGCCGCAACTACAAAATCTTGAGGTATCGCAGTAATTAGTATCCAAATAACCCAACTGTTGAGTTTGAAATCTATGAGTTTAGCTCTGATTCTTGGAGATTTATTGATGTTACTGCCACGTTTTTTATAATGTCTTGTGGTGTGTCTTTGAAAGGAAATACTTACTGGCTTGCTGACAAAAACTATCTACTAAGTTTTGATTTTTCAACAGAGACATTGGGACGACTACGTCTTCCCTTTAAAAAGACTTCTTGTGATAATGCAGCTCTATCAACTGTTGGAGAAGATCAACTCTCAGTGTTTTATCAGACTATTGATACATTAAAGGTTGAGATATGGGTGTGGAATAGTAATATGATTGATGATGAGACCATCGTCTTGCCGTGGATAAAATTTTTAGCAATAGATATTTATAAATTATCTGGTTTTTTCAGTTTTCGTCTATTCTAAGTTTCTTTATCGATGAGGAGAAGAAAGTGGTTGTATGTTGTGATTGTGGACGCAATTATGGAAACGTTAAAAACATGGTACAGGTTATTGGAGAGTATGGTGTATACAGAAAATTTGATTTTGGAGAATATATACACAAATCAGGCCGTGCAGTTATTTTGATTATGTTCCAAGTTTGGTTAACATTCTGGATCCGCCTCTAGCTCCTCGCGAGAGGTAAGCTTAGATGTAAGAAGGACACATATTATCAAAAATATATATAGCACAAAGAAGTGCCAGGGATTGTGTTCAATGGCCTTTGCTAGATTTTTTATTCACAATCGTTACAGTTTCTTTCCCTTCACTACTGGCTTCATCCTCCAAATTTTATCTTTGTTAAATGTCTTGCTATACTTTTATTTTCTCCAGTTTCAAGTCTTTTTATATATGTGAGATTTATCACATTCTATTATGTCATTTGCTGCCTACTTTAGGATAATTAATCTTAAAAGGAAATTACACGAGGTCCATGATATCTATGGTTTTTACATGATTTTAATCCTTTGTTTTGATCACTTTTAATATCATTTTACATCATTTAGAAGTGTAAATATGCAATCAAGTATCACTTTTGCATTATCTCGCATTTTAGAGTCAAAGGTTGTATATATATTATTTTGCATAGTTTCGAATCTTTTTGTGTGAATGTGGAACTTAGACATGGAAAAATGCTGAGAAAATCTCAATCATTTGAGAAGCCACCAAGATTAGATTGAAGAACATAGAAAATGAGGAATAAGGCTCTAAACGGAAGTGGGGTTATGGTTATGAAGATTTGAAGTTTCGACACGCAAGATGCACTTTCTAATGGTCACAACCGCCAGAACTGACAGATAAGACAGCATGGATTGAACATGCTTCCATAAACAATCCCCACACTTGACTGCCAGAGTGAACAGTGCAGCTCTTGGCTGATAGAATGTGATGAGAGTTTATGATTGGAAGGATTTAATATATACTCTCATCATATTAACGGTTATCATACATATGATTATATAGTGAAGATATTTCCTAATCTATATTGATACAATATTAACTAATATATTCACATAATATTTACGATATCCTTTAGATGATTCTAGATATCTTATATGCCCCTTCAATCTCAAGGCTGTAATGGAATGAAATAGATTGGTGGCTTGAGATTGACAAAGTGTCGAATGATGTAGATTACGATCTTTAAGAAGATGGGATACAGAGGCGAGCTGACTTGACAGTGAGAAACTGTGAGTTTCGAAAAGCATGGATTGGAGACGCGCATGGTAGAGATCAAAGATCTTGTGTTGGCATCGTGGGTTGGACTTGAGCCAGTATTTTTGGCGTAAGGGGCAGTGTAGATTTCGTGAATGTGGAGACTGTCCCAAAACTTTTAGAATCACATGATAGATGATTATCGTGGGAGGCTTGACTTTCTTTCTTTTTTTTTCTTTTTTTCAAAAGTAATAAAAATAAAATTAAACAAAATAAAAGTAATTTGAGAGAGAAGAGGAATCACCTTGGCTTGTTGATCAAAGTTTTTTTTTTTTTTAAATACGTAGAAAACAAAAGAATGAATAAAAATGAAAATTTTGATGATTAAAATTTATTAAGAGAAGAAGATTTAGAAATAGGAGGAAGCACACATGTTCTTTTTTTTCTTTTGAATAGAAGAAACATTAGATTTAGATTCAAAAGTCTATGATAGACTTGAATAACAAGAAGCCCGATGGCTTGGATTCAGAGGTTCTTGATGAAATTGAATTATGGAAGCACTTGGCTTAATAAAAAATAAATAAAAGAAGCTCAATGGCTTAAACAAAAAAATCAAAAATCAAAAAAGTTTGATCGCTAGTTCAAAACTTTGGAACAAACCGCTCTGATACCATGATAGAATGTGATGAGAGTTTATGATTGGAAGGATTTAATATTTACTCTCATGATATTAATGGTTATCATACATATGATTACATAGTGAAGATATTTCCTAATCTATATTGATACAATATTAACTAATATATTCACATAATATTTACGATATCTTTTAGATGATTTTAGATATCTTATATTGGCGACCTAAACCAGAATGGAGCGCCACAACCTGCTCCACTGAACTTTTGTTGCCTCCCTATAAATACTTTTAAAAACACCTCTAAACCTAAGTTTTCTTCTCTCTAGAGTTGGGTTTATATCTAAACTCTATTTAGATGTTCTCTAGAGTTTAAGCTTTTGCTTTTGAGCTAGAGTCTCTGTTTTCGTACCCTATTGCTTCTTCTTTCTTTCTGCAATTTTAATAATATGATGACAAAAAGAAAAGAAGAACAAAAAAAAAAAGGAAAAAAACTGAAAGAGTTCTAGAAGATTAAAACGTCCTAGTACATGAATAACCGATTCTGTTGGCTAAATATGGTTTACTCTTTCTATTCTCTTTCTCTCTAAAATCCAAAAGGCATCTGTACTAAATAGAGCTGTCAGACGGTCTGACCCGCCACCGCCTGGGCATGCCCGCCATCACCCGCAGAGTCATCGGACCCTCGCGGGCTGCCCGTCAAGGACCGCGGTCACCAAATCGATGGCCCATACCCGCCCCAAAAAATTTAGCGGGTATACGGGTAGGCCCGCGGGCATCGTTCTTTGATTCTCTTCTTCTCCATTTCTAGTTTGTTGTTTGTTCTTGGAATCAAAATCTTCTTCTTTATTTGTGTCTGAGTGAAGCTTCTTGTTTAATTTAAGTTTCTTGTTCGATTGCGTGTTGAGTCTTGATCGATTTCTAATTTTAAAATTAAAATTGATTGATTCTTCTTGTTTGAATGTAGTTACTTGTGTTGATTTGTTGTTAGATTGTGTTGACTTTTTGGCCAAATGGGATATATATGTTGTTATCGATTGAACTGAACATGTTTTGAGTTCTTGTTTCTTTAACTTTGAAAATCGATTTCAATGTTCTTTTTCTTTATCTCTAGGCTTTAGCATCAAAGATTGAGTTCTATCTTTACAAGGACCTGAGTCACCTGACCTCTGATCAATATATGCTACAATGGCTCTTATTTGGCTAATTCGTTTCTCAAACTCTGATGATGTTTATGTATGTGATCAGATCAGAGATATGTGATCCAAGTCCATCACTGTTGGATTATTTAAAGGATGAAGATATCTGTGGTAGACCTTTGGGTCTTCGATTTGACAAGAAAACTGGGGATTTAGCAACTTTTCTTACGACTGGGGCAGATGGTGTGCCTTTGAGATTTACCAATGATCTTGACATTGATGAAGATGGCAATGTTTACTTTACAGATAGCAGGTTTGTATCTTTTTTACTCTCCTGCTCGGTGTTTCTCTTTGCTTATCATATTTTACTGAAGTTATCTGCTAGAGGCACTTAAGTTCAAAATTTTGGGAATGCGGCTAACACTTGAGAGCCTTTGATGTTGAATTATGTTATCTTTTGAGATTCTACAAGATGTAGAAATGAGATTCTGATCCCTAGTTACTATTACTTGTCCCCTTATGTTGTGAGTATAATGATTGTGTTCTAGGAAGTTCATGCTTTTGATTGTCTCGGGGAAAGACACCGGGAAGGTGTTGAAGTATAATGCAAAAACAAAGGAAACTACCACTCTCTTGACAAATCTCCAGTTTCCTAATGGACTATCCCTTGGAAAAGACGGTAACTCTGGTTAGTGTTTATAGGATTACTTAGTGATTTGTCTGAGCATTGAAATAATAACTACTATAACTGAACCGTGAAGCAATGAAAAATAAAACATAAAGTATGAAAATCTGAAGTGTATTGAGGACTAGTTTGTCTGTTTTTTTGGTATTTGGTATAAGCTCCTGCTGGTTAAGAACAAACATGTCTTGCTGTTTTTTTTCTTTGTCTTAACTCTGAAGCTTAGTGTTTAAAATTACAGGTTAAAAAAAAACATGTCTGCAGACTGAAGTTGCAGAGCAAAACAAAAGGAACTCAAACTCCTCCTCCGCCTAAAACAGGTCAGTAGAGTTCTTTGTCAGTTTCTCAAACATGTGATCAGGTCATGTCTTGCTGTTTTCTTTTCTTTGTCTTAACTCTGAAGTTTGGTGTTTAAAATTGCAGGTTAAAAACAAACATGTTTGCAGATTGAAGTTGCAGAGCAAGACAAAAGGAACTATTTTCTTAACGATCTGATTCTGTTGATTTGTGTGGAGCTATGCCATGAGCTTGACTTACAAGTAGTTGATCTCTTCTCTACTCTTCAGAAAGCAGATGACTGGAAAACTGTTTGCTTCATGTAAGTATCCAAGAATTCAGATTTAACTTTGAGCTTTGAAGATAGATATCTAAACTATATTGTGGTTTTGTTGTTACAGGGATGGGAAACATTTGTCAGCACAAGGAAGTAAACTGGTGGCAGCGGAGATATTAGCGAGATCGAAGCACAATCAAATCATATCACAAGAGTTTAGGTAAATCAGTCAGATCAAATCACTCTTTGTTTTCCCGTAAATTATGTAATGTATATTCTGTAACAATAACTGAGAGATATTCTCTTCTCTTCTTTATAAACCTGTTGTAATCGTTCTTTGAAGACAGAAAATCTTTTTTCAATCATCTCTCCTCTGAATTCTTTATGGTATCAAAGCTTTGACAAAAAAAAAAATTTTCGATTGACATTATCATTTGATAATGGCTGGAACAAACTTGACAACCGCGGAGGTCCGACGAACGATCTCCCCGTATGATTTGACGGCAGCTGACAACCTCGTTGTGGTGATCTCGCATCCGTTGCTAAAGGGAACAAACTATGACGAATGGGCTTGCGGGATGAAAACGGCGCTGTGCTCTCGCAAGAAATTTGGTTTTTGGATGGATCAATCCCAAAACCTGCTGAAGACTCTCCGGATCTTGAAGACTGGGTGACAATTCAGGCGCTTCTGGTGTCTTGGATCAAGATGTCCATTGATCCTATGCTTTGTTCAAATATCTCACATCGAGATGTTGCCAAAGACTTGTGGGATCATCTCCAGAAGCGGTTTTCAGTCACCAATGGACCCCGAATTCAACAAGTCAAGGCGGAGCTTGCTTGTTGCAAACAAAGAGGTCTTGCCATTGAAGCATACTTTGGCAAACTCACACGAATCTGGGATACAATGGCTAATTACAGGCCACTAAGAGTGTGTAAGTGTGGGAAGTGTGTTTGTAATCTGGGTTCAGCTTAAGAACAGGACCGTGAAGAAGATAAAGTACATCAGTTCTTATTTGGACTTGATGATACTCTGTTTCGCACTGTCCGCTCAACCTTGGTGTCACGCACTCCACTTCAATCAATGGAGGAAGTTTACAACATTGTACACCAACAAGAAGATTTGGTTCGTCATGGATCAAAGATGACTGAAGATGCTTCGGAAATCAGTTCTATGAAGAGGAGTTTTTTTTTACTCAGTCTCAGAATGTCGACAACGAAGAAGATGAAGATGTTTTGTGGGCCTCTGTACAATTAGGCCCACTAGAAGAAAATGAAAATGGGCTTTCAAGTAATGCTGAATTACTAAACCCAATTGTTGAAAACTCAACAGTGCCTACATCCGTTTCTTCCTCTGAAACGGAAAACACCGACTCTGATCACCCAACGTCACCATCGCCAACTCGTTCTATCTCACCAGCGGGTTCCTCACCGTCACCTGGACCACCGAATCCGGAACCGTTGACACCTCAATCACGGTCTCCATCTCCAATTCCGGCACCAGTGGCACCGCCACTTCGACACACTACTCGTCCTCATCTGCCACCAGTCACATTAAAAGATTTTGTGACCAACACCGCACAGACGAAACTGTTATCCTCCTCTACATCTCTCTATCCAATCGAGAAATATGTAGGTTGTACTCAATTTTCAGTCACTCATCGAGCCTACTTAGCGGCGATAACCGAAGCTGTTGAACCACACTCTTTTAAACAAGCGATACATCAAAAAGTCTGGAACAACGCAATGGGGACTGAAATTGGAGCATTAGAAGAGAATCAAACTTGGACAATTGAGGATTTACCACCGGGTAAGAAGACAATTGGATCTAAATGGGTTTACAAAATCAAACACAACTCTGACAGAACGATTGAATGTTACAAAGCACGTCTTGTCGCGCTTGGTAACAAACAAATTGAGGGTGTCGACTATGGTGATACATTTGCTCCGGTTGCTAAAATGGAGACAGTTCGGTCATTCCTGCAAGTTGCAGCGGGTAAAAATTGGGCAGTGCATCAAATGTATGTCCAAAATGCATTCTTACATGGCGATCTTCAAGAAGAGGTATACATGAAACCTCCTCCTGATTTTGATTTATCGGATGAAACCAAAGTTTGTAGATTGCGAAAATCTCTCTATGGTTTAAAACAAGCTCCTCGGTGTTGGTTTGAGAAGTTAACATCGGCTTTAAACTCATATTGTTTTGTCCAGTCATTATCTGACTACTCGCTCTTCACTTTCAATAAAAGAGGAGTCCGAATCAACATACTTATTTATGTTGATGACATGATTGTGACAAGTAATTCACATAGCGCGTTGGCCATTTTCAAAGACTATCTCGCTTCGTGTTTCAAAATGAAAGATTTGGGTCCTTTAAAGTATTTCTTGGGGATTGAGGTTTCAAGAAGTTCAAAGGGTTTTTATTTGAGCCAACGGAAGTATGCCTTAGAAATCATCTCAGAAACAGGACTACTGGGCACCAAACCGGCATCGTTTCCTCTGGAACAAAACATCAAACTGGCATTGTCTAACTCGCCACTTCTTCCTAATCCCGAACAGTATTGACGTATGATTGGTAGGTTGATCTATCTAAAAGCCACATGTCCAGATTTGGCATTCTGTGTACATCATTTAGCGCAGTTCATGAAATCACCGAGAGAGGATCATTGGGAAGCGGCTTTGCGAATAGTCCGATACTTGAAAGCAATCTGGGACAATGTATTCTTATTCAAGCGTCAATGGATTTTCAAATAACTGGCTGGTGTGATTCGGATTGGTCTACATGTCCTTTAACTCGCCGCTCAGTAACAGGTTATATTGTTCAAATTGGTGCTTCGCCTATTTCATGGAAAACGAAGAAACAAGACACCGTCAGTCATTCCTCTGCCGAAGCTGAATACCGTGCTATGTCCTTCACCACTAAAGAACTCATTTGGCTAAAACGTGTTCTCCAAGATCTGGGCGTAACTCATGATTCCCCAATGTGCCTTGCTTGCGATAGCAAATCAGCTATCTACATTGCAACAAATCCGGTCTTCCATGAAAGAACGAAACATATCAAAAATGACTGTCATTTTGTTCGTGATCATATAAAGTCAGGCAATTTGGTTCCTATCCATGTCAACACTCACTTTCAACTTGCAGACATACTCACAAAGCCGTTAGGAAAACAAGCATTCATCGATTTTTGTGGCAAACTGGACATTCAAGATCTACATGCTCCAGTTTGAGGGAGGGTATTAGCGAGATCGAAGCACAATCAAATCATATCACAAGAGTTTAGGCAAATCAGTCAGATCAAATCACTATCTGTTTTCCCGTAAATTATGTAATGTATATTCTGTAGCAATAACTGAGAGATACTCTCTTCTCTTCTTTATAAACCTGTTGTAATCGTTCTTTGAAGACATAGAAAATATTTTTTCAATCATCTCTCCTATGAATTCTTTAGGAGATATTAAGAGTGGTAAAAGAAGCAGAAAGGATACCGTCGTTTCACTGGAAATCAATGCCAACAGAATTCTCAGAGGAAAAAGTTGTAGCTTTAGGTGCTGCAGTTCAGGTGTGTTCTTGTTAACCTCTAACTTTCAGTTAATAACCCAATGAACCGATATTTGTTGTGTTGTGTGATACATGAATTATATCTTAGGTCTGTGGAGTAAAAATGTCAGTCAAAGAAGACTAAGTGTTTTACTCTGAATCTGAAGCTTCAGTTAAGCGGTCCACCCGCTGCCCGCAACACCTGCACCCGCCAAACCTGCATGTCCGCCTGGCCATGCCCGCAACGCCTGCTATTTCATGGACAACCATTACAATGTTCATGTCCGCCCCGCCATTGTACATATCGGACCATGCCCGCGGGCCACGGACAAGATTGACAGCTCTAGTACTAAAGTTTAAATCCGAAATATACATTTACCTGTATGTTTAGTATAGAATTAAAAACAAATAAAAGGCTAACTTCTAGCATACCGAATGTGCTCAATTATCGGCGATTTATGTTACTCACTTGTACAAAATGATTAATCAGAAGATATATATTTGACGAGCTTTATGTATATTTAATTAATATTTACCTAAATTATTTCATTAATCAAAAAAGAAGTCCAACAAAAAAAAAAGAGGAAACAATAAATAATAAACTAGATAAATTTTTACTTTCTATTTTGTTAAAATATATGTTCAAATATATTATGGAAAAACAAATAAATTAGAATTCAAAAATTATGATTCTCAAATTGGTTACATATAATTGGTACAATAAAAGAAAATGGTTGAAAATAGAATTTTGGTTATCTATTCGGTTCTCTCGCAGTTCTGTTTTTCCTTTATATAAATCTATTTTTCAATCTTCCAGTCCTACAAGAGGCATAGATCAACTCAGAGAGAGTTACTTCTATCGAGTCAATACTTATATAGAAAAATCTGGATTCAGAGGAGAGAGGAAGGCGGTAGGGTTTCTACTAAAAGTTGAAAATGAACTTCAATTTACTTATATGGAGTATACATGAAGTTAGAGTAAGATTTTAATATGATTGAAGAATGAGTTAAGTTGTATAGAAAAATCAAGTGTGTAGAAGAAAAACTGAATGAACAAAAGGTTAATAACCAAAAAATTTAAGGTATTTTGGTTAATTTTGGGTATTTTAGTTATTTGATATATAAAATAAAATTGAAATTTTCGGGTTTATAATTGTAAGATAATTGAGTTATATCAAGTCTAAATATTATTAACTTTTTTGGATATATAATTGTATTTTGAGTATTTTGGATTTCCATTCGGTTCTTAGTTCGGTTCAGTTCATATATGACCTTTCGAATATAGGAGTATATTATCTATATGGATTTTTTGGGTTAATACCTTTTTTGGGTTGGATTTGATTTGGTATTTTGGGTTTCAGATATTTTGTCCATGCTATCTAACACGGTGGTCGAAAAAAAAAACAACAAGTTGGAACCAAAAACTTTTAGACATTTAATTGATTTTAATATGTTTTTAATAAATTTTAGTATAGAAACTGAATTAGTTTATTCATATAAAAACCTAAAATTCTGTAAATAACTATTTTCTCTTACAAAACATGATTGATCTATTTCTTTCCATAAAACAATTTAAGATATAGCTTTTAAAAATATATTTAATTAAATAATTATGATTAACTTTTATTGATTTTAAAATTTAAAAATTTGCCCATCGGACGGGTTCTAATCTAGTATTCTATAATATTGATCATAAACAGTTAAACACGAAAAAACTTACAAATACTTTAGAAAAACTCAAGAACCCTAGTTTAGTCAATCAAGAATCGATCAGAGTGCTTCGTATCAGACATGTGAGATTTCTATATAAGCTGTAAATTATAAATACACAAGAAAACTTATCGATTTTCTAGAGAAACTAAAGTGCCATAATTAACTGAATTAATCATGAATAGGTCATATCGGTTCGTATCATCCATCACGTAAAATTTATTTTTATTGTTACTACACTCGTTTTGATGGTGATCACTACCGTGGTTGTGAAAAATATTCCAGTTGATTCTCCTGTGAAGCAAGATTCAGCAAAAAGAGATTATGGTTCTTGGAGCCGGACTCCAATAGTTCATGGAGGTAGTACAGCACCTGTCCCTCATAAATTTATCCGACGACCGGGGACAAAGCGTAATGGATAATAAAATCTGACATCTTCACTGATTTGTTAACAATCAATCAACTCAAGATTTTTTTTAAGAATATTCTTTGAAATTCTTGATTTGATTTGTTACATTTTTTAACACAGGGTTATGTTGTTTAAGTTTTATGGTACCTTTATTATTATTTATATTTTTAACATAATTTATTCATCTTTCCTTTTCTTTTTCTCCTTGGAATATATGCATTGTTTAGAAATAACAAGGTGAGCATAAGATATAAATATAACTAAACTCATGCGAACTAATTTGTAGAAGAAAGAATCTCATAAATACCACTTTGAGAATGCACATTTTAAAAAAAATACCACTGTCTAGTGGTCATTTTCAAAACTAACATTTTATATGTAAATTGACCAGTTTACCCTTGTTTTAATTGGGACAAAAATTTGAAAAAATGAAAATTAGATATCATTGAGGAAGAAGAAGGTCACAAAGCCGGCCATATCGGAAAAAACAAAAATCTCTAACTAGTCTTGTCATCTCTTTCAAATCTAGAGGTTTTTGTGTCGATTCAGATCTAATTTTGGTATGCTTCTTCTTGGACTAGTCTTGTTACTTACTTTTCAATAGTTTCTAGATACGGATCGAGAATTAGGCAAAGCACACTCTGAGGTCAAAGCCTTGAGGCTATTTGAGAGGCAGAGAAAGAAATTTGTTGAAGAGGTGCTTTAGATTCTGATTTTGAGCAATTTTAATATTTTCAGTTTTAGTAACTCATGAATTTATAGATATCTTCGTAAGGGTTAGTGTATGGCAATGTTGTTAGAGAAGATTCAGGTTTTTGATTTCACAAATCACTTGCTTTTACTTTTCATCAATGTCTATCATGTTGCTAATGAAGAAGATCTAGCTAGAAGACTGATTCAGATCTGTTAGATTTGATTTCCATTGTTCAAATAGTTCTTCTTTCAAAGTTAATGAATTTCAAAATTCTTTGGGTAAAAGGAGATTTTATCTGTGAAATTGATTAACTGAATATGCATTTGAATTGGTTCAATTGTCAAAATAGTCGTGAAACTTGTTTTGCTTATATAAATTCATATAAACATTTTGATTTAGGAACAATGACTTGATATTTTTAGGGTTTGGAGAATTTGTCTGCTGTAATGATCTTGTACGGTTTCTTTTGCTTGTGTTATTTCATGAATTCGATTTCATTTGTAATTGAATTTGACATTTGTTTTGTGTATTTGATGTTGTAAGCTTGGAGATTGTAAGCACTGGAACTGTTATAGATGTGGGTTTGGGGTAAATGGTGACTACAAATGTTTAATTGATGATTCTTATCATAGATTTATTGTTCTGTTTGCTTTTGCATCAAAACTGTACAAACATCTTCTACATGTCAGAGAAAGATGGGTTCTTTGATCTATTTGTGTGCACTGAAATTAAGCAGCACTTAGAAGAAGTTGAATATGACATTTTCCGTTAACATTCCATATGGTCTTATTCTTTGGGAAAGTTTCATTAGTTTCTTTTGAAAACCTTATAAAAGCCTGATGTGTTCTTTTGAAAAATATTTTTTATAGATTCAAAATGGAGGAAGGGAGAAAAAACAGAAAGAACTAAAGGTAAACATCCTTATAACAATCTTATAACAACCTTATAAAATCCTTATAAAAGCTTTATTAAAACCTTAGTACTAATCATTTGTATCTACATATAACCTTTATACCCCTTTTATAATGATGTAGTACTTGTTTCATTACAACCTTATAAAAACCTTATAAAAGCTTTATTAAAACCTTTATAACCCTTTATAATGACGTATAACTTTATAACATTATCATAACTGCTAATGGTTTTATAACTTTATAACCCTTTATAATGACGTATTACTTGTTTTCTTATCTGTTTTTATTACAACCTTATAATACATTATAAAAACCTTATGACAACCTTATAAAATCATTATAAAAGTTGTATGAAAAGCTTAGTACAAATGATTTGTATTTTACATATATATTTTTTTTGTCTAAGAGGGGTGATAGCAATGATCCAAACGGAACAATTAAACTACCTAAGTTAGTTGACGTAGATGGGGGTGGACCAAAAGCTGTATTACATAATTCACATATGTACTACGTACAAATAGTAGATGCAGAATTAACTGCGGGCGAGTTTGGAAAGATTGAAAATTCACCACTGAATAGTATTGTGAAGATAGGGCGCAGAGCATGGCTTCATTTTTCTGGGAAACTATTTCACTTTTTAATGCAAATGAGAGTAGATATTGAAGGAAAAATGATATGGTTTACTATTGCGTCTCAACCAATGAGATTTAGTGAGAGAGAGTTTCTCCTTACAACATGTCTCCCATTTTCTATTGAAGAGGAGCATACACCCTGAATTTACCTTATAATTGGATGACATCGGATAAACAGACATTGAAATATTAGATTCAACTCCTTCATGATAAAAGTTCAAAGAGAAGAAAATGACAAAGTGTGAAAAGCTATCACTAGTTTCAGTCATCTTAGTTGAGAGAATAATTCATGGTGTTAGCCCATCAAAGAGAATCCAAACTTATAGATTACAAGAAGCTTTGAACTTTGAATATTACATTTGCAAGCCGTGGGAAAGAATTGGCTTTGGTGTACTTAGAAATAACATTCTGAAATTTCATATCAAAAGTGGACAAAGAGTCAATATGACTTGGAAGGATTTAGATGGGCTGTAAATTTTTGGGCTTTCTTTTCAGTACCTCTTCTAGGTATTAAGTTTGGAAAAGAGTCTTCTACAGTTAGCTCTGAAGATCCTTTTATGTTAAGGTGGATTTCAACTAGTACACCACGAGCAAATGAGATTTTGGAACATGACATGATAGACAATATAAGTATGCCTTTGATTTAAATGTTTTCAGATTGATGAATAACAAAAAAAAGCAAGCATTTATTATGCTTATGAATTTTAAATGTTTTCATACTGAAGTCAAAACTATTTTGGGAGACCCAGAAAAGCCCAAGAATCTTGTCCCAACACCGGATAATGAATTCAATGACTTTAAGGATTTTTTTGCAAGTTATTAAGATAGTGAACAATGGATATCGGTAAGGTCATCATATTCATAGAGAAACACAAATCAACATCCGGCACAAGACTGATATATTGCCCTAAAAACGAATCCATTATAGTCGTGAACTTGTCTCCAAATGCGTTTCGCACATCACTAATAATCTTTTCATTCACGTAACCAGTGACTTTTGGTGATTCCTTTGGTTCTGTCCCTGGAACTAATAATATCTCAGGCAAAAAAAAGATCTTTGATGTTAGACATTTAATAACTCTACAGTTTATAAAAACATAAAGTTAGAAACACACAAATCACCATACAGACATAAACATCCAAAACAAAAAGTTAGACATTTGTGTCTATACAGTGATTTAGATATTTCTAACTTTGTGTTATTAAATGCCTACATCAAATACCTTTTCTTTGCATAAGAGATTATTAGTTTGAGGGACAGATAAGAAAACAAGTAATATGTCATTATAAATGATTATAAGGATTATATGTCAAATACAAATGATTAGTACTAAGATTTTAATAAAGCTTTTATAAGGATTTTATAAGGCTGTTATAAAGTTGTTATAAAGATTTTTACCTTTAGATCTTTATGTTTTTTCTCCTTCCTTCTTGTTGAATCTATAAAAACATTTTTCAAAAGAACACATCAAGCTTTTATAATGTTTTAAAAGGAACTAATGAAACTTTCCCAAAGAATAAGACCATATGGAATGTCAACTTGAAATGTCATATTCAACTTCTTCTAAGTACTGTTTAATTCTGACTTGTAGAAGAAGTTTGTACAGTTTTGATGCAAAAGCAAAAAGAACACTGACAGATAAATCTATGGTAAGAATCATCAAATTAAACATTTGTAGTCACCATTTACCCCAAAACCACAGTTATAACAGTTTCAATGCTTGCAATCTCCAAGCTTACAACGACAAATGCCCAAAAAAATGTCAAATTCAATTACAAATGAAATCAAATTCATGAAATAACACAAACAAAAGAAACCGTACAAGATCATTATGTTTATGTGAATTTATATAAGCAAAAAAGGTTTCACAACCATTTTGACAATTAAACTGATTCAAATGCATATTCAATTCATCAATTTCACATATAAAATCTCATCTTACACAAACAATTTTGAAATTCATTAACTTTGATAAAAATAACTACTTCAACAATGCAAATCAAATCGATCTGAATCGGTATTCTAGCTATATTTTATTAATTAGCAACATGATAGACATTGACAAACAGTAAAAGCAAGTGATTTATGAAATCAAAACTCTGAATCTTCTCTAACAATTGTCATACACTAACTTTTAAAAAGACATTTATAAATTCATATGAGTTGGTAAAACTGAAATTACTAAAATTGCCCAAAATGAGAATCCAACGCACCTCTTCGAACACCTTTCTCTCTTTGTCTCTCAAATAACTCAAGGCTTTGACTTCACCGGCGTGTGGTTTGCCTAATTCTCGATCCATATCTAAAAACCATTGAAAAGTAAGTAATAAGACAACAACGAAATGACGATGGAAGCTAAGACTATGATATCTTTTATTGTCTCAGGTCTACTCGAGATTCTTTGTGGCTTGGAAAGCGGAGAGGATGATAGATACATTTATATATGTATACACATACAAAACACAACAACCCTTGTCGTTTACTTTTATTTTATTTTTCATTTGGGCCTCTAATAGGCTGAAAAGTTCAAATTGGCCCACAATTCTACAATCCTGAAGAGATTCTCCCTTCATTAGGGATACAATATTTGGATAAAATGATTTGCCCAGTGGTATTTATAAAAGTGACAAAAAATGAGTGGCATATTGATGGAAAGTGGTATGACGGGAGTGGTAGCTGTAACAATTTCTCTTTGTAGAATCATCAGAGTAGAAAAAGCAAAAGTGAAATAGTGAATAATAAATTTCATCTCGTCACACATGGGGTTAAGAGCAATAATAAATGGTTCTTCCAAAAAATAAAAATTTATCCAGTAGAATCGATTTAATCATACAGACTTCTTCCAATCAATTAATATATGATGGAACGGCGAAAAAATTGCTTCTACAAGCTTATATCGTTTCTGCAACTCAAGAGTACACCAACCTTCAATGAATGCATTCAAAAAACCAATGAATCTTCGAAATCCGCGGTTCAGCAAGCGCAACCTCCGCCTTTTGGCTCGTTTTCAGTCACTGCATCTGGTATGCTTTGGAAGTATCTGCAATAACCCAAAAACATTGTGTATAAGAGACATAAACTACATAAGTATTCAGCTTATTCTTTACCATTCTTGGTTTTCAATTCAAGAATCCTACGGACTGGAATATACAAGTATACAAATCTTCGTATTCAGATTTAGATGAGATTCTACACTATTTAGACCCTCGATTATAAGAATTAGACAATCCAAACAACGAGGAACCAAAACATCTGGAAAGAAGAAAGCTACTAGTTCCCAGGATATTCTTCAGTAGTATCTTTGATAAGAGAGCACATGTGTGAGAGTACGAGACACATGTGAAGAATTGTTAAGAGAAGAAAGAGTATAAATAGAGAGGTGAGGCTATTGTAGAGAGTTATCCTGCGTGATCAATAGAAGTGTAAAGAGGATTAGAGCTTTTTGTGCTCTGTTCTTGTGATAAGAATTAGGGTTTGTGTACTCTGAATCTTATCAATCTTAATGCAGTCAATATTTCATTTTTTCGAAGCTCTCATATTATACTAGAGATAAACGAAAGAGAAAACTTACATATCCTGTTCAGTTTCGTTCGCAAGAGCGGTTTTGGCAATGGTTAAGAATGCTTCATCAACATTGAAGTCTTCTTTTGCTGATGTCTCGAAATAAGGTATGTTACCATTTGAAGCACACCAGTCAGCTGCTTTCTTCTCAGAGACCTGTAGTTAAAGAGAATGCAACTAGACTGACTAAAAGACTTAAAACACAATGGCAAAATGTTTCTTGATCTTCTACTTACCACTCTACTGCTCCCTCCATCTACGTCAACTTTGTTTCCAAGCACTATAAATGGAAATGTTTTAGGATCTGATGGACTTGCCTGAGTAGCACAAAGCAAATACATGGAAATAGAGAATTAATACAATATTAGCATATTATAAACTGTTACAGGAAAACAAACTGAATGAAGGCACTTGGTTTATAGACTAATGAATTCTAAAACCGTTATGAAAACGGAACGATGTTAGTAATATACTTGGCTTAAACAGTTAAAGGCAAATGATCGCTCAAACATAAAAACATGTAACATTCCTCAGTCATCTTGTTATCTACTGAGAGAACAAAACTTGAGATATGGGTCCTGAAATAGATACAAAGATAACCAAAAGCTCTCCTGACTGAATAAGGGCACTTGGTACCAGGTAAAGGAAAATGATCATTCAGACATTGCTTTCTATTGCTTTCTATTGGAAAAACAAAACTTTCAAATATGGTCCTGAAAACAAAAAGAGATTACAAAGATAACCAAAAGCTCTTCTGTCCACATCATAAAACAAAAGGGGAGTTTTACATTGGGTTTGTAAAAGCGAAATGTTAACCAAAATGGCATAATCTGGAGATTATAACTGTTAATAGTCAAAGCTAACGATTCCTATTACAATAGAAGTATCATATTCCTTATATTCCATGTATTCAACGTAACAAACAAAGAAAACCAGAGCCAACCTCAAATTGTATAGCATAATAAAAATGAAACATACCAAAGCAAAATGTACGAGAAAGAAGGTATATTGCTAGGAACCTGCTTAAGAAATTCTCGTGCCATTTTTTAAAGAAACCAAAGCCAAACTCAATTATATGCTACTAGAATGAAGCATACCAAAGCTATAAATTCCTATAAAAATAGAAGTACCATATTCCTAAAACAACGAAGCATAAACGAAAAGCAAAGTATGCCAAGATAGAAGGAAAATTGCTAAGAACCTGTTTAAGAAATTCCTCATGCCAATTTTCGAGAGAGTCAAAGGACTTCAAGACATTAACATCATAAACCAAAGCACAACAATCAGCTCCTCTATAAAAAGCAGCACCAAGACTCTGAAACCTTTCTTGTCCAGCAGTATCCCAAATCTAACAACCACACAAACACACACATCAAAAAAGTGAAATCTTGAAGAAGTTAATTTCAAAACGAAGAAAAAAAAAAACTAACCTGTAGAGTAACAAGCTTATCACCAATCTGAAGCTCTTTTGTTACAAAATCAGCACCAATCGTTGCTTTATACTGCAAACTAAACTTCTTATGCACATATCTAAAATTCATCCGTTAAGGTCCACAAAAGATAAAGGATTCACAAAATCAAAAACAGCGAGTCTGTGACCAATTCAACCACAAACCATCCAAAGGATTTGAAGACTGAAATTGATTCAATCGAAGGATACTGATTCATCAAAGAGGTCTTACCAACCCTAAGAAAACGAAAATCACAGATCAAAATTAAAAATCAAAAATAAGAAAATAACGAAAGTATTAGACATCGGAGTCTATACCCGCTATCGCCGAGGACAATGACCTTGAGCAAAGTACGTCTTCTCGTCGCCATTGTTAATCGTAACAATGAATTAGAGATTCTGTAGATCTTGGAGATGAGAGTGCGTAGAGAAGGATTCGTAAACAGTGAGAGGATTTTGTAGGGATCCAATTTTCTAACTTTTTTTTTTATCGATTTGAAAAGAATCCGAAGAAAGAAAAGGGAAAATGTTAAAGGGGCGCCAATTAGATCCCGACGTTTTTTTTTTCTCCGAGACTGATGAATCTGTTAATTTTCTTTTATATTTCTTATCCAAAAAACAAAAAAAATAACAAATGTTAGGTATATTGTCTTTTCTTTATTTTATTTTATTTTGAAGCTAGGTAGCATGAAAATGGAAATGGATAAACCGAAATGGAACTTGTGAAAAGGTGGAAACAATATTTTCCTAAAATTAAGAAACGGCTACCTAAACGCATGACACATACAACCTTTATAAATTAGGAAATAGATAACGAAATGGGTACTGAAACGAATGGCACTATATATATAATAAAATCTCTATAAATTAATAATTTTAGGATCGGATAATGTTGTTAATTTATAGAATGATATTAATTTATCGATATAAAATTTTTTCTTGAATTTCATAAGAAATCTATTGAAAGTAGAAAAAATGAAGAAAACACTTTGATATGTTAAATACATTTACAAATTAGAAATTATTCATTGCATATAATTTTTTTTTAATAATTTTTAATGAAATTTACAAGTAATATCAGATATTTTTGATAATTAAACAAATAGAGATAAACTCCAACAAAATTATAAATTTACGAAAAAAGAAACAACACTATAATCATATTTCACTAAAATCTCTTATTTTATAATATATATTGATAAATTGTTTTATATGCTCAAGCGATAACAACACATTTATTTATTTATTTTCTTTTTCAATAATTTAAAACAACGCATCTATTGAACATATAAAAAACTTAATGCAATGTTTTTCCATAGAGAAGATAGAGTGTGTAAATGATCGTTTCTAAACGGAGGAAATGGGATTTGTTTTCTCCCACAATAAAACGTCAAAACAAGAGTGGTGATCTAATCAGAGAGAGTTACTTATGTTGAAGCCAACTTTTATACATAAATATGGATTCGAAAGAAGGAGGAATACGGTGGTGGGATATTGAAAAAGTAAAAAACCGCCAGAAGATAGGAAATGATGACTGACTTCAGCAAGTGAAAGTGCATAGAGGGAAAGATATTTGGTAGGCAACCGCGATAAGATATGAACTAGAGGAAAAATATGAATCCGGAGGTGGGAAGAAGGTGGTGGGGTGTATGGAATTCCAAAGATGGACTAATAAGAAAGCAGCATAAAAAACTAACATCTTATATAGAAATAATCTAAAACTGAAATAAAAGTTGAGAGATGATAACAGAAGAGATGAGTGCAAGGATGTTGTCGGAAAACGTTGAAAAACAAGGAATGACGGGAAACTTCGCCGAGTGAAGGTTCGAGAGGAAAAAATATTTGGTTGAAAATCAATATAATATATGAATCATAAAAAAAGTAGAAGAACAATGAAGATCTTGTCGGAAGAATGTCTCGCCCATATAATCGATAACTTAGTCATTCGTCACCGGATATGTTTTCCATGTCTCACACGGTAATAAAAAAAATAAACGACAATAAAAACTAAAATCTATTGGATGTCATCTGAATTTAAATTTGTTAACAATAAAATTGTATTATAGAAATTTAAATTAGTAAAGTAGAAAAATAAACTTATGTATATAACTCTCTTCTCTAACTAAATACATGTTTTCTTCTTTTCTTTCTAAAACAATTTCAAGATATATCATTAACAACAAATTTTAATTCAATATTTCTGTTTAAATATAACTTTAAAAAAAAATAGATCGGACGAGGCCGAAGTTTAATTATAATACAAGAAACCTATAAGAAATTATTTTTTTGGATTCACATGCTTTATTACAACTTTTGAGCTTTAAAATTCTTTCTACTCCGCTGGTGGGATCTTGCATATTAAATAGGTACTCAATAGAACAAACGTTTATCCAAGGTTCACAGCATCTTCAACATGATTAGGTATACACAATACAACATACATCATCTGCAAAATGGACAAGGTATTTATACAATTATTGAGCTTGAGCACCACCTCAAATGATCTCTTAAAACCTCTATTGTGCTTGTTGGCATGAGCCTTGAAAAGTCTCCAAGCCACAATTTATATGCAAAGTATTCTGCTGATCTTTACACCGTTACACGTACAGAACCATGCTCCTCGGTTGAATTTTTTTTCACAAATATCACACCAATATTCACGGCTTTCCTTTTCGCCATAGCATAGTGAGAAAGGATAATCATCATCAATGCTTTACCCCAAATGGTAAAGTAGCGCATTTGAAATCCAAGAAAAACTCAGTCCTCTTCAATGCACGTGAGCACAGGAGATGCCAATTCGTTGCAACCATTACACTGTTTTCTTCCATCTTGTGGAATGTAATATAAGGGATGGCGATGACTTGGATGGACAATTCGCTCAGGAATTGATTGATAGACCCTGGAGAGTTTATACAAGAAGGAACAAAGGAAAAGAAGAGAGGACACGTGCAGAGGAGTTTACAGTGCGGAGAACACGCTTGAAGAATGAAAGCGTGTGAGAGTTTGTTGGATTCTAATTCTTGTATAAATAATAATTGTTGCTGAACTTGAGGTTTTTATGCTCGTGTGGAGCTGTGTGTAGAGAGAGAGAGAGAGTTCTCTGGGGAAGATACAGTTAGAGAGAGAGACTTGTATTCACCATTGTATACGATTGGGATAAGTAATATACTCAGTTCTTATCATTGATCCGCATAGGACGTCTAATACCTTATCCTCACGCTGGTAGCCGAAACCATTGGACATTCTATGACAAGCATAACACTTAAAAATATTGGCCTCGTTTGTAACTAAACTCAGCTGTTCATTGTATAACACATGCCATATCCTTCTAGGAAATTCAGCGCATGTGGAAGGTCAAGACAGTCTTGATGGATCACAAAACAGCATTGAAAACATACGTAAAGTTTCGATCTTCCTTCAACCCATAAGCATTACCTGTAAAATAATTGAGTCTTGAGAGAAGGTTGAGTTGGTGATCATGAGCTTTCAAATCCAACAAAGATTTTGGAGGTGCAATGTGAAGTTACAAGTAGAAAAATGATAACACAATCCATCATCAACATTTCTTCCACAAAGACGACATTTTCCATCAGAATAGTTCGGTGGTGGGAGTGTAATGAGCTTTAGAGGGTGTAGAAAGTGATGGTAATGCTTTACCTCTAATGGGTGTTTTACCTTCGAAGTCGTTTTTTTCTTTCTCAAAGTCAAAAGTCTCATTTATCTTTCTTTTTTTCAACCAAAAGTCTTCGTTTATCTGAGTGATGAATATATTTTAAAAATTAATATATCAGATTTTTGGTGGTCTCTCTTTTTTTGTTCTAACAATAAAATAAATGGGAAACTGAGCTAAAATGAATAAATTTACCCAAAGTTTGTGATTCTTATATAGTGTATATTAGATTTTAGAGAAATCCATTATCAAACTTCACATATTTGTGAAACTTTGCAGCTTCTACAATATTTCTCTATGATAAAAATAAAAAGCTCTTAGTACATTCTCTCGATTCGGTGACTAACTTCTCATCTAAATTCACAAACTCTCCAAGGTAAAGTTGTAACCGTTTTCTGCTAACTCCCTAGATGTGTTGAATAATTCATAATCACGTATTTAGCAAACCTTGAAGTAAGCTCCAAGCTCGGACCAACGGATCCACTTGGCATACTTCATTACCCCAAATGTTCTGCAGATTATGTTTTGAAGTGTCCATCTTTACACTCTGTTCTCTTTCCAAATGCTCAATCATTTCCTTGTCCATTGAGCTCCCGGCGACTTCCTGTTTAAACCAAAACAGTGAAGAAAAACAAGACATGTTTTACAATCTCAAATGGAAACAATGCAATCACCTGAGTACACTCAGTCAATACTATTAATTAATGCATGCCACCTAATTTTGATGCTTGAGATGAGACAACTCTTGTACTAGTCTTTTAGTCTACTCGATTCCAACACATCCGCCTGACTAAATAGCAAACTAAACGAAATAATACTTAGCAATATATCAGTGTACATTTTAATTCCCACAGAGAAAAACAATCTCAGACTTGAGAGAAACATCAGTAAGTTATATCTACTAATTCTCAAGCTATCAACGTTTAGTTATGGTCAGGCCTCAAGACATAATGAAATAAAATTATGGAAGATAAAAGAGGTCGAACATACCCAGATGGGGCCACTAGTGGCATTTAGGATCACTAACTTGAGGAACTCATCCTCTGAATTGGTGAGAAGTTGATGTGAAGTAACAGTAATGGTGATATCATGAAAGAGTGTGTCGATCTGTGATCCATTGCACTTAATCAGTATCCTCTTGTGAACCCGGACAATATTTTCAAGATGGTAAGCTGTGGAGCTCCGGTTGCTGTCTTTTCTAATCCATTGTGCCACATCATCCTCAGGCAATTCTTCGTGTAGCCTAAGAAATGAGCACGCTCTCTTCCCACTCACCCAGCAAAGATAAGTTGATGATCCATCATCTACAGCAGGAAAGTGAAATTCATGACAAGAGTACACAAATGCATATATTATTAACCAATTTATCAATGGACAAGTAAAATTCTATTTGCCACTGGAAACTGAAGCAAAGTCTACTCAGGAGCATAAACTCAGTCTAAAGATCCGTTCTAACGATTATGTATTGAATGTGACTCACCTACCACAAATCCTGCAAGTGGTATATCAATACTTTTCCCACACTCGTTTTCTGAGGGGTCATCAGATCTCATTTGGAGAACCAGAAGACGAACTGAGATAACCTGTTGCACCAGCAAAACAGTACACGTGAATGGAAGATTAAAACAAATTGGCTAATCCACGAAAAGATTACCTTGCAGGCAAATTTTATTTGCTGATTATCCTTGATCCCTGAGAATGAATTAGAAGCAGGACCAGAAAGAATGCCAAGTACGTGTTCCTGAGGTGTAATTTTGGGCAGACACAAAGCAGCTCGATGAGTCGATTTCTCTAAATGCGGATCATCCAATGCCTTTTGAGAATTTATTTTGATAAACGATGCTGAAGTCAATAAAAACCTATTTTCCCCTCTACAAAAACAATAATGCAAGGAACTGAAGATGAGTTTGTCACTTGATAAATAGATACTTATGCAACAGTTTTTATATAGGAAATAATACCCTGCTCCCAGAATCCGATAGAATGTTGCATTCACCCCAGGGCCGAATCCAATGAGATATGAATGCCTACTAAGTGGACCAAAAATCTTCACCTGAAACACCATCGTTGAGGAGATAAGAGGTACAAGCACGTAGACAGCAGAGAGAACAGGGTATTGACTAATACACACTTACAGTTTGATCATTGACTAAAACATGAATGCAATAACTGCTTGAAACATCAATGCCACAAGAGTCAACAGCATCAACTTCTACTACATCACCTCTGAAAGTCACTAGAATTCCCTCTGGAAACAAGCTGTTGGAAAGAGGCAGTTGAGATGGCTCTGCATGCATGATCATCTCAGCCGCCACTGGCTTACGAAGTTCTTCCAAGTCCTTGAGATAAACTGAAAAGAGCCTTTTTGCATCATAAGGGAGAAGAAGAGAAATATCTGAACAAGATTGTGGACTAGAAACATTTTGTTGTTCCACCGCAAGGGATGGTTGAGAAGACACCAGAGGATATACATCCATAGATCCATCACGAGCGAGAACTTCATCAAAAGAAAGCTCCACACTCCATAAACGTGTTTCAGGTCCAAAATTGATTTTGTCATTGTTAGATATGCAAGATCGTCCAACGCAAAAAGAATCATCAGTGCTATGCTTCATCAAATAGCAACTGCCAATCTGCAATGCCTGCCATTAAAGTGCAAAAAAATCATTTAGCTGATGTCATTAGTCTCTGTGCAGCATAAATGTTTGTTTACTAGGAATCAACTGTTAATAAGAAATTAAAACTTACATTATAGTTTTTGCATTCAGGTATGAATTCTAACAGCACACGCTTAGCATTGTGCATGTTACCACTTTTGTTTTCCTTTAAATTAGACAGAGTTGCTGCTGTCATCAAACAGTGACTACTAGCACATCTGATGCTCATCTGGCAGGAAATTGCATGCAGCACAGATGATACTCTTTCCCTTTGTAATGCTTTATTAGTTTTACATCTCTTAAGTGGACGTATTTCTTGGGAAGTATTACATTCTTCAAAATAGGGAGCAGCTGTGTCTTCTTCAGTCACAGTGCAAATGAGATCCCAGGGAATGATTACAGCCTCGATGAAAACACTGGTACAGTCAGGCATTCCTAGATGAGCCTGGTACAAGATCAATAACGATAACAGTTAAGACCTTCTAGAAGCATAAACAAAAGCTTTGCTTTATTTATGCAAATAAATAAACGACAGTGACATTTTTGGAAATTGCTATTTTGTATAATAAAACCTTACATTTTTTAGAATCGGAAATTTGTGGATCACCCTAAATATATGAAACATTGCCCCTTTGAACTCACTCAGATCAGGCCTCCAGTCAAGAGAATGGTGCATGGGAACATTTTTGCAACTTGCAGCATCAAACGATAAAGAAAAATGCACTTCCAAGGTGTTTTCTATGGCCAATGGAGTGGGATTAACTATACTTCTACAGCGAAGGGGCTTTCGAAGAAACGGAATGTGGAGCATTGATTCAGGTATTCCTTCTACAATAAGATAGAAATCAGAAACCTACAGGATAAACTGAAGAGTCAATAAGACAAGTTTGGTATCCTACAACATGCCGGATAAGTGAAGAAAATGTAGTTTGAAATACAAAATTAACCTCAAATATCCTGCACGCATTTCTATCACTTAGAAGGTCTGGACTCAGAACATCGATGCTGCTGGTTCTGTCATACAATTGTAGTCTTCCAGAAGATGAGATCTATATAGAAGAATAATGTAGCGAAAGCTACATATGGGTAAAAATTGAGAAAAACAAAAACCTTTTTATGTAGCGAAAGCTAGAGATGTGTCCCAGATATTAAGCAAAAATATATACCCTATCAAGCTGACATGATGACACTGATATCTCAACAACTTTAAAAAACTTTTAAATGAGTTATTTGATAGCACAATAGTGTACTCATGTAAGCCTTCAGATATCATGGAGCGATATGGAAGCATAACACATATATGAAGTGACAATTTCTGTATTTCAAGAGCCAAAAAGTTTGACTTCACGAGTAATATACCTGAAATCTTCCAAGCAAGATGACACCAATATCTTCACTTCTAACAGTCTTGGTGTTTGTATGACTATATCTTTTCCGCGTTGACGATAGGTGACTTGAACAATTACTAGCACTAAAGTTTTTAATCTGAGAAAGCAAATCATTCAACATGACCTTGTAGTGGTGGACAAAACTTGAGATAGGCATAACCTGATTGGAGAAAAATATAGGTGGAATTAATATAATAAGACCAAAGAATAACTATGACAATCAGAAAGAGATTAAGCTCGTCTTAATCTAACCAAACAATAGACTGACCAGTTTTAGGTTGCAATCACGAGCTTCACTATTGCATCCACATGATTCATGCAGGCAGAATTCAGTAAAAAGCCCGCCCTGCGAAATTAAAAGTTACAAAAAAAGAGTAAAACTGATGCGCATGGATTAGAGCAGTATAAAGCTGCATCTATTATTGAACTTTGAATTTACCAATTTACCCTATGTTGAAACATGGATGGCGTTATGTGTGACTCTGCATACATCTTTGTCAGTTCATCCTTCTGATAACACCTCATAAAAATCAGGAAGACCATAGAACTATAATGTGGGAGAAAACAGGAAAGCCCAGGATCAAAACAAAGAACCAAGCCTGCTTTTATCTACCTCATGGGATGTTAAGATTTCCTTGTCTGATGGCATTCTGTCAAATTTGTGGAAGCATAAACGAACGAGTAATGTCCTACAAAGCATTGTTTTGCAGCAATATCAGACTATCAGTCACAAGTCATGAATAGCATGAAATCACCTAAGATATTGCTAAAATCATCAGAGAGAGAGAAAGAGTACCAAAAACTTGCAGGAAAGGACAAAGACTCGATGAATCGACTCAAAGAAGTATGCCGACATGAATCTACAAGACAACTAAAGAACCAGCTGGATGAATCTCCAGACATAAGAGAAAGCCTTCAGGAATTAACCGATTAATAGCAAAACCTTACCTCGTTTCAAAAGGTGAAAAAATCTCAACAGTAATGCTGGTCTTGAAGCATGCCCCAAGTATAAGCACTTCTCCCCAAGAAAATTTGGTATTCACAAAATGCACATTTCTGATAAAAATCTGCACTAAAGTAAGTTAAATCAATCAAAGATCTCAAACTAGCACAGAGAGACTAACTTCTCAGATGCTTTCACAGCCAGAACAAAAAGAATCAAGAGGGGTCTTCTTACAAGAGAACCAGTACGGATACTGTGGGATCTATTGAGTATATGATCCGTCAATAAAAGCCAAACATCTTCATCCATCTCAACAAGCTTCCCTTTCATGTACACACCTTTAACAAATCCAAGGTATGAACCACAATTACCTCTCCTCTCAAGAACAGTATTCGAAACTCGCTGTTTCTTAGAAACCCAAGGTGAATGAAGAACAGAGATCTCAGTGGTCACAAACACCAACAAAGAATCACATTTGCCTATATAAACCAACTTCTTCTTCAAGCCCGAGAGAGCAACATTTCTTCCAACTAACTTCGTTATCGCAGGGTGCCAACTCGCAGCCACAGAACCATAAAAGTAAACAAACACAGACTTCTCAAAAGAGTGACCACAATCGTTCCCGCTATACTCTTTACATTCACAAGCCATAATATTAACTAAGAACCCAGGAAGATTAACAGAATCATCTGACTTCCCATCTTTACAAGGAACAACAGACACAGGGCTGATTGATTCCAACACACCATGAACGCTATATCGTGACTTACGATGATTACCGTTATTTGATAATCGCAGAGGAGGATTCAATGGAAACAAACCATTACTAGAACACCGAGAAAGCAAATTACCGGAATCAACAAGTTTCCATTTGATAATCTCCAAAAATCCACCACAATGCTTCATAGGTATAAAATTCCAAGATAGAACACAAATCTTACTCCTAATCGCACTGATTTCGAATCTGAGTATATCACAGCAGATTGTTACGTCGCCGTCTGAGAATCGAAAACAGTAGCGATTCGGACATTTTAGGGTTTCGGAAGGGAGAGCTAACGTCCCGATGATAACCGCTGGATGATTCAATGGTGCGAGAAATTCCGAATTGATGGCACCGGCATGTGATTTAGGGTTCTTATTGCTTAATTCGGAAGACGAGTGAGTATAGAATAGCGAAGATGCACCGGTGACGGCTCGGCCACCGTTGATAAGCTCTGTAATCGTGATAATTGTAGCGTTCTCCATTATCAGGAGCTGTGAGTGTTTCATACTCGCGGCGACGGTTCGGTGGCTCTGTCCATGGACTGTAATTGTGGAGTAGACTGAAATAGAGCGGGAACCCGAGAACGACGCTGAACCCGATTTGTTGACCCGGTCGGTTTTGTAGTGAGAAGGCTAACTTTTTCGTAATTTGGTTTGGGTTGGGCCTTGGATACAATAATTTGGTCGGTTTAACCATCTCATAAAATATGTTTATATATATATACCTGGCTACGGCAAACGTGAAAGCTTTACAGCCCTAATTTTTTTCCTTTTCTTCACATCAAAGATAAACGAGAAAAAACAATGGTGAAGTTGGATCTTACATGGGATTTGGTAGAGGAGATACTCTGTAGAGTTCCATCGAAATCTCTAAGAAGATTACGATTGACTTGCAAAAGATGGAACGATTTATGCAACGATCCAGATTTCATCAAGAAGAAATGGGATCAAGCAACAAAGAAGAACCCGGTTCTTATGATTAGAAATTTTAAGGTTTATTCGTTGATTCTCAAACCGGTTCTCAACGAAATTGACAACAATATTGTTGTTGTTGATCCATCTATAGAGTTTACTTCAAGTAAACTTAAAAGCCTAAATGATTTGGATATAAACGAAGTCTTTCACTGCAACGGCTTATTGTTATGTTCTATGAAAGTCTCTCACAAGACTCAACTCGTGGTTGTGAATCCTTGCACTGGTCAAACCAGATGGATCGAAACAAAATACGATAGGTATGTTCTAGGTTACGATAACAACGGTAGCTACAAAATCTTGAGGTTTCCGTATGATTGGAGCCAGTCTGAAATTTTTGATTAAATTCTGATTCATGGAGGGTTCTTGCTAACATAGCTCATAACATAGATCTATGGACTTATGGAAGAGGCGTGTCTTTGAAGGGAAATGCTTATTGGATGTCAAGGGGTGGTATACTGAGTTTTGATTTCACAACAGAGAGTTTTAGACGTTTTTGTTTTCCATTACCGTCTCGGTTTCGCTATAGCTATAAGATAGCTCTATCAGTTGTTAAAGAAGAGCAACTTTCGTTGTTAGTGCATACGAACTCTGAGTTGGAGATATGGGTTAATAAGATGGATACTAAAACTGTGTTTTCGTGGAGCAAATGTTTGACATTGGATATTAGCTATCGTGAGCTTTATTATCATTTTTCGAGTCATGGGAGTTTTATTTTCGACCAAGAGAAGGAAATGGTTATGTATTGTCGCAGAAGCGGGGATAAGAGAAAGAACGTGCTATTCATTGTTTCAAAGCATGGTTACAAAATTTTTACTTATGATAAAGACCAATCAAAACATCATTGTTATCCGTTTGTCTTTACTTACTTTCCAACTTTTGTTAGTTTATATCCTCCACCAATGTAGTTCCTTTTTTTTTTGTTTCTTCGATGAACAAAACTTTTATTAATCCACCAAATGGGATAAGCAAGAGAAACGATGGTGATTGACTGATTGGTGAGGTTCTATTTTGTGCATAAACTTTGGGTATTTTTGTTTGTGCTAATTTTAGGATGATTTATTACTCTTCTGGTAATATGATTGTATTTATCTTGTCCAGGGATTTGACTCAAGACTTGTGATTGTTTATGCATCTAATATTTTTGTCGAGCACTCTATGTTTTGTGCAGAAAATGGAACAGAGGTTGTTCTGTTTAATGGTTTTAATTTCGTGTCTCATTTACTTTTTCTCTCAAACTTATTTTCTTGGCAATATATCCTATTTTCTGTTTAGCACTATCAACTTCTTTGGTAGGTAGACTTGCCTCTTTATGAAAAACGTTTTCCTTTCATTTTTCTAATCAGATATAATCAAAAAGATTATTTTGGCACCAAAGGCACGAACTTCAAATTTTGGGTCCTCCACTCGAGGTAGTTTTTTATTTCGAGCTTATCTTTTTGTAAGTGCTAAATCTCCACTAGTAATATTGGTACTCTCATTCTCTCGAAGGACACAGCCACACCAATGGCCACCGATATGCCAATCCGAATCGGAGTAATGGGATGCGCCGAGATCGCTAGGAAGGTCTCTCGTGCCATACATCTTGCTCCCAACGCCGTTATCGCCGCTGTGGCTAGCCGTTCCCTCGAGAAAGCCAAATTGTTTGCTTCCTCAAATGGCTACCTTCAATCAGCTAATATCCATGGCTCCTACCAATCCATTCTTGAAGATCAAGAAGTCGATGCTCTTTACATTCCTCTCCCCACTAGCCTCCATGTTGAGTGGGCTATACGGGCCGCTGAGAAAGGGAAACACATTCTTTTGGAGAAGCCTGTGGCCATGAACGTAGCTGAGTTTGATAAGATTATTGCGGCTTGTGAAGCTAATGGTGTTCAGATTATGGATGGTACTATGTGGGTTCATAATCCTAGAACTGCTAAGCTCAAGGAATTTCTTTCTGATTCAGATCGTTTTGGCCAGCTCAAAAACGTAAGTAAGCTTTCTATAGATGTTCTCAGTCTCTAGATTTGATCAGTTCAGTTAACATTTAATTAGTGATTGACAATATAAATTTCATTTTTTTATTGAGTTAAAATCATATACTTTACTCTCTTTGAATTTTGGCATTTATATTTTAAGAACATATAGTGTTTGCTTCATATAAGTTATGAGCTTCTCATTTCAATGACTAGTTTCTTGCTTGTGTAAATTTTCTCACTTATAATAATTATCTTCTTCTTTTTTGTGTGCAAATAGTAGACGTTATCTAAGTAACATTTTTTAACCAAAAAAATGTTTAAAAGCATAGAAAGTATTTTGATATTTCATAAACTGTTTAAATGTCAAATCGATAAAGCATTTTACTATTAATATAGTGAGAACTTCCGAAAAAATAAGAATCTCACTTTCCACAGTAAACAACATAACTGGTCAGTTTAGTGTGGTTCTTGAAAATCTTATGTTTACTCAATACTGGATGCTCCAGGTACATAGTTGCTTCTCGTTTGGTGCTGATGAAGATTTCCTCAAAAACGACATCCGTGTTAAACCCGGTCTCGACGGGCTTGGTGCGCTTGGAGATGCTGGATGGTATGCGGTTCGAGCCATCCTTTTAGCCAACAACTTTGAGCTTCCCAAAACCGTCACAGCCTCTCCCGGTGCAGTCCTAAATGAGTCAGGAGTAATCCTTTCCTGTGGAGCATCTTTGAGCTGGGAAGATGGGCAAACCGCAACCATATCCTGTTCTTTCTTAGCAAACTTAACCATGGAGATAACCGCTATTGGAACTAAAGGTACACTTCGTGTTCATGACTTTGTTATCCCGTTTCAAGAGTCCGAGGCATCGTTCACTACGAGCACTAAATCTTGGTTTAATGATTCTGTGACTGCATGGGTTAATCCACCGAGTAAGCATATGGTTAAGACAGAGCTACCACAAGAGGCATGTATGGTTAGAGAATTTGCTCGGTTGGTTGGAGAGATTAAGAATAATGGTGCAAAGCCTGATGGGTTTTGGCCCAATATTAGCCGAAAGACACAACTTGTGGTTGATGCTGTTAAAGAGTCTCTTGATAAAAACTGTGAACAGATTAGTCTTTCTGGTCATTGAAGAAAATAAAAGGCTCACATTAGCAACTTTGTCATAAAAATCCACATTTTCTTTAGACTTGGCATCACCAAAACTCGCATTTTTTTTCTGTGTTTATTAATTCATTTTTTAGTTTTTGACGAAACCATGTGGTTTTGTTACTGCTAGAGCACTAGACAGTCGTTGAAATACATTGTATGTGTACCAGTGAACGTCTTCATGCACGTTTTTTTTTAATGATTTGGAGGAGATTTTTCATCCTATCTTTTTCTACAATTTTTGTTTTTTAATTAAAACAATGTGAGGATATTAAAGATCTTTATGGGTATTCGTTCAAATCACTGTGAGAATCCAAGAAAAAAAATGTTTTCTAAGAACCCAATATATATAATAAAAAAAAGAAAAGCCTCTTTACCAACACGAAAAAACTCTATTTTTAGTTTCATATCAAAAATAAGTTAACTAAAGTTGGTTTTATGGTTAATTATAAAGGTTGTTCAGTACTAGTATTCTTGGACACGTGAAGATCATTTGATTAGAATCCATGGAGGGGAGTAGGAGACTCAAGAGTAAAGATCATAATTGTGTATTCTTTAAAGTTGCTTTGAAAATCAAAGAAATTATTTTCCTTTTGAGAATTAAAGAAAAAGGACGAAAAATGGTGAAACGTAAACAGAGAACCAAAGGGAAAAAGGTTCAAATGCATGGATATATTATGCATAGAAACAAAGAATCTTTGCCGGCAAAAAAAAAAAAGAAACAAATAATCTTTTAAAAGTAGGCTAAATTTATACATAAAATAGTTAATATTTGTTTTTAAATATACATTTAAACCATAAAACTTAAAACTTTAAAACCATAATATGTTTTATTTTCTCAAATTTAAAAAAATTAGGGAGAGTTATTGAATATAGAAATTTAATTGAATTTGAATGAATTTAAGTTTCTATTCAATTATAGGGTTATTTGTAAACATAATTTATATGAACCTAATATCTTCAAACATCTAGGTTAATCACATAATAGATTCATAAGGAGGTTTATCAGATTACCTCCATTCATTGTCGCAGAGATTTTTTCATGAACGATATTCCTGAACTTTTAGGTTAGAAGATTAGGTTTCTCTCTCCTTGCCTATAAACTTCTCTTTAACATGTTGCGTTAGAATACCTTTATGATGGTCTAAAGTATATATTTATAGGTGGAGAGAGGACATATTCCTCATTAGGGTTTTCTTTGGATTAATCTCAACCGTCCATCAAAGTAAAAATTTATTAGGAATTAACTCATTTATTTTCAATTTAATTGGTCACCAACTATGTTAAATAATAACAATATTCCAATAGAAAACGGAAAACTATAAGACCACATAATAGAGAAAAGAATTATATTAATATTTCTTACATTCTCCCACTTGGTCGTTAGTAAGATCCATTAATGTTTTCTCTTAGAAATCATAAGGCCGGCATAATATATTATAACTTAATTTCTTTCATTTGGTCATCATAAGTGTTTTGGCTAATCTAGCAATCAATGGGAGTCATGGTGGTCACACATCATTATGCAACATGATCCCTTCCATGTACTACTGCACTGACTACCTTCATAGCTAGACCGTAAACATAAGTAGGAGTTATCTTAATTTTCTCTTTTATGTCTTGAAATAAAGACGTATTTTGTTATCATAAATCCAACAAACAATAATGTGTGTGCACATTGGAAACAAAATAAAGAAAAGATGTAAAAGTCATTAAAGATCTAAAATAAAATGTCATAAATAGGCAAAACATAATCAGACAACATAATTAAGAGCTATCCTCAAGACCCATATTGTCAACATGCTTCATAAAGGTCTTAGGAGGTAATGCTTTCGTGAATATGTCTGCAACCATAAGATCAGTGCATATGTGTTCAATGACAAACTTTCCTCTTTCGACATCTTGCTTAAGTGATAGATATTTAAGGTCCATATGCGTGGCCCCTTTAGATATCCTATCATGCTTAGAGAAGAAGACTGCAGCTTGATTATCATAGTAAAGAGTTAGAGGCTTGTCAACAAAGTTCAAAACCTCAAACTTGGACACAAAATTCCGCAACCATGCTCCCTGAAGCGAAGCCCATAACATGCTACATACTCAGCTTCCATAGTGGATGTATAAATTAGCTGCGACTTTTGACTTTTCCATGATACAGCACCTCCACCAAGAAGATACACGTAGCCAAGAGTGCAGTGCCTGGAATCATGGCATCCACCATAATCTGAGTCTGAAAACCAACCATCTGTGGATGTGTTGTTCTTTTGTATGTTAGCATGTGGTTTCTTGCCCCCTTTAGGTATCTCAAAACTTTCTTTGCAGCTTGCCAATGAGCGAGTCCTGGGTTACTCTGAAATCTACCCAGCATGCCAACTGCGTGGCTAATATCAGGTCTAGTGCAAACCTGAGCATACATCAAACTTCCCACGTGATGCATAAGGATAATTCTGTGAAACCTTTCATTACGCGGATATTGCTTAAGACTAAGTGTGTCACCTTTCTGCATGGGAACAATGCTAGAAGTACATGCCATCATGCCAAAACGCTCAAGAACTTTGTCAATATATGCTTTCTGAGACAAGCCTAAAGTTCCAAGTGATCTATCACGTAATATTTCAATTCCTATCATATATGATGCCTCACCCGTATCTTTCATATCAAAGTTCTCAGAGAGATAACTCTTAGTCTCATATAAGAGACCAAGATCACTGCGGGCCAATAATATGTCATCAACATACAGTACCAAAAATATGAACTTACTCCCACTGAACTTGAGGTAAATACATGGATCTACCATGTTTTCTGTGAAACCGAATTTCGTAATGGTTTCATCAAACTTTAGATACCATTGCCTTGAAGCTTGTTTCAGTCCATATATTGATTTCTTTAACTTGCAGACCATGTCTTCTTGACCTTCAATTATGAAACCTTCAGGTTGACGTATATAGACTTCTTCATATAAGTCTTCATTAAGAAAGACAGTTTTCATATCCATTTGATGTAACTTGAGATCATATTGAGCTACTAATGCCATAATAATTCTGAATGAGTCTTTTCTAGACACAGGTGAAAAAGTCTAACTATAATCAATGCCTCATTTCTGATTAAACCCTTTTGCTACAAGTCTGGCTTTAAATCGTTCAACATTGTCATTACAGTCAAGCTTGGTCTTAAAGATCCACTTGCACCCAACTGCTTTGTGTGCTTCAGGCAATGAAACAACGTCCCAGACTTTATTCTTAGCCATCGAGCATATTTCATCTTTACTGGCATCAATCCATTTCTCAGAATTAACATCTTTCATGGCTTGTGAATAAGAAATCGGGTCTTTAATAATTATTTCTCCAGATTCTACTTGATAAAGCACATAGTCATCAGAAATAGCAGATCTCCTCTGACGACTTGATCTTCTTAATATTGGTTCCTCTTGTTCTTCAATATCATTATTGGCGATGTTATCATCATGGAGTGGATTATCATCATTCACTGGGTTTTCCTCATTGTCTAATGGTTCAACAATAGGAGGATTCCCCACATTCGGAACTAAGGGCAAAGGGATATTTACCCTAATTTCCTGAATGATGATATCTTGAACTTTATCACTCCCACTAATATCGCCATTCTCATAAAATCTGGCATTACCCGTTTCTACAATTCGCATACTATGGTTCGGACAATAAATTCTATATCCTTTAGATTTCTCAGGGTACCCAATAAAGAAACCACTGACTGTTCTGAAATCTAATTTCTTCTCATATGGATTATAAACTCTTGCTTCAGCTGGACATCCCCAAATTTGAGTTGTGACAGACTAGGTTTCCAGCCTTTCCACAGTTCAAAAGCAGTCTTTGGAACTGCTTTGGTAGGAACCCGGTTCAAGATATAGACTGCAGTACGTAATGCGTCCATCCACAAGGATATAGGTAAGTTAGCATGACTCATCATGGATCTAACCATTCCCATATAAGTAGGGTTTCGCCTTTCAGCTACATCATTCTGCCATGGAGAACCATGCGTTGTGTATTGTGCAACGATTCCTAATTTCTGGAGAAGTTTGGCAAAAGATCCAGGATATTGTCTTGTTTCTTCATATCTGCCATAAACTCACCACCTCTATCAGACCTAATGATTTTCACTTTTCTATCTAAATTGTCTCTCTACTTCAGGAATAAACACTTGTACAGCACCCACATATTTAGACTTTTCATGCAAGAGATAGATATAACAGTAACGTGAATAATCATCGATAAAAGTAATGAAGTACTTTTCTCCTCCAAAATTTGGAACGTCAAAAGGTCCACAAATATCTGTATGTATGATTTCAAGAAGCTGTGTACTTCTTGTGGCTCCTCTTTTAGTGTGTTTAGTTTGCTTACCCTTAATGCAATCTACACACTCTGTAATGTTAGTAAAATCTAGAGTCGGAATGACTTCATCTTTTACCAATCTTTTGATTCTTTCACTGGAAATGTGTCTCAGTTTCTTATGCCACAAGAAATACGAGTTATTTGCACATGTTTTACGCTTAAGTCCACATTTATCTTGCAGGGTGAGATGTGTTTCAAAATGTTGATCAGTCAGATTTAACATGTAAAGACCATCAACTAATTTTCCAGAACCAATATTATTCGAGTTCAGAAATAAATTAAAACAACCATCTCCTTGAGTGGAATTAAAACCAGCTAAATCAAGTTTGCTTAATGAAACTAAATTACGGGAAATAGATGGAACATAAAGAGTTTAAAACAAATCCAAACAAAGTCCACTATCTAAAATGAGACGACAAGTGCCAATAGCTTCAACTGGCACCTTGTCTCGGTTTCTCATAAATAAGTAGTTTTCACTTGGATTTATGTTCTGGGTTGTAAGGAATCCCTGCAAGGAATTTGTCACATGTACATTAGCACCGCTATCAATCCACCAAGTATGAGAAGAAACATGAGTACGATTAGATTCGAAAAAGCTTACTGAACCCATAGTGTTATGTTTATCAAAAAAAAAAATCTAGTATTATTCAATATTTCTATGGTTTTGTAGGTAATAACATTTAAATGACCTTAATATATAAAGTTTTTGAAGAATTGAATCTAAGCAATTAAGGTGTGGATTGGATAAACTTCATTTAAAACTTTAAAATCTGTTACTATCTTCATTTCAATTATTTAAAAATCAAGAACTGACTACTAGTCTATCTCAGAGCCATCTTCTGAAAACACCATATCTCCAAACAACTAATCTCTTATAACCACATTAATCTGAAAACCCCACTCATATTTGACATAATATCAGAAGACAAAATTACCCTTTTATTAATATTTGTTTGATTTAAAAAAGAGCAAAACAAAAGAAATTAAAAACAAAAGCATTTCAAAAATCAAATCGGGAGCAATCGAAAACAAACAGGAAATTGAGTCATGAATCTCTTACTGAATCTTGAGCTCCTGAATCTCTTACTCCAGCTTGATCCGGTCCAGCTCCAACAACGACAACGACGTGACTCGCAGCAACGTCGAGCTATCTCCGGTGGAGCTCTACATAGGTCGCTGAGCTCATACTGAATATTGTACTCCAGCTTGCTCCGGTCCAGCTCCGACAATGAGAACAATGAGACTCGCAGCAACGCCGAGCTATCTTCAGTGGATATCTACATCAGCATGCCGGCCTTGAGCTTCAAAATCAAGGTTGGTTCTTTAGATTTTAAAATTGATGATTTGACTGAAACCATATTGGGATTGTTACCGGAGTTTCTGGGTCGATTAGGACTTCCAATTGGCATTAAATCAATTACAATGGTTGAATCATAGTGTATTATAGATTTGAACCCGAAGTTTTACAATTTGAGTTCTTACGACGGGGTAAAACTAGTATAACCGATAAGCAGTTTAAACTAGTAATACCATAACTGAGTTTTGATTGTTTTCGCAGGATACAATACAATGAGGAAAAACGTTAGCCTACATTTTTAAATGCGAAGGTCGGATGTATAGTTTGATAGTGAAGACATCAGTGGAGGAGATAACTTTGTTGATGCTAGAAGCTAAGATACACAAAAAGCTAGGGTTAGATGAAAGTAAGATTAAATTGCATTTGAGTTACTATCCACTGCAAGTGGGATGTGAGGAATAATTGACTATTTCTGATGATGAGGATGTGTGTGTTTATCTAATGTCAATTGATAAAGAGAACCGTAGATGTATATTGTTTGTGGATGTCATCACAATATCGGAACTACCGGAGCAACTGTCGAGAGCAGTGAAAAGTTCATTTGGTAAGAACTATGAGGAGTTTCATTCAAATGATTTTGCAATCGGAGATAATGCCATAACTCTTTATGTAGAGAAAGAACAAGATGCGGCGATAATGGTTAAGGATGAAATTGCATCACATGATTAAAGTATGGATGATGATATGGATAGATGGGACAAGGGTGATGATTATGTTGAGCTTCCACCTGTTATAGAAGGTAGTAAGTTTATAGAGGGATGGGATGATGGTTTGGGTGTGAGTTTACATCAAGAATTTGCAAATAAGAAGGCATTGCAAAATGTGGTGGATAGAACCTCATTTGTTAACAGTTTTAGTTTTGTTATAGAAAGGTCTGAACCGGGACGTTTAGTGCTAAAATGTTATGAAGAAAGTTGTACATGGTATTTACGAGCTTCACGGATTAAGCATACAGAGATTTTGTCGATTAGAATGTACAACAAAATGCACACATGCTCGCGGGCAAGTCAGACTAACACGAAGAGCCACGGGACACCTGAGTTAGTTGCATCTATTTTGCTAGAAGAATATCCAGGTCATTTGAAAACTCCAACTCCTAATGATATTGTTAATCTTGTGAAGACAAAAATAGGTTTGACTATATCATAGTCAATGGCTTTGAGAGGGAAAAATCTTGCTGTTAGTGATTTGCACGGTACACCGGAAGAAAGCTACAAGATGTTGTTTTGTTATTTGCATATGTCAGAGAAGCGCAATGATGGTACAATAACACGTGTGAAATTGGATAAGAAGGGAAAATTTAAGTACATATTCATAGCATTGGGAGCTTGCATTGAAGGGTTTCAAGTGATGAGGAAAGTGATAGTTGTGGATGCAACTTTTCTGAAGAACGGATACGGTGGTGTACTAATATTTGTGAATGCTCAAGATCCTAATTGCCACCATTATCCCATAGCTTTTGGTGTACTTGATGGTGAGAATGATGCAAGTTGGACGTGTTTATGGAGATGCTTAAAACTGTTATACCGGACAACAATGAATTGGTATTTATGAGTGACAGAAATGCAAGGCTCATAGGCGCCATAGCCACAGTTTTCCCCGAAGCTCATCATGGGTATTGTGTATGGCATTTGTCACAAAATGTGAAAGGTCATGCTTCTAACGCCAACAAAGACATAGATGCATGGAGATTTATGGAGTGTAGTAGGTATTACACTGAGGCTGAGTTCAACTGTGGTTACACTTCATTTAAGACGAGGTATCCTTCGGCGGCCAAGTATGCGGAGGAGACAACCATGAAAGAAAAATGGGCAAGGTGGTGTTTTCCAGGAGAAAGATACAACTTAGACACAAACAACAGTGTGGAATCGATGAATAGTGTATTAAAGGAGGCGAGAAAGTACTCCTTAATACATATGCTTGATACGATCATTAGAAAATTTTCTAACTGGTTTAATGAGCATAGAAAGGAGGTTGTGTCTGGATCGACTTCAAATAAACTTGTGCCGTTAGTGAAGAACCTCATGCACGACCAATGGCCCATTGCTGAGAAACTGAGTGTGACAGAGCTAAACCATTTCGAGCTTGAGTACAATGTCATCGGTAATGATGGTAAGGCTTATATGGTGAACTTGCTCTTGAAAAATTCCTCTTGCAGAGTGTTTGATATTGAAAAGTATCATTGTCTGCACGCGCTATCTGCTTACATTGAATTCAGAAGGGACAATGACATAGGTCGTGAAATCAAATTACATGATTTATGTTCCAAATATTATTGGACGGAGCTGTGGGTTATGGCGTATTACAGGATAATTTATTTAGTGCCGGATATGTCTCAATGGGATGTTCCAGATGACATCAAAAGCAAACAAATCATAGCTCTAGAAAGGAAAGTTAAAAAGGGAAGGAAGAAAATTAACAGGTTTCCATCGGCTGGCGAAAAGCGCCCAAAGGCTCCAAGGAAAATCAATTGATTTTCTTCCTTCACTCTTGTCTAAGGAATGTTGTTTTGCCTCCTTCCTCACGCTTGTACTCTCTTCCTCTGTAACTCCATCGATATTCAACTCTCAGATCCATAAAAATTTCGCCTCTCACCTCGATTTTTCTTTTTCTACTAGGTCACTCAAGGTTGCCTCTGACCATTGTCTCTCACATACACCTCTCACCGTTGCCTCTCACTCTTGTCGTCGCCTCTCACTCTCGCTCGCTTCTCACCGTCACCTTTACCAGTCGCCTATCACTCCTAATCTCACTCTCGCCTCATTAACTCTCGATTTCAAGCTCAGACAGTGTAAGGTTTGTTGTCTTCTTTCATTAACGAAAGACATTGATAGATTTAGGGTTTTCATTCCTAACTGAATAGTTTGCTACTTTACAGGAAGAATTCAATTCAAAGGCTTTGTTTACAGTTAAAGGTATGTCAAATTGAACTCTAGATTTGTATTCTGTATTTGTTTGTTAATGGTTCACCATAACACATCTCAAGAAAAATAGACAATCTCAAAGACTTACCAATTTTTTAAATTTATCAGAATACGGTGTAACAGTTAATGTCACAAAGCGGTTTTCGCTTGCCGAAGATGAAGCTCTACTTCTCGAGCATTCCCTTAAGCTGATTTTGTCTTCGATGCTCTCCTCTTCACTCTCCTCCTTTACAATGATGTCCTCTCTGCAATTTTCTTTAACGCTCTTCGTCTCTTCACTTTCCTCGGCTTCACTACTCTCTTCTCCACTGCTCGGATCTGTCGACAGAGAATTTACATCGGTACCTTCTGAACACTCTACAAGCCTTGTGTTACTGTTGGTTTCTTCTGCAGAGCAAAAACATAGAACATGTTTTCCCCCGGTTCCCCCGGTTCTAACCAGTTTAAAACTGAAGAAACTTCTAGCTTTTAACTTATTTGCATAGCAGAAACTTTTCCAGCCTGGTGAGATAACAGTAACTTCGTTTGACTTATGGTATTTCAAATTAGATTAAGTTTTAGAAACTGAAAATATAAGCATATACTCTAGATTTTTGTTTCGGATTTGGTTGTTAATTTTTTGATTATAGTTTTGATTTATTGGCCCCTCAATCGTAATTATGTTTGAAGTGGTTTGTTTGTTTGAGTTAATCTCATTGTTTGTAGAGTTCTAAGTCCTTTTGTTCCTTTACCTGAGAGTGTTAACATATAATGAGGGTGTTCTTTCCAATTATTTCAAGACAATTTATGATGTGTTATTACTACTGTCTGCTTCTATATCGTGTTCAACCCTCTGAGTTTCAGTTTCATGGTACTAGGCGTATTTGAGCATTGTCATATATTGATCTGTTTTGATTAGAGTTTTCATTTAGTAGTCTGTTTTGCTTTATTGATCTGTTTTGATATATTGATCTGTTTTGATTTCTCCAGCTAGAGAAATGGATGCAGACGGAGATGTAGAGGGAGCTACATTTGGTTAACTGATGTGATGATTTAGTTTCTGATTACTGTGTTACATCGTTTCTTGCTATATCTGCTGGAATTCAGACCATTTTTTTGGTTCCTATTGAATATTGATATTGGTGTTGCTGAGTTATGTGCTACTACAATTTTGCCTGAGAGTGAATAATCAATTTTTGTCTATAAGATCATTATTTTTGAGTAATTTTCTCTCTGTTCGGGAAGTTGATATAGCTGAAAATATTGAAAACAAAATATAAGCTGATCTTGGTGTTCTCTGTGGGTTGAATCGAGGAAGTAGTGAAGTAAATGTGACTTAAGTATTGAATGTGTTTTTTTTGAAAATTAATATTACTGTTCAAAATCAATAAAGAATATAACCATTATGCAAATGCAACAAAAAAATAAAATTATGATAACAAAAAACTAGAACTATAATTTTTTAGTTATATTAACAATATAAATATAATTAATTTTCATGAATTAATAAATAAATGATTTAGATATAGAGATTCACATTTGTAAGATTTACTTTAATCATCAATGAAAGAAAAAAAACAATTTTAAAGAAAACAATATACCAAATTATTGTTTCATACTAAAGATATAAAATAGAATATAAAACTATTAAAAATACAAAATAAAAAGAAAAGTCAATGAGTTTTTGATTTATAGTTTAGGACATAAAGTTTGAGGTTTAGGATATAGAATTTAGGGTTTAGGGTTTGAGGTTTATGGTATGGGGTTTGCAATATAATTTTTTATAATTCTGTTAACAATAGAAATATAAAAAGGATTAATGAGTATTCGAAATAAATTTATATTTAATTATTTTCTAATTTCTAAACTCTAAATCTTAAATCTTAAAACTCAAAACACAAACCTAAAATTGAGATATGCCTTACACTTTACACCTAAACATAAAAACTAAATCAAAAACTATAACCAAGATATAACGATTTTTCAAATGAAGTTAATTATAAGTGAGATATACTATGTTGTAAAATATAAATATTTTTAGGATGTATTATAGTTTGTCAACCATTAATCTACTAAATATTGGAAAATTAATATACTTATTAAAAATAAATAAATAATGAAAATAATGAAGACTGGCTTTCTGATTGGCTAATCTATAGATGCAAGGATCACACTTTTTTTATTATCCACCGTTGATTAGATAAAAATCAACGGACACACACTTCCTTGACTTGATATTATTCTTTTACGCCTCTTTTTTTTTTCTCACGCTTCTTCTCTTCCTTTTTTTGGTCATCTCCTCTTCTCTTCCTTAGCTTATTCTTCTTCTTCCTTTGCACACTCTCAAAGTAATCTTTTTTTTTTTTTTTTATTTACAGAGAACTAAGAAAATCCATCTATGGAACCTGCAGATTCTTCATCACCACCGAAGCATAATCCATTTTCTTCCAGAACCGAGAGATTTTGAAACTGGGTCAGTTTCTTTTAGATCTATGGAACTTGCTGTTAATTTTGTTTATATATCTGTAACCTTTCCTCTGCTCTAGGAAGGTCTATAATCAAATTTCTCTCTTTTGATTTTACAGGAACAGATGAATTTGTCTTGAATGATACTATCTTTGGATTGATGGCTTTGATTTAGGGTTTTCTGAAATCCGCTGGGATTTTGCATTAGGGTTTTCTGAAATCTGCTGGGATTTTGCTTCAGTCGTTGAAATAGGGTTTTCTGATGACAATGAGGAAGCTGCAAATGATGCTTTTGTTGGCTTTTATGCTCTTAAAGGTGACGCCTTTTGGAGAAACCTAGATATAAGGTTGGTCTCACATATATAAGATGTTTCTATGTTGTGAGCCAAGAAGAGACAAGACGAGAGTGAGAAAGTGAGAGATACAATGTAGAGCGTAAACAAGAGAGAGATTGCCATTAAAAGGTGTAAGCTTTGGTATTTCTCTTGAGTGTAAGACAGAGGAGATACATAAAAGAGATTTCACGTGTGAGACTTGTTTGGTATTAAAACTTGTTTTTTTATTTTGTATTTTTTACTTTGTAATATATAAGATATGAATACTATTTATTTTTAATATGACAAATTAACCAAAATTCAAAAACTAATATCAATATTCATAGTATTACCCAATATTATTTATAAAACAGAAAATAAAACCAAAACAAATACTGCATAAAAAAGTGCTATTTTAATAGGATATATTGCATAATATAATTGCCATTTTAATAGAATATATTGCATAATACAAATGCTATTTTAATTGAAGAAACTGCATGTTACAAATGCTATTGAAATACTATAAATAACAGTTTTAAAATGTTATAAGTATATAATTAATCACAAAATATATTTTCTATTAAATGTAAAAACATTACATTATCAACACGCTATGATATCTAACAATATAATAGTGAAACCAAAAACCGCTATGTTTAATTCCTCGACCTATTATCATGGTTGATACGATAACGCGTCAAAACTGATATTGTGTCTTTAAAATAACGTTGTACGGGCGCTAAGAATACTCAATATTCTTGTAGTGCAAGGACTCCAATGGCTGTCATTTGGAAATAGTTTAGTGTTTGATGAAATTTTCGTTTGTATAACTGATGGAAGTTGATATACTTTGTTTGTAAAACTGAATTTTTGTTTGTAAAACTGGATTTCCATTCGTATAACTTAGGAAAGTTGATAACTTTTAATTGTAAAACTGGATTTCCATTTGTATAACTGCCGAGAGTTTGATAATGGAAAACAAAAGTAAAATACAATGTTAGTAGTAATAATGATTCGTAGTCACTGTAAAAAGCACAATATTAAATATTTTATCAGAGTGAGAAAACAATAATATATATATATATATATATATATATACAGTTGGATGTGAAACAATCTACAATATATTATCCATATATTTTAAAGGTGACTTTGTGAATTGTAACCAACTTAGGATATCAAAGTTACATAAATATAGTGATTTCATATTTTAATTCATTAAACACTAATAATTATATGTTATTCGTATAAAATTGCTTGTAAAACTAAAAACAAAAATTTTATGTGACTGTTATACTAACTAAAATAGAAAACAGCCAAAGTAGAACTACTTTGTAACTCTGGTACAACAGGTAACTTAAGTAAAACTAAGTTGTTTTCGCGGTGCACACTCGAAAATAACGGTGCACGAGGGGAACTATTTTTGGCGCCAAAATGCCCAAATTTTCCAATTTTGGCACCAAATTCTCAAATGTTTCAATTCTTTTTAATTTGGCGGTTTATCCTTTATGAGCCTTCACTCTCTCTTTTTCGAGCTCAACATCAATCTCCTCTCTCTTCCTGCTCCTTCCTCGACCTCAACATTCTCTCCTTTTCTCTTACGTCTTGATTTTGACTTTGGTAAATTTTTTATTTATTTATTAGGTCTCGTCTTTGATTTGCTATTCCTTACTATGATTTCGATTTTCTTGGATATGTAGGTAATCATGGACAAATTCTATGAAAGGGACCCTTACTATGCTGAACAGAAGAGGAACAAGAACGATGAGCTCATGCGTACTTTGGTAGCTGATGGTGACTATGGTCATCCTTTAAGTTGTCCATGTGGTGGAACCATAATCTACGAAACCATCGGAGTGCCGCCCTTAGGGAGGAGATACTTAAAATACAATATGTATAAGGTGAGTAGTTGGACATCAATTTTAGTTGGTTTATGGCATTATTGTTGAAGATTTCATGATATCTCTCTTTATGTGGACTGGAGGATGATGGCTTACACATTCGGAAAAGTTGGGAACACGCTATCAAAGAAGAGGTGACTATGTTGAGGTTGGATTTTGATGAAAAGGCGAAAGAGGGAAGCTTCGGACTGCTTGATTTGTATATAAAGCAATTGCGTAGAGAGGTGCAAAACAATGCTGAAGAGATTGCAAACCTCAAAGAGTTGGTGGCTAGGCTTGTGGGAAGAATCAATAAGCTTTTTGGTCCTATTTAGTTTCTTGGTCATTGCATATGGAGATGCTTGTCGTTCCTTCTAAGTTTCTAAGACTTATGTTTGTACTCTTCCTTTGATTTTCTACGACTTGGTCATTGCATATGCTTGTCGTTTCTTTTAAGTTTCTAAGACTTATGTTTGTTTCTCTTTTCTAAGACTTGTGTTTGCTTCTTGGTCATTGCATATGCTTGTCGTTTCTCTTTTCATTCAACTTTTCAACATTTTAAAAACAAACCAACATAGTACTTCAAGTGTACAAGTAAAACAACCATAGAACAAATTCAAGGAGTCTACAAATAAAACAACCAAAGTACAAATTTAAGTCTTCAAACAAAACAAGCACAAATTCATGTGATTGGTCAGTTCAAAGAGAAACAATTATTTTTGACCTTGTCATTCTATCATGTTCGCCAACGCCTACTCCAGCTTGTTTGACACCCTTTTTGCCTTGCTTCTTTGCTGCATCTGGTGGCTTGATTGAACAAGCTGTATCCTCGTGTGATTGGTCAGTCGAACCTTCCAACAATCTGAGTCTTTTTTCCAAACCCCTCTTGCTTTTCCATAATTTCTTTCTGTGAAGCTTCCAACAATCTGATTCTTTTGTCTAATCCATCAAACTTGCCAACATTTTCCTTTTGTGAAGCTTCCAACAATCTGAGTCTTTCGTATAATCCTTCAAACTTGCCCACATTTTCCTCATGTGAACCTTCCAACAATCCAATTCTTAAATCTAATCCACCAATCTCATTTTCCTCGAACCTCGGGTTTCTTGGAATTTCCTCGTGCAACACGTCATGAGGTTGCTCTTCTACTCGGGTTGCCACATCATCACTGTACATATTGTCTAATGTTATGGTTAATCCTTTACGATGACATTGCATCCAAATATCAACAATGATGTCATGTTTATCATCGTCTTCTTTTTCCGTGATTGTAGCCAAAAGAGAATTTTCCTCATCTCTAACTACTACCAAACTATCAATGTCCTGTCAACGTAAACAAGGAAACTAGGAAAACTAAAGATATGCTAAAGAAACTAGGAAAAATAAAGATATGCTAAAGATAGATAGGAAAACTTACCACAGTTGTATCAAATGCTTTATATAAATCCGGAAGTTTAATCCCTTTACATTCACTTTTCTTGAACTTTTTCTTGCACATCCTTGGATAATTTTTGTCTGCCTCTGGATAATCTTCTAAGAACTTTTCCCCTAAATCGGGAATTGCCTCAAATGCTTAAAGCTACATAACCTCACACAACACACATATAGTTAGAGTTATCCTATATTATAAGAATTGACATCAACTAATTTCTACTAACCTTCATTGGAATACAGAAACCTGGAACCGGCCATAAAACACCTTCTTTGATGGTCCCTCCAAAATGAGACATCGTGTGCTCAATCTCTTTTAGCATGTGATCAAATGACAATCTCCCCCAAGGAAATTCCTTACAAAACTCAAGATCATCCACTACTCTTAGAAAATATGGCTCGGCGAGACTACCTTCTTTTCCAGTCTTTGTATGTGCTATAACAATGCTGGATAAGAAATAGAGGACCGCCATCTTCAACCTATCTACAGACCGACCCACCGGTATCATTTTCTGTAGTTTAGCTTTCACGTCTTGATATCTAATTTTTTCAGCCCCTTAAAATGCTTCTTCACAAATGCCTCACTCCCTGCTTCTTTATAACCTATTGGATAGTTGCGGCAGTTAAATCCCGATATCAAGGCGTGCTCCTTAATGCCATACCGGATTGGAACACCATTTACGACAAACCAAGCTTCCTTTTTTTCTCGATGACTGCTTTTTGGAGAAGGAGCATCCACATCCCCATAACCTTGTGGTTGTTTTCCCTTGGCATGTGAAAAATGTGTTTGAAGGAACGATGTTCCTCAATTCCTCTATACTGTACTCAGCGGAGGTGTCAACTCATCTAGCGTTGTCAAAGCATCAACGATAAAGCACCTCGTCGATAGCTTTATTTTCTTCCTATACTCCGAAGGCGGAAAGCATTCTCAGAGGTTCTAGTGGTGCCTCTATTTCCTCCTCAGAACCCTGCAACAAGAATTTTTACCAAGTATTACCTACTTATATCTTTTCATATTTCTCAATACATCATTTTTTTAGTTTTCCCTATTTATAACCAATACTTACCGTTGAGTCTGTGAGTGTTCAGGATGTTTTTTCCTCGACCGTATCTCCTTTTTCTTCATTACGGTTAACTGGAGATTGGTCGGTCTCTTTCTCTAAATCTTCTTCACTTCCGTCATCCCTCTCTTCTTCAAATTCTTCAGTCACCGGAGAATGCTCATTTTCTCCTTCTTGGATGTGTTCGTCTGCCAGAGATTCCTCATTTTCTCCTTCTTCACTCATTTCGTCTGCTTGAGATTCCTCCCTCTCCATATTCCCAACCGGAGATCAATGGCTCTGTCCTTCTTCTTCTTTAGACTTTGGTTCGGAATTCACATCCTCATTATTCTGAATTGGAACCGGATATCCCTCCCTCTCGACATTTCGAACCGGAGACCCGTCAGTATTTCCTTCTTCTTCTTCAATCCTTCCTCCAGAATTCACTTCCTCATCATTAGGAACTGGAACCAAAGATCGCTCTTTCACTTCCTCCGCAATTTTTATCTTTCTGATTCTCAATCTTGTGTCAACCATTTTAATACACAACAATCAAGTAGAAATCAAAGATCGAGTAGTTTTCCCTTAGTTTCACAATGAGAGATAGAGAGAGCAGCAGCGGTTAGATAATCAATTTATTTTTGAAAATTAGGGATTTCGGGTGATCAGGCTCTCGGGTTAGATCCAAATGAATCAATGGATACTAATGATTTTCGGTGTAATATTTTAATTTTTAGTGTAATATTGTAAAACATCATTACTTTCTTATTTAACTTAATTGGAAAAAAAGTCGATTTCTTACACTGGGGTTTTCAGATTTTCGATTCTCAGGATCAGTGTTTTCAGATAAAAACTCTCAATCTCATCACTAAATTTAGACATTTAATTTAAAAACAAAATCTTAACTATTGCTAAAAAACAAATGAGAAATTATATCTTTCTTTTTCTGGTAAAAAAAAGTTATTTAAAATTAGGATTCTCTTCTATATAACGTCTCTTCTTGTAATCCTCAAATTCTCCACCTGTTTCCTCTCATCACCGCTCTCTCAATCTCTAATCTCTCGTCGGAGAATCCAATGGCCACCGACACTCAAATCCGAATCGGAGTAATGGGTTGCGCCGGAATCGCTAGAAAAGTCTCCCGCGCAATTCACCTCGCACCAAACGCAACAATCGTCGCCGTCGCGAGCCGTTCTTTAGAGAAAGCTCAAACCTTTGCCACCGAAAACAATTACCCAAAATCAACCAAAATCCATGGCTCTTACGAATCGATTCTTGAAGATAAAGAAGTCGATGCTCTTTACATTCCTCTCCCTACTAGTCTCCACGTTGAGTGGGCTATACGAGCCGCTGAGAAAGGGAAACATATACTTTTGGAGAAGCCTGTTGCGTTGAACGTAGCTGAGTTTGATAAGATTGTTGAGGCTTGTGAAGCTAATGTTGTTCAGATTATGGATGGTACTATGTGGGTTCATAATCCTAGAACTGCTAAGCTTAAAGAGTTTCTCTCTGATTCTGAACGTTTTGGTCAGCTTAAAACTGTAAGTTTTCTTTTTTGGATTTTCATGAAAGTTTATGTCTTTTTGAAATGTTTTGATGTAGAATTGATTTGGGTTTTTGTGGATTTTCTTCAAATTCAATAGCTTTGGTTCTCAGATTAGCTAATCATGAATTTGATAAACATCTACTCTATTGTTTGAATTTTCATGAAATTTGATGTCTGTTTAAAATGTTTTGATGTGAATTGATTTGGGTTTTGTGGGTTTCTTCAGATGCAGTAGCTTTGGTTCTCAGATTAGCTAATCATACAGAGTAGATGTTCTAAGTCTTTATGGTTTGATTAATTCAGTTTATAATCATATTAACTACTTAATTACTTTTGGGAATGTTTTGATATACGAATTGGATTGAATCGATATTGGTTTTGTGAATTTTTTACAAATTTTATAGCTTTTAGCTCTATAGAGTTGGGATCACATATACATTGAATGTTCTCAGTCTCTAGATTTGATCGATTCACTTAATAGCTCTTTGAATGATTGACAATTTGCATCTAAGAACAGAAATAGTGTGGTTTCTTGTTTCTTGATAGTATTTATTTCTTATTATGTTTGAATCTGCAGGTGCAAAGTTGTTTCTCATTTGCTGGAGATGAAAATTTCCTCAAAAACGATATCCGTGTTAAGCCCGGTCTTGATGGGCTTGGTGCGCTTGGAGACGCTGGATGGTACGCGATCCGAGCAACTCTTTTAGCTAACAACTTCGAGCTTCCGAAAACCGTTACTGCCTTTCCCGGTGCGGTTCTTAATGAATCAGGAGTGATCCTCTCCTGTGGAGCATCTCTGAGTTGGGAAGACGGACGAACCGCAACCATATACTGTTCCTTTTTAGCCAACCTAACAATGGAGATAACAGCCATTGGAACAAATGGCACGCTTCGTGTTCATGACTTCGTTATCCCGTATAAGGAGACCGAGGCATCGTTCAGAACAATCACTAAAGGTGGGTTTGATAAACTTGTGACTGGGTGGGTTAGTCCTCCGAGTGAGCATACGGTTAAGACAGAGCTTCCACAAGAGGCGTGTATGGTTAGAGAATTTGCTAGGTTGGTTGGAGAAATCAAGAACAATGGTGCAA